>CALNHX010000334.1:0-365811 GCA_940337035.1 Agriotes lineatus | reverse complement strand
ATACCATCAAATAGAAGACACACCTGTGTTGGTATGGATATGTACAGGGGATGGAGGAAGAACTAATGAAATGGATACCATCAGATAGAAGACACAACTGTGTTGGTATGGATATGTACAGAGGATGGAGGAAGAACTAATGAAATGGATACCATCAAATAGAAGACACAACTGTGTTGGTATGGATATGTACAGGGGATGGAGGAAGAACTAATGAAATGGATACCATCAGATAGAGGACACAACTGTGTTGGTATGGATATGTACAGAGGATGGAGGAAGGACTAATGAAATGGATACCATCAGATAGAAGACACACCTGTGTTGGTATGGATATGTACAGAGGATGTAGGAAGAACTAATGAAATGGATATCATCAGATAGAAGAAACAACTGTGTTGGTATGGATATGTACAGAGGATGGAGGAAGAACTAATGAAATGGATACCATCAGATAGAAGACAACGCGGTAGACCACGAATTACTTGAAAGAGTGGAATAATGAACGCCATGTCAGAAAGAAACTTACACAAAGGAGACTGACAAGACAAACAAACTTGGAGGATGGGTGCCGGAGGACGTCATAATACGCTATAGAGACCGGCTTATATATAATAATCCAAATACTTGTTATATGTTGTATCTACCTGGGCTTCACCCCGTTAATTAACTAATTAAGTAAATGAGGACTAATTCCGGTACTAAAAGCAGATTTAATCCTGGATAAAAGTAGCATTTGTAGCTAAAGTTCAGTCGCTGATTGGCTAATCTAATTTTTACACTGATACCCATAGCAGCTAAGAACTCAATCATTCTAATAACTTAATAATTTGCATGCTGGTTTGCTGTCTCAGCCGTTGATATAATTTTGATTAAGTGTGGTAAAATATACAAGTACCTGGATAAGTTCGTCCTCTCTTTTTTGTACAGGAATCATTTTAAATTGTGACATTTAATCACTCAGTGAATTTGATCGTATATAAGAATTGCAGTGCTGTGTTCATTTTTAGGTTCCTCTCAGCTATGTGTTACAGAGATTATTTCCCAATAAAGTATTTAGAAAATTGTACAATAAAGTAAAGGAATGTACGGTTTTACATTTGAGGCCCCTAATGGAGTATCTAGATATGGTTATTTACTTTTTAAGTATGGAATGTGATATTTATGTGTTAATATTCAGTCCTTATACACTTACATGTTTAATAGTTTGTTTGTGGAGTACAAGTAATTAGATATCGTTTTATACATTTGTTAGTCGGTGGCATCGTACTGGACGTCCAAAAATCTCATAAGTTTGTCCAATGCCACCATATCACTCAAGATTATTAAGATACATACCTCTCTTGCTTCCAAAGTATCCATTAGCAGAATAGAATATGGAGTTGATGGAATTCTTAGAGCAGGCGTTTCTTGATTGGGATCCAATTGCAATGAATGCGAAAGAACTTGAAGAATATCCAACATTGTCCATAAAACCCTGTAACACACAGCCTACTAAAATACTGCGATACCAACTGTACGTTAAGTCTAGCTCGACTTAAAACACATAGAGCAGCATTCTCACCTCGTGATTAAAGCTGTGATTAATGGGGATTTATAAAAAAGCATCTATCTTTGTTTACTTTAAACGTGATTAAATTTAAACAAGAGGTAAGAATACGAGTGTCCCAACTACTCGAATTAGCAAAATATTGTAATACAAAAACGCATAATTAAAGAAAAAAACTGAAGAAACTAAACACCTATGGCTTAAAAAATGAACAACACACTTGTAACGCTCTCACCTTCGATTCCACAGTAGATGCGGAAACTTGTCAACAAGCCCTGCTAGAAATTTATCAGCAACACGACGAATCTGCTTGTGGTTATGGTTAAAATTAACTAGTAAGAACTGGGCGTGCTGCTCCAAGTCGGCCTCGCGCGCTTCGTTCTTAGATTTGTTAGCCATTGCTTCAAGGAACTTTTCAAAAACCCGTTCGCCAACTGACGACACGCACTGCCACATGCCCATCTTGTCCTTCTGCATCGCCGAGTCGGTCAAGTACTCCATAATTGGCTGCAGGCTAGGATCGCCTGAATGCTCAACCCTGCAAGTTGTTTTAGTCATACGTTCGAGAGTAAATTTTTAGCAGTACCTCAAAGTTTCCACCCAATAAACGCTCAGTAAGAAAGTGCACTGTGCGAAGGATAGCTTATTGACGTAAGCTGCCACATCGGCTGGGTGTTTGAGCATATCTAAAATTTGCGTTCGCAGCTCATGGAGTTCTGACAAGGACACGCTTTCGTTCCTGACTGCGCTCGTGTACTGCAGTTCGCGCATCTCGGACCGACTAGAAGTTTGTGAGACTAGGGAAGGTGACTTGACTGCTATCTCCTTAACTCCTTCATGCCATTCTTGTGGCCATAACCCTTCAAATTTAACAAAGTTGAGTTACTCATGTTAACTGTAACTATTTAAAAGTTTTATTTCATTTCTACAGTAGTGCCAAACAAAAATGAAATACTTTTACATAATTTAAACATCTCAATAACAGATGACTGTAAAAACAATTGAACTACTACCTGAATTTGAAGCTGTAAAACCCATAACAACACAGTACAACCAGAAGTCTCGGAACAACTTGTGCAATCTTGGTTTCGGTTTGCTGATGGGTGGAAGTCGTCTCAGTAGAACTGCTATGACCGGAATTAATACTCCTAAGTTTCCAGCAGAACTTGATGCTTTTAAACCTACAATCCAAACATTTCCACGATAAAAAATATTATTTTTATAATTTGTTTCATTATTTTTTTCTTCAATATACTGTAATGATACTCCCAAATATGTAATAATAAGATAAATAAATGGTGGGATGTATCAAATAAATAAAAAGAATAGTTTTAAAAACAGATTTCAATATTGTGTCAATCTCAGGGCTTATTAAAATGATGTTATAATTAATATTTGCAACATAATTGACTGCAAAACATAGATAGTTGCATGGACAAAATTTAGCGTAATTTGAAGACAAAACACCAAAAATGACAAAATTCACATCACGTAAATACAATGCAAATAATATGACGTATTTCCGGTTAACCTGGTTTTGTTTCAGTGACATAGGGACGCCAAAATCTGCATTTGTTTAACTTCCTGCAATTTTCAGTGTCCAAAACTGCTTATTCGCAAAATCAAAGGACGCAACCTCGATAAAACCTCTCTGGAACAAATTTGGGTACTGCAGCCTGCTTCTATCCTCATACAAAGTCTAATCTTGATGAAACCCAAAGCTAGTTGGCCTTCTCCAATTGCTTCCTTGTGAAATTTACCTTGCAAGGGCAGCTTTGTAGGCTGGATCACAAAATCAAATGACGCCACGGCAATTATAAACTTGGTGACGGCTTCCTGCTCCAAATCTCTGAATGTAGGGCTTGATAAAGGATTCCCCAACATGCAGTACACACAACTCTTGCTGGCCGATGCTTCCAACTATTCGAAAACTTGCCCGAAAACTGGCCTCCCTGTAGAACGCACCTGGTCTTGCAGAGCTTCGCCCTCTTCACTGGGGTCTTATAATTCGAAGAAACTTTATACAACTACACTCTGTAGATTGGTGAATATTAAAAACCACTTTTTGGCTCGCACAGAGAACTTTTTTATTTGAAAATTTACATAAATCTGTGAGCACTCCTGCACACAGCACAATTTACAAAGCTTGTTTTTTCAATAATGACAATTGAATATCTTGTTTCCTAGCAACTAAGTTTTTACAATTGTTTTATGAAATAAGTTTTGATATGTTTTTACTAAACTGTCTTTTTCTTGGAAATTGTCAATCGTAGCACTTTACACTTTAAATCTCTGCTTTTTCGCAATGAGTTTTAAATGCACTGTTTCACATGTTTATTTAGCACTGCACTAATGTCTGTGTCCTTTGATAGGTTACCTTATCATTGCTCTTTGCAACCTATTCTTCGCGTTGCACAGCTTCTTTACCCGTCAGCTGTCTTGCCGTTTGCTGGCTTCATAAACTTTTACTCATAACGCTTTTATAATTTTTACAACGTCACAAACCATCTCGGTATCATGCTAAATTCACATTATTGTATTGACTTAACCAAACCAAATCTGCTAGTTACACAAGCTTGCCATTCCAAACATCAATTATGAATAAAACGTTAAATGTAAACCTTTTGATTCTGCCTTATCTAATGCTAACCTTTCTCAATCAAATTATTGTTACTGCTAATCATATCCCGTGCATTTATTAGTGTAAAATACTGACTTTATCTTGCAATAAACAAAATATTAATTCTGTGCTCATTTTAAATTCTTTCATTTTTGTGTTAGGCAACCAGAATTGCTGTGGGCATTAAACCATTGCAATAAATTACATAATAATAAACAACTTGAAAATCATCGAATTTACAATCGTTATTTTAGCTGATTGTTGATTTTAAACAGACGTGTAGCTGTGCAAAATCTTAAATCAATTTCCCCATACTCGTGGGAACAATATGGATAACGAAGACATATTACCTAACCTTTCCAGCGGGGATGAAGAAGCCCTGTTGAAATCACCCAAATCAGATGTGGCTGAAAAAACCATAACTGAGGAGGGAACCACCGTCGATTCGGAGGCTGATACCCTAACCTCCAAAATCGAAAAGGTGTCACTGCAACGGCTTTCTGGAGCACAGAGACGGAAAGCCGCAATCGAGAGGGCCAAAGCTCTTGGCGAACCCATACGCCATAGGAGAAAGAACCCCAAGAAACATAACACAAACCGTGACGGGAGCTCACACGCTCCCACCGGCAGTGTTAAGAAAGGTGAAACAGCTAGCGGGTCAGGCGTACCGGCTACTACACCTTCTAAGAAAGGAGAAATAGCTGGCGGCTCAGGCGTACCGGCTACTACACTTTCTAAAAAGAGGCAGAGGTCCGACGGGAGCACACCAAACTCTCAAACCGCGACAACTGCAAAAAAGTCCTGCACTGATGATAATGCAGTGAGGAAGGAAACCTTTAAGGAAGCCCTTAAAGGATTAAAAATGGCTATAGCTCCTCAGAACTTCCCAGAGACACGCCTGACGAAGGAACAAGCCGAAGAAGTTCAGTCTGCACTGTTGGGACAAATCCAACCCGGAGGGGAAGGAACAGGACCACAGTTCAACAACTGCTACTTTGATAAAGGTGCAGTCATCCTCTCCTGCAAGAGCGAGGAAACGAAGTCATGGCTGACAACCATGACTCCAAACCTCCAGCTGTGGGAGGGAGCTAGGCTCAGAGTAGGACCAGCCAAGGAGATCCTGAATGCGGCCAAAGTACTTATGTGGGCTCCCAAACCCTTTAGTACCAAACCGCAGAAGAATATCCTTGATCTCCTTAAGACCCAGAACAAGGGGCTGAAGACAGAGGACTGGCGAGTCATCAACAGTGTATCGGAGCCTAAAGGCAGGACACTGATCATGTTGATCGACGAGACATCCCTAACCACTCTCCGTAACCTGAACATGAAGCCATGTTTAGGCCTAGGTAGAGCAACATTCAGATGTCTATCTGCACCTACCCCTGACGGACAAGATGGCGCAAGCACCAGCAAGTGTCCTGAGGCTACTGCAAGTAAACCTCCAACACAGTAGGGGAGCCACGGCTGTATTATGCAGCCGGTTACAAACCGAGGACATTGATATGGCCCTCATCCAAGAACCATGGATAGTAAGGGGCCAAATAATGGGACTCGGACAAGCCAGAGGTGAGTTAATATACGATAAATCCTCTGATATACCCAGGACATGTATTTATGTAAGAAGGGGGGTAAAATACATGGCTCTGTACAACTTATGTTTTAGGGATCTAACAACCATTAAACTGAAACAAATCAGGGAGGGCAACGAGAGGCAGGTAGTGATATCCTCCGTATACCTTCCCTACGATGCCATCAACCCTCCACCAAGCACAGAGTTGATGGAAACTGTAACGTTCTGCGAGGCCAACCGCCTCCAGTTCTTAGCAGGCTGCGATGCCAATGCGCACAACACTGCATGGGGCAGCACGGACACAAACCAGAGAGGAACCGATCTCCTGGAATATTTGGTAAGTAATAACTTACAAATACTTAACCGAGGTAGTGAGCCCACTTTTGTAACTCGACGTCGGCAAGAAGTCATTGACATAACTCTGTCCACGGCTGGACTGCAAGACAGAGTAATACAATGGCGCGTATCTAACGAACCATCACTGTCTGATCATAGACACATTGAGTACTTCCTGGCAGATTTTGAAAAGGCAACAATAACCTATCGAAATCCCAGGAAAACTGATTGGGCTGCATACAGGGAGGAACTTCTTAGCAAGTTATCCGATGTTAAAACCCATATCCATACGCCAGCAGACATTGAGGTAATTGTGGACCAAATGAATGACGCCATACTAACCTCATATGAAAACAACTGTCCATTAAGAAAGAGACAGACCAACAGGAAGGTCATATGGTGGAATGAACACCTGGCCAACCTGAGGAAAAGAGCACGAAAACTCTTTAACAGAGCAAAAAGGAACGGAGAGTGGGGCCAACACGCCCAGGCTCTAACCAAATATAACAAAGCTCTGAGAAAAGCAAAAACAGACTCATGGAGGAGCTTCTGTGGGGACATTGAAGGCACCACAGAAACAGCACGCCTCCACAAAGTTCTGTCAAAAGACCCTTTAAATCCAGTCGGGAACATGCTAAAACCGACACAGGAATACACAACCAGTGAAAGGGAAACCCTGGAAATGCTAATTCAAGCACACTTTCCAGGAGCACTGATGGCTGATCAAGCTAACATAACATCACAGCCAGTCCCTAGCAACTTCTCAAAAAGGCCCGCGAGAGACGAGTGGAAGGTAGCTAGGGAAGTGATCAGTCACAGCAAGGTACAGTGGGCTGTAAAATCCTTCTCACCTTATAAATCACCCGGACCAGATGGAATCTTCCCCGCTCTACTGCAGCGGGGAATAGACCTTCTGGTACCGATCCTAATTAAGATCTTTCGCCTATGCCTAGCGGGAAACTACTTGCCACTGGCGTGGAGACCGATCAAGGTCGTCTTCATTCCCAAACCAGGGCAAGCATCGTACACCCTGCCAAAGGCATATAGACCGATTAGCCTAATGTCTTTCTGTCTAAAGACTATGGAAAAACTGGTAGACAGGCACATACGAGATGGGGTCTTGAAAGACAATCCCATACATCGTAGCCAATATGCATATCAACCAGGAAAATCATGCGAATCGGCACTTCACAACCTACTCAGTAGGGTAGAAGTGTCGATAACCAACAAGGAAGTAGCCCTAGCTGCTTTCCTGGACATAGAGGGAGCATTTGATAATACCTCCTTCGAATCAATAATGACTGCAACCCTAAGACATGGTGTGGACGACATCACAAACAGATGGATAAAAACCATGTTAGAGGGACGCCAGATACAGGCCGATTTGGGAGAAGAATCCCTCAAGGCACGTGCTGTCAGAGGTTGTCCACAAGGGGGTGTACTATCCCCACTACTGTGGAACATGGTAGTAAACGATCTCCTGCAGACACTCAATGATGAAAGGTTCTACACCCAAGGTTATGCAGATGACATAGTCATTCTCATAAGGGGCAAGTATCCAACCATCATTGCAGCTCTCATGCAAAGGGCACTGAACATCACTCAGGGATGGTGCAATAGGGAAAACCTCAAGGTAAACCCTAGCAAAACATCTATAACACCTTTCACTAAGAAAAGAAATGTAGAGGCCTTCAACAACCTTACAATCTTTGGTGAAAGAATTCAGGTTAGCCAGGAAGTTAAATATCTGGGTATTACCCTAGATGCAAAACTAAACTGGAATGCACACCTAGATAAAATAGCAAACAAAGCAAAAATGGCCCTCATGATGGGTAGACGCATGTTTGGTAAAACATGGGGACTGAAACCAATGATGGTTCATTGGTACTACATAACAGTAGTCAGACCCGTGATATCCTATGGCACCTTGGTATGGTGGCCAAAGGTAGAACAAAAAACAGCAATTAAAAAACTATCCAGGATACAGAGACTGGCTTGTTTGTGCATCTGTGGAGTTATGAATAGCACTCCAACAGCATCTATGGAAGCTCTCTTGGGACTAACACCTCTAGACATATATCTAAAAGGGGAAGCCCAGATTGGAGCATACAGAATGAAAACCACCGGAAACTGGAACACCAACCAGGAACGGTGCGGACACAAACGGATACAGGAAGTGGGCGAAGGTAACCCCATCATAAAAATGGGCTCAGACTACAGCCTTCCAGAGTATTCCTTTGACAAACCTTTCACTGTGAGGTACGATCGCAATGACTGGACCCAAGAAACCTCAACCCACCTGCCAAATGGGCTAGTCTGGTACACAGATGGATCCCGAACAGCAGAGGGCACGGGTGCTGGAATACATGGCGTAAGACCAAAAGAGGACATTAGTGTATCTCTTGGGACCAAAGCCACAGTCTTTCAAGCTGAAATCTTTGCTATAATGCAATGCGTCCAGGAAAATGCAAAACGCGGGTATTCCCAACAACGCATAAGCATACTTTCTGACAGTCAAGCAGCACTGAAAGCGCTTGAATCACCTCGTGTAAGCTCTGTGCTAACAAGAGAATGCTTAAGTCACCTGACACTCCTATCTGAAAAGAACACTGTTCAGCTCATTTGGGTGCCAGGGCACACAGGGATAGAGGGAAACGAAGCGGCTGACGCCCTCGCAAAAGCTGGTGCATCTACCCCATTTATAGGCCCAGAACCTGTATTTGGTATACCCAAACAAAGCATCCGAACAGCGATAGAAAAATGGACCGCTAGACAACACGCTTCTCGCTGGGATGCCACACAGGGACAAACACTGGGGAAGGAAATAATTAGAACGCCTTCTCGCAGACTAACAACTGATGTACTCCATCTAGGACGAACTCAGATCAGACGGCTGGTAGGACTAGTCACAGGACACTGCCACCTGAGAAAACACCTACACAAAATAGGCATATACAGAGGGGATATACTCTGTAGATTATGTCAGGAAGAGGAGGAGACAGCCTCACACATAATCTTCGACTGTCCAGCGTTACTCCGCAAAAGACAGCAAATTTTCGGGGGAACTCCACACGGAGCAGCTCTCACACACGAGCACCTCGTAAAACAACTCCTACAACTCGTTGAAGGTGCAGATCTATTTTAATAGGGTCAGGGGGGGGGCACAAAAGACCACAGAGTCGAAGTGCAAAACTGGGCTCACTACTAACCCATCTAAATCCCTGCTTTTAATCAATCAATCAATCAATCAATGCTAACCTTTCTCAATCAAATTATTGTTACTGCTAATCATATCCCGTGCATTTATTAGTGTAAAATACTGACTTTATCTTGCAATAAACAAAATATTAATTCTGTGCTCATTTTAAATTCTTTCATTTTTGTGTTAGGCAACCAGAATTGCTGTGGGCATTAAACCATTGCAATAAATTACATAATAAACAACTTGAAAATCATCGAATTTACAATCGTTATTTTAGCTGATTGTTGATTTTAAACAGACATGTAGCTGTGCAAAATCTTAAATCAATTGCATAATAAATAAGAAAGTTACAAAGGTGTGCAGATGTGAAATAAATCACACTGGATAGTATTGACTGCATCAGTATATCAATAAAACAATATATCATATACAGTGTGTCTCGTAGAGTATCAGACATAAGAAAATTAAAATTGGGAAATTATAAAGAGATCAACTATTGCTACATTGGCATCGAGGTACAAGATTGTTCAGAAACGAAGAAAATCCAAAATTAAATTGACGGATGTTTCTGACCTCGATGTCTTCACAGTTATACGTGTAATTGCCCAATAATTTTTCAATGCTATATCTGCTAGTTGTTGAGACACACTGTATATTAATTAATAGTTTACAAATACCTGGAGATTTTTCACAAGCGCGTTTTCCTTCCAAACCCAACTGAACGAATAGCTCTAGCAAACGGACCAGTAACTCATTCATCTGTGGCTCACCCTGTATGTTTGCAGCTACATTAGCTAGGGCATTGACTACAGCTCCTGACACGTGCCTGTAACATTATTTGGATTTAATTAGTATGTATTGGTATTTTTTTATATAATAATGTCTAACTATTTTAATCTTATATAATGTGTGAGGCTTTTGCGGTTACTCGAATTGTCAATATTAGAATTAAATTTGCTCAGAGCAACTTTGACTCTGGTGACACGAACTAAATCAAGGGTGGCTTGTAAGAGCCCACGACAGCCCCCCCCCCCCTCTTTTTGCATGATTTTCTGTTTTGCTCCTTTATTCTCCAGTTTCATCCTGTTGGTTTATTATTTCCTCAATCTATCTTTTGGCTGGCTTTCCTGGTCTTCTCCGATGTCTTGCTATCCATTCGGTAATTAGTTTGCACAATCTGCTGCCATTAATTCTGGCAACGTGATCTGCCCAGTTCCATTTTAATTGTTTGCACTTCACTAATACACTTTTTGTTCCTAACCTTGTCAGGCCATTTTGGCAGTCTACAACAATTTAATTAGCCACTGAAGCTTTAGAGCAGCCTGTCTGTACTTTAAACCCTCTTTAGTTATTTGGTTTCATCGCATAATATATTAATATTCATCAGCTGGCCTTAATTACGTCGCTCCTTGTATCTAAGTTTGCTGTAAGTACATGAACTGTGCGTCGTACAAACTGCATAAAATTCACTGTCGTGAGTTAACGCTTGCTTTATCAGTTGGCCTTAATTGCGCCGCTTATTGCATTTTAATTAACTGTAAAGTCAATGATTGTGAGGCGTACACTCCGCCAACAATTTACTGTGGCGTGCCAACGCCGGCTTGAAATAGTGCAGTGCAACGTACATTCCGATTAAAAATTCACTGTTGGGTGGCGACCTTTGTGCCGTCAGGCCGTTTTAATTGTAGCGCATTTATCGCATAAACCTAGCCTTGCGTACTGCCAATCTGTGTGGATTGTGCGTCGTTATACAGGGTGCTCGGGGGACTCGGGCCCAAATTCAGCCGTTGGGGCTTAAGCCTACGTTCATTCTTCACTTCCGGCCTGGATCTGGCGTCCGGCTCAGCCGTGCGCCGCCCCCATTAACATTAATCGCTTACCCAGTCGGGCGTACCAATTAAACAAGTATTTTCAAGTTGCTACATTTGTGTCTTGTACTATGTTCAATAGGTCACTGATGGTGATCAAGTAGATGTATTAACTTTATCGTCTTTTTACTTCCTTTTACAAAAGGAAGTATTGGATTCACCCCAAAAAATTCGAAATTGAGTTTTCAACAGATCTTCACGTTTTAGAGTCCCCTGAACGCAAAAAAAACATTTTTTTCTCATTGGTCTGTCTGTGACAGACAGACATGTGAAGAGAATATCTCAAAAACGGAAAGAGGTATGGCGTTGAAACTTAATATATAAGTTTTGTGTACTATGTAGATGCGACAGCAAGCTTTTGAAGAAAATCGCATAACGGGAAGTAGGTGTTTACTCTTGTAATTTTTCAGTTTTTTTCGATTTTTTCAAAAACGGTTGTAACGATTTTTTTTAAACTTTACATTTTTATTACATTTTTAATGTGTATTGATGTGAGATAGGCGATTTTCCAGTTGAATACTTCTAAAATGGGTTTCTTTTGTTTTTTTTTTCTATTTTTTTCTTAACTCTTATTTTAAATAGAACACCCGGTATATTATTACATTTTTGAATTCAGCTTAAAATTCTAGAGAAAATTTGTCTCTTGAACTAACACTATTTTGTACCGTTTTTGTAAAATTTGTAATTTTTGAAAATTTTTGACAAATGCTTAAAAATTTAAAACCAAATTTTTGACTAATTATAAGATCACTGTAAAAGGAAGTTGTGTGAGTGTATCACACCAGATTTTTCTTGATACTGTTGCGTCTTGTGCATGTATGTTACAGGGCGACTGTCAGTGTGCCACAACAGTTGTGAGGTGAGGCCCGGACGCGGAGAAAAGGTATTCCAGGTAGGTGGTCCCGTCTGGTACTGTACCGTGGCTCCCGCATTAGTTATTCGAGTATTCTCCAGAAATAATTATTTGAGTACTTTCCCGAAATAGTTATTTGAGTATTTTCCCGAAATAGTTATTTGAGTATTTTCCCGGAGTACTGAGAGTGCTTCTCGCCCGGTTTGACTCTCCAAGTCCGGTTGACCGTGGAAACCCCGATTTTGGATTTGGTGGCGCCCTCTCTTTAACAACGATCTGCCCATACCACGTCGCGGTTGCCCTGTGGCGTGCCGGTGTGAACCACGCCCATCTCCCTGAGCGCATTGGAGCCGAGGCCTTTAGCCTGTTTTATCGATCTCCCAGGGTGAGCGTGCCCCATTTCCCAGATTTACTTAGTATTCGATACTCGCCTATCAGCGGGTGTCGTAAGGACACTTTAATACCGTAACAACCTTTTCCGTGTGACAGCTATTTTCACTCTATCACTAAGCTTTAGATTAAGGATGCTTCTCTCCATACTAGTTTGTACCACTTGTAATTTTCTTTCTTAATTTTTGGTGAGGATCCATGTTTGCCTAAATACTGCGATGAACACAATTAAAGCCAATAAAATTATAATAGGAATTAAGAATAATTCAAGCATTTCAAATATTATTTTAAGAATATTCCATAAATGTGCTAATTTGAATTTGAAAACTGCATTAAAAATAGCGTTAGCCTTGATTAGAAGATGAAACTGTAATCACAGCAGGCTTTGACTTTATAATAACAAAGTAAGATTACTGTAAACAAGAACAATTGGGGGAGCGATGCCAAGCCTGGGTGTGTTTCTTTTGGCTTCCGCACAAAAAATTAAATAAAAAGATAGTAAACACCAGTTTTTCCAATTATAAAGTGTTTTTCAACTTAGTTCTGTGTCGTAGTTAGGCTGCAGAGGTTTTGCTTTAATTTCTGGCACCTCTGCAGATGGTATAAAGTGTTGTAATGCATCGAGTGTAGGTGGTGCTTTTCGGTGGGTGATTAGTGCGAGGTCCAAGTAAGTAGCGGAGCCTGATTTCTAAGATAGGCAGCATTCATAGTGGAAAGCAGCAGAGCCCTAGCTGAGGCCATAGAAGCAGCGCTGGGAGCTGAGAGGAGCGATCGAGCTGCAGGCGTCGCTTGGCAATGCATCAATAGGCTTGCACAGCAGGCCATCTGCGAATAAGAGCCCTATACATCGCGGGATTTGCTGTGGGCCCGTTTTTGGCCTAAAAATCCATGACAGAAGCGTAAACAAGGTCAGAAAACCGTTTATCCTAAAATTGAAACAAGTGAATTTTTTTGTGGCATCATATTTTGCATTTTAGTTCTGGTGGTAACAGTCCCTTGAGTGTTTTGTTTTTAAAGTGGCGTCTGTTTATTTACGTTTTATCAACTAGGCAACACATCATAAGTAAGAGCAGACGTAATTGTTTATAATTAAGCCAACGTTGATCTGTTTTTCTGTGTTAAATGTGCGGTTAGGTCGCCATAATTTCTGAGTTCTTTTTCCATCAATTCAAAAATCCTCTATTAAAGTAACCTCAGTAGTTAAATAAGCAGTGTAGAAATGATCGCAGTTAATAAAAGCAAAGCAATTTATGTTAAAAGCCAATATATTAGCTAATAATTGTACAAATCAAAGTAATAATACCCATTAAGAGATTAGTCATTATTTAAATTTAAATAAATACAACACAGCAAGAGCCGGGCAAATAAATAGGCTGCTATTTATAATTAACACAAAATAGTATATTGTACAACTAGTGTTGAAAATAGCACTTTTCACACAAGTGGAGGAGTTCGGTGACCACAAGTTGCAGGCGAGTGTCATAAAGCCCCGTAAGTGTGAAAAGTGCTTTTCAGACATGTTGTACACTATACTTTTTCTACAACTGCAAGCCGCCGCCTGGATTTCAAATATACACGCTTAAAAACAGCATGCGACATCGATGTCGCACGCTCTGTGAAATGTAACAGCCGTATTCATAGTCGTTCGCCAGAGGTTCGCCGGCGAGTCGCCGGAGTTTCGTTATGAATAGTATATTGGCGGCACTGTACGTCTATGTCAAATTCGAGGTTATCAGGTTAGGTTTTCCGTCAGTTTTGACAGAAATTGACACAAAATCTAACCTGCTAACCTCAAATTTGACATAGACGTACAGTGCCGCCAACATACTATTCATAACGTAATTCCGGCGACTCGCCGGCGAATCGCTGGCGAACGACTATGAATACGGCTGTTAGATTTTCAGAGTTAGTTAGGAGTGTTTTTAACTATTTTCAGAGCAGTTGTAGAAAAATCAATTTATAACATAACAATAGCAGATAGGACTCATTCATAATAATACATTACTTCTTCTACTTTTTCGATTTCGTTCAAACATCTAAAATTTTAGTTTTATCAAAATTTATTTATTATAAATTATTTTTTTCCAAATAAGTGGACTATCTGAGAATATAATTTAATTATTTTAATTATATATGTAACGGCCCGTGCTGTAACGGATCCATTCGTGCCACCTGTATATATGCATTTCATATTTTTTTATTACATCCTGTTAGCAATAAAGGTTAACCTTATGTTTCATTATGTCTTAACCAAGTAGTGAAGTAGTATAAGTAGTTACGCTGTATTACATGGTCACGCATTATAAGTGCATCATACGCGCGTGAGTGGAATTTGTGAATATGCAAGACAGCTAATTCGAAGACGCAGAGTTAAAAATAGCAGGTCAGCAGGGACAATTGAGCGTCCAAGCTCGCAAAGTGCAAGTGGCGTTCTAGAAGCCCAGGGACGCGACGCCCGATTTAAAAAGTGCGTTTACAAGTCCTGTAGAGGTTTGCATTTGTAAGCAGCCAATGCCCGTTGCATCTCCAGTCGTGGTGCAGTTTACCAGAGTGAAACATCACCTTGGAAGCCATTCCGCACTGTTGACCCCGATCGAAGCTGCAATTTCGGCTTTAAAAAAACACACAGCGCTGAAACGGCTTCTCTGTTGAGAATATTAAAGCAAGGTTAGTTCCTATTTGAAATCGTGATACGAAATAAGTAGTGATTGCAACATCTTTGGCAATTGCTTCAATGAATGGTTGCGTATCGAAGGTAACGGGGGTTTACCTGCAAGCCAGTAGGAAGTTATTTCGTCATCTGCTGAGGCAGTGTGTTTGCTTGCATTGAATGAGCAGTTTGGCGCCTCTCTGAGATGCATTCTTTGCCAAAGTACAAATTATGCGTCAACTGAATTCCAGAATAACAGCAAGAGCATTTAAAGAATAGACAACTTCGCTCAGTTTATTTGTGCATGGAACTGAATTACATTTCGCATTTTTGGTGTTCGACTTTGCGTACACAGTTGAACACTAGCGCATTATTGAAGCTGTTTTCATGCATGTAGCGTACATCCTTTTTATTGTGTATTTTTCATGTATTTTTATGCAATAAGGCGAGTAGAAACAGCTGTCGCGTGTAGATAATTACAGCATTATTAACAGCTTCACTGTATATTGGGGCATTGTTCATTCTTGTTGCTTTATGTACATGTATTCTCTTGTATTTGTGTTTTTCTTACAGATTACATGTCTTTTTGTATAAACTGTTGCTGTTGCTGGCAGTGTTTGCATGCATAATTTCAGCATTCCAGGTAACAATGAGCAACTTCAAAACAATATTAGCTTGCACTTAGCCGCACTGATGATGTTAATAGAGTCTTATACCTCTCCGACTGTTTGAGCTAGCGAACCCAGTGCAATATAAATTAATAGTACAGTAGAGTAAAAAGCCGCATTACAAGTGTGACATGAAGCCATCATCTACATCACAAATATTGAAAGGAAATCTCCAATTTGGGTATAAGTAAAGTAAATAGAATTTATCATTTTTATATGCATTTACACATATAATCTAATGATATAAATAAAATTAAAATTGGTCACCTAAGAAAGGCATAGTTTATATCAGAATAAAAACCTAGTCTCACGACGATACACGTATCATCAACACAGTGCGTCAATTCAAAGGCATATCAATATTTTTTAACTAAAATTACCAGCTTTACATACTATCAGGCAATGGGCAAAGCTCTAAGAAACAACTAACCTCAAATTAAATACAGTTACAAACAGTGGAAAATCCTAATTCAAATGACAGAATAACAAACAACATACCCAGTACTTACCGATACTGTTTCTTTTCATCTGCAACATTTCCATACGCTGCACTGCTACTCTCAACGGTAATCATAGTAAACATTTTCATAACAACTTCGTAGACATGTGACTCGCACTGTGCGATAATCATGCAGCCGAGCTGATCCACAATGAGGGTATCCAAAGCAGAAGGCACTCGACAAAAGCGCTGCTGGAAAAACTGCAAGATGGTGTCGGTAGTTTTCGGCGTTCCCTTCATGGAAACGGCTACGTGGCCAAGCATTATCACAATGTTGGTAGAAATTAACGTCGACTCACTGGAAAAATTAATGATTTAAAGCTTCAGTTTGTTATGGAGTACAACTACGCACCTGTCGCTCTTTTCGGCTGTAAATAACCTATTCGACACACTTGCCACCAACGCCCTAACACAATCGGGATCTAACGTATGAGCAGCCTCCAATGCGTAACAAAGGTTTTCGATAGCAGCATCTCGCAATTTCTCAAATGCTAACTGGACTGAAGAATGCATTTTACTGTTTTCCGCCTTGAGAGAATTTCCTTGTACTGAAAATTATTGCTCATTATGAACAAAAAAAGTCTTGTTGATTCAATTTGCATCTGCTTACCAGTAATTTTTAGATTTTCTTTATTTCCTTTGTCATTGGCTTGTCGATGTAATTTAAACAAAATCGGTGAGGGTGTAATTAAGAAGTCCCGCAAGCAATATATTGAGGTTGACGCAATATTTGGAAATTTTGAAGCCAGTTTACCCAGACCTTCGAGACAAACCATTAATAGTGGCATGTGGGCCAATACCAGCCTATGGCCATGATTGGAATTAATTTTCTCCGTCAGTCGTCCACATAAGCTGTCGGCACCTGCAAAATGAGTTCATAAAAATCGTGGCATTCATTGACAATGGCAGTTACTGAAACATCAATTCTTTTAGTAAAAAACCGTGAACAGTTACATTAGTTAGGAATGTGTAGCATTGCAGAACAACATGTTACTATACACATCTGCTATGCTCCCACAAATATTATGCCATTAAAATTTTTTTATTTTATTGCTGAATCTGTAAGCCCCAAGTCATCTTTTGTAGAGTTACAGTGAACTTTCACAGATTTCAGTAATAATGCAACAAGCCGGCTTACGTAGTAAATCAACACTGGAAAATATCTACACCATCAGACTTTCTGAATATATTAGAAATTTGCACACCAATTTAATTAAGCAACATAAAAAGCACTTTATATTGTTACCAACGACAAAATCCATAAAATTAATCATATTCACTGCTACAGACTGTTGGAAAAGTATCACTGAATTAAATCTGTGGGAGTGTTTGATGTTACAATACCTGTTTTTTGTTGGACTTCACGTTCCGTACTTTATTTAAATGTAATTTTGCTCATGTGTATAAAGAGGTTTTTAAGAAAAAATTTTCTTGTTGGAAAAGTAACAACATTTAAAACTTCCCCTAGTGTGTATATCACAGTTCACAAGATACGAATAGAACCATAATATTTTCTGAATGATGTAATTTTTTTGACAGTGGTCTATTATATGTTTTTATCGAGCTTTTTCCACTGTCTCGAGTGTTTATCACACAACATTTCAGAAGTTTCTGATCTACTCCCGTCCTCAGGTGAATGAACTCTTGGTTAGTCCTGAGGACTGATTTTTTTGTACGTTTCCTTTTTTTATCGCGTACACTAGTGCCTACCTCGGGGTTTGAACCTAGAACCACTGATCGCTGTGATTACTAGTCTGACACTCTTACCACTAGGCCACCAGCGCGGTTATATATTTTAGTTATAAACTTATATATATCTTACCGCTGTATGCGCAGTAGTGGCATACAAATGGGCTTTAGTTCTGCGCTAGCCTGGCTAATTGGTTCTACTGCCAGCGCTATGTATGTAGCTTCTTTCAGCTTCCTACGAAACCTGTTTTCCTCTTTAGCTACAATTGATGCGTTATCCCATTGTATGTGGTAATCTTCGTTCCAAACGTTATCTGCGATCTTGTATTTAATGGTTTCGCCCTTTCTAATATTTTTGTGGTGTTCCGATAATCTCACTCGTAGGGGTCTTTGTGTTTCCCCTATGTATTGTCTTCCACACTTGCACGGTACGCTGTAGATGCAGTTCTTCGTTTTGAGGCTGGGTATGCGTTATCATGCCTCTTAAGAGTTGTTGTAGACTTAAAAGCAGTCCTTATGTAGAATCTGTTTCCGATTCTTCTCAGTTTGTCAGAAACTCCTCGGATGTATGGTATTACGGCCGTGGTTGTTGGCTCCGTTTTCTCATCCCCTGCCGGTGTTGTATTTCTGTTCATCTCGTTTAGCGTTTGGTTTAAAGTTCTTTTTGGGTAGCCATTAGCTTGCAGCATTTCTGTGATTATCTCAATTTCCTGTTTAAGGTCTTCTTCCTCCGAGCATATGGTCTTGGCTCGGCTATATAGGCATCTCGCGACGCCACGTTTCACGCTATTGTAGTGGTTAGGATCGTATTGTATCTCCCCGTACGTGTTGGTTTTTGATATACCTTTGTTTGTATCATGTCACCATCGTGAACTTAATTGATTGGGCTTGATTATTGAGATGTTCCAAGAAGCCGTCCAGTGTCTCTCTTCCATGGGGCCATATTACGAACGTATCATCTACGTATCACAGCCATAAACTAGGCTTATTCTCATATTGAGATATAGCTCGTTCTTCAAAGTCTTCCATGTAGATATTACTGACTACTAAAGATAATGGAGATCCCATGGCCACTCCAAACTCTTGTTGGTACAACTGCTTGCCAGCTTGGAAGTATGTGGTCTTAATGCAGATCGTTAACAGCTCCATTATTGTATCCACCTGTAGATCTGTGCGTTCGGCAAGGTCATCCATCTGTCGGCACATTTGTGAAAAGGCTTACTATGTCAAAGCTCACCATCATGTCATTTGGAGCTATGTGACTTTGTTTGATCTTGTCTACAAAGTCTTCAGTATTTTTCACGGAGGATGTTGTTTTGCCCGCTAGTGCGGATATTATTGTTAACAGGAACTTGGTTCGAAAATGACATGGTGAATTTATGGAGCTAACTATCGGTCTTAGGGGTATTCCCTCTTTGTGTATCTCATGAGAGAACTAGAAGAGAATCCAGAATCCCCTCCGAGCAATATGAACTGTACCAAAGTAAAAGAAATGTGGCAAAATCTCAAAATACGTTTGACGAACTGTAAGGAGGACAGATATAAAAAAAAAACCAGTGGATGACCGACGAGACTTGGAATGAAGTAAAGAAAAGAAAGAATCTTAGGAAAACAGGAACATACACTGAAGAACAGAGAGCCGAGTATCGGAGATTAAATAGAGAAATACAAAGAGTGACGAGGCAAGATAAAAACCAACACTTGCAGAATATATGTATGGACATTGAAAAATTCCATGGGACCAATCAGTCCCAGGATCTATTCAAACGTATTAAAGAGATCACCAGAGAATTCAAACCAAAGACGTGGTCCATAGAGGACAAAAATGGGAAAGTAATCACTGAAATAGAAAGTGTTATCCAAGTATGGCGTCAATACTGCATGAACCTGTACAAGGATCCAGCACTAGAGCAAGCACCAGAACAACAGCAGGATATCACACAAACAATCAAGGAGGTAGAGCTAGAGCCAGATATTCTGAGAAGTGAAGTAGAATACGCAATTAAGCATCTTAAAAACAATAAAAGTCCAGGAGAAGATGACATAAGTGCGGAAATTCTTAAACACCTAAACCCGCAAGGTATTGATATGCTATGAAAAATATGCAAGGAAGTCTGGAAGACAGGGGAATGGCCCTTACATAAAAAAGGATTCAGCAAAAAATGCAATAATTACAGAACTATAGCATTAACATCTCATTCAAGCAAGGTCGTGCTAAGGATCCTATTGTTACGGCTTAGAAATTTCTTAGAATGGCAAATACCACAGGAGCAGGTTGGTTTCGTAAGCGGTAAAGGCACCAGAGACCAGATTATGAATGTGAGACAAATCATTGAAAAATCAAGAAAATATAGTAAGCCTGTATACTTGTGCTTCCTAGATTATAGCAAGGCTTTCGATTGCGTTAACTGGCGACGACTTTGGGAGGTCTTGCTAGAGATGGGAACTCCCCAACACCTGGTTCTTCTATTAAAACAATTGTACAACAACAATACAACACTGATCAGAGTCGATGGCAGGAACTCTAAACCCTTTAATATAGAGAGAGGCGTCAGACAGGGATGTGTTCTGTCGCCCATATTATTTAACATTTACGGTGAATATATTACGCGGAAATCCTTGGGGGACTGGGAGGGTGGTGTAATCATCGGCGGTAGAAAAATAAACAACCTTCGTTATGCTGATGACACCACACTTATCGTTGAAGACGAACAAGAGATGTCTAGGCTTATCGAGCGAGTAGAGAGAGTGAGCTTGGACTTTGGTCTGAAGTTGAATCGCCAAAAAACAAAACTCATGCTTGTGGATCGCAGTCGCAGGATTGAAAGAGCACCTACTATACACAAAATCGAGAACGTAGAAAAAATCATCTATCTGGGTGCCCTCATAAGTAAGGATGGCGGCTCAACTGGAGAAATCAGAAGACGGATAGGTCTCGCTAAAACAGCTATGACCAAGCTCGAGAAAATCTGGAAAAACAAAAAAATTAAGTAAACAACAAAATGCAAGCTAGTCAACACGCTGGTCTTTTCAATCACCTTGTATGCAGCGGAATCCTGGACCTTGAAAGCCATAGACATCGCTAGATTGGATGCCTTTGAGATGTGGGTCTGGAGAAGACTGCTGAGGATTCCCTGGACTGCGCATAGAACTAACGCTTCAATACTTGAAGAGCTAAGCATCAAGGACAGACTATCAACAATAGTTAAACAACAAATTCTCAAATACTTCGGGCACATTAGCAGGAAGAGAGATGATAATCTAGAAAAACTGGTAGTCCAAAGAAAAGTCGAGGGGAAATGACCTAGAGGACTTTCGCCGAAACGATGGATGGACCAAGTAAAAATGTTTACGGGAAGACCCTTCCAGGATAACATAAGGAGCACGTTGGATAGAGACGACTGGAGAGGAATTGCTAATTCTACTACGTGAAGACAAACGTAAGATCACGACACTTCAAGAATGAAGTAACGACAGAAGAGAGAGTATCTTGGGTAAACCGTATAGGTGAGGCGGTTTGCTGTAATGCAGAGTAAGTTTCATTCTCTAAAAGTCTGAGAACTCCTCTTTGTGTTTACACAACGTCTGGTATATTTTCAGTTCGATCTTCGGTGTTGGGTCTGAGAAAAGTTTCTTGTATTCCCCCACGTTGATCAGGTCTTGGATTTTCTCTGAGTGTCTGAATCCATGATCACTGTTGCATTGCCTTTGTCTGCAGGTAGTATCTTGACGGTAGCTTCGTTTTTGAGAACTTTTGAGGAGATAACATCCCCCTGTCGTACCCCATTCCTGATGTCTATTTTCTCTGTTTTAAGGTCTTCATTTATTTTCACGTGAATTGTTGCATTTTCATAGATATCCTTTATTATAGTTGTATATCTACTGTCGATTCTGGCATTATTCATCGACTCCAAGATGTGAGATGTACTTATGGAATCGAACGCCTTGTAGAAATCTATGAAGGCCAAATGTATGGGCACATTATACTCAGTCGTTTTCTCTATAACAGTTCGTAGAGTCTGCAGATGGTCAATCGTGCTATACCCCTTACAGAAGCCCGCCTGTTTCACCGGTTGATAGTAATCGAATCTGTTTGCCAGGCGGTTGGTAATAATTCTCGTCGAGCGTTTATATAGTTGTGATAATAAACTAATCGGACAGTAGTTCTCGATATTAGTAATCGCACCTTTTTTAGCAGGAGTATTGTTCCTGAATTGTACCATTTGTTTGGTATTCTACCTTCCCATAGGCATTTATTTAGTAAAATTTGTATTGCACGTTGAAGACTAGTTCCTCTAAGTTTTATCATCTCTATTATTACGTGGTTCTCTCCGGGGCATCTACTGTTCTTCATTTGCTTCAGAGCTAGTCTAATCTCATCGGTGGATATTTCTGGAATCTTTTCAGAGCCCACATTTAGTATGTTTCTTTGTGTTTGTGGTTCCATATGTGGTGTATGAGATGCATATAACTCGGTGTAAGAATGTTCAATTGCTCTGACAATGTCTTCCGATTTTGGCACTTCTATTCCCTTTTTGTTCTTTATTTTAGTCATCTTCTGCCGTCCCTTTGATATTTTTCATCTTAATATTCTCATGTTCATCTTCAATAGTTTCAAAATTGTTTTAGTTCTATGCTCTCTTATATCTTTTCGTATTGCTTTCTTTACTTCTTTGTTTATTGATTTGTATTCGTCTGTCCCCTTTTCCAATTTTCTTCTTCTTTCTATGAGTTGTATAGTGGCATTTTTTATTTTTTGATCTATTTAACTCTCTTTTCTTGAGCACAATTTCTTTGTCGTTATTTGAATACTAGTTGTAGTTCTGTTCATGTTGGATAGTATAGATGTATCAAGCCTTGCTGACAATTCTTGTTTACATTCATCTTGTTTCTTCATTATTTCTGTGCTAGTGGGGAAACGTTGTCTTACTAATTTATTTCTCTTGTGCTTAACTTTGATTCTTATCAGTGCTCGGACCATCCTGTGGTCGCTCCCAGTATCAAACCTGTTCAAGACTGAAGCCTATTTTGTTCTTTGTTTTACTATCGGGACTTCTCCACGTCTACTTTCTCTGAGCTGGTTTTTTAAAGAATGTGTTAAGGCAGTACAACCGTTCGGTTTGAAGAAAGTTGGAAAGCGTTCCTCGTCTGTCATTTCTTATACCTAGACCATAGTTACCTATAAATTCCGTATCATTTTGTGTTATCTCTCCTATTTTTGCATTAAAATCCCCAGTAATGACCAGTAGTGTAACCTTCATGTTCAAATAAAGTTCTTGCAACGAATAAATCATTTTGTACCTATGCAAAAATAGTATTTACATTGCAAAAAATTGCTACCCTGTGTCACTGTGCCAACTGATTGATTTGAAGACATCTTCATATGCCACCATGACTGAGAAAACCAATGGAAACTTTCTGTATATTTTACCAGTTTTTACAGTTGTAAAAAAGCATAGTTTACACTAAACTGTGGTGAACCAACCTCTTCTACCCATCTATAATAGCTATTTTTGATAGATTGGTATTAGTCAGTTATATATGAATTCGTAAAAAATTTTGATAATCTGACTTAGCATTGCGACAAATTAAAAACGCATTCTGTAATGCTTATGTTACCATTAAAAATATGGTCGGCTAAAAACTTTGCCCTAGAAATTGTCGATATTATAGTTTTCAACAAAAATGTGCATTAGAAAAAAATACAAAAAAAATGCCAACCTCGAATTGTTGCTTTCCGTGTTTAAGGCCTCCAAAATATTGATTTCAGAAATGGCTCAAAAAATAATAATAATAAAACTAATTGCATGAAAATAATTCTTGTTACTACTAAATAATATTGGAGAACCTGCAATAGTAGTAGTTTTTGGTATTTTTTCAAACCCCAATTAAAATTAACACAACCAAAAATGTAATTAAACAATTTCATACACAGAAAAATCTTTTTAAAATATTGCCATGCAGAAAGCTTGATGGTGTAGAATCACCACATCTATATTTATTTATCCTATATCCAAAATTTATATTTTTGGAAAAACTGATCTTTTACATAGTGAACAATAAATTACCAAATTTAACATTTGATAATGCGTAAAAGTTATAATAAATAAAACACACTGAAATTGGAACTATCGATTACAGGTGATGCCAAGTTTGTCTAGTGTAAAATGTAAATAACACCGTCCAGACTAGACTAAATATGTTGCCAGTTTTTTCGAAATGCGTAATTAGTTTAAATGTGAATCAAACTTCCAAAAACGCTAAGAACTATAAAGTAAACTTGCCATGTAACACACATGATTACCTAACTCGCTATCAAAGAACTTACTGCTAAATATAAAGTCATTAACGTAAGAACTAAAAACGTTGATCTAGGATAAATAAATACTGTGGTAATAAAGCATTTTAACCTATGTACTCCACTTCACAGTAGAAGCAAATTTCAAGTGATCAATATCAATGGCAAATAACCATAACTTAACATTTATCAATATTATATTCAGTCCACTGTTTCCAGTGCAACATAAAACAAGCACCGCAAGGCGATAAACGATCATCAAAACAAACAAAACACCAAAACCACACTAAACATTACAGCAAGGGTTCGAACATAAACTCAGTTTCACCTAATACGAGGTTCAAGGCATTATGAAGTGATGAAATTTTGTATTCTTCATCGACTGCAAAGTAAAAAACAAATCATGAACAGCTTCTGTAAAATTCCATTTGCATATTTTGGGAAGAAGTCCCAAATGAGTAAAAAAATCTTTTATGGAATTGGCAAATAAAACAATTTCAAAATAAATATTAGCAATAAGTTATATACGCATAGTTTAAGCCGCACAAAAACATTCTATAAAAGGTTGATGTTACTTTTACGATCATTTTTAACAATTACAAAATGCATCTGATTTTTACCGATTTTAAACTTTGAAATAAAACAACTGAAATATATTTTTGCTAAATCACGTGGTCCTTGATTTGTGGATCCAATGGCTGATTTCTTAGTAACTACATATTGTCTTACAACTGCATGTCGGTGATTATTACATCGCTCTACCCAGAATTCAGCGTGCTGAGTCACTTGAGTTGTCAGTTACCAAAATGAGGTTATGTGTTTATATGCAAATTATTACATCGCTCTACCCAGAATACAACGCGCTCGATCATTTGAGTTGTCAGTTGTCAAGGTGAGGTTGTGTGCATACGCAATCCATAACATAAGTTACGACATCACTTTATAAAATTACTGTTTGACATGACACGACTTAATAAGGGTTTTTTAAACGCACTTTAGATACAGGATCTCTATCTTAGAATTAAAATATAATAACAGATATGGACAGCAAACAAGAGTTTTAAGAGAACTGGGGGTATATTTGTAAACTGTCAGTTATATTAAGTTAGATTTGTATTTGATTAAGTTAAATAGGGTTAGTTTAGATTTGGTTGGGCTAAATTTAGGTTAAGTTACATTTGTTTAGGTTATGTTAGGATAGCTACAGTTAGGTTAGGTTAGTGTTAAAATTACAATGTTTCAAAGTGATTTCACAGGATTTTGTTGGTAAACAACTAGGAGTTGAGTGGATTGACCCTGGTCTATCAAGATAGTTCAAGTCAAGAAGAGGGAACAAGCTGAGATACTAAGAATCCAATTAAAAGTTTGAAAGTGAGCTAGCTAAGACAATTTATGAATATTCATAGAAATAAGTTACAGTATTTACTACACAGCACCAGTGAGTGATCAAGAGCTGGAAAACTGAAGAAAGGTACTCCCCCACCGCTGGAAATTATCCGAATGTTATTGCAAGTTTTAGAAGTATACCGTTAAACCCACTCATGGGATTTATTATTACAGATAGAAACACAAATCCGAGTGTAAAAGTTTTAGGATTTTATCCAAACCACCAGAATCTTTTACCAGAGAAAACAAATGACCATCACAAAATACTAAAATAGCGGTTTTTTTAATGAAACGCCCTATATATTTTTAAAAATCTTTGAGCTTGTTTTCCAAACATAATGTAATTATGCCCCTTAATATGTAACAATAAGATAAATAAATGGTGGGACGTATCATACAAATAAAAATAATAATTTTAATAAAAGAATCCAATATTGTGTCAATCTCAGGCCTAATAAAAATGATATAATTAATATTTGAAAAATAAATGGTTTATTGCTCTTTCTATTTTATTCATTTGCAATCAGCTCTGGTCTAGCAAAAGAGAGAAAAACTCTAGTCAAAGGGGTAGGTTCAACAACGTGTACTACAATTACTTTCGAGTAGGACACATTAACTCGTATGGCAATTGCTCGAATTCGTATCTGACAGCTTTAACCTTCAAAGTGTAAGCAAAACAGATATGGATTGCTTCTACAAAAATTGCGTAATTTGAAGGCAAGACCCCAAAAAATGACAAAATTCACATCAGGTAAATACAATGCAAATAATATGACGTAATTTCCGGTTAACCTGGTTTTGTTTCAGTGACGTAGGGACGCGAGATCTGCATTTTTTTAACTTCCTGCAATTTTACGCACCTGGTCAGCTTGCAGCACAAATCCCTATTGACTGGGATATTCTAGCACGAAGAAACTTTATACAACTACACTCTGCAGATTGGTGAATATTAAAAACCACTTTTTGGCTCACACAGAAAACTCTTTTATCTGAAAATTTACATAAATCTGTGAGCACCTCTTGCACACTTCACAATTTTTCAAGGCTTGTTTTTTCAATCCTTAACAATTGAATGTCTCGTATCCTAGCAACTAAGTTTTACAATTGTTTTATGAAATAAGTTTTGATATAATGTTTTTACTTAAGAACTCAATTCTTTTTCTTGGAAATTGTCAATCGTAGCACTTTAAGCTTAAAATCTCTGCTTTTTCACAATTAGTTTTTAAATACACTGCTTCCTTGCATTGCTTTGCACCGTTTCTTTACCAGTCAGCTGTTTTGCCGTTTGCTGGCTTCATAAAACTTTTACTCATAACGCTCATATAATTTTTGTAAATCCACAAACCATCTCTGTATCATGTTAAATTCGCATTATTGTATTGACGTTACCAAATTAAATCTGCCAGCTACATAAATTAATGTGCGCCTGCCATTCCAAACATCAGTTATAAATAAAACGTTAAACGTAACCCTCTTGATTCTGCCTTATCTAATGCTAACCTCTCTCAATCAAATTATATTTACTGCTAATCATATCACGTGCATTTATTAGTGTAAAATACTGACTTGCAATAAACAAAATATTAATTCTGTGCTCATTTTGAAATTATTCTTTCATTTTCATATAAGTTAGGCAACCAGAATTGCTGTGGGCATTAAACCATTGAAATAAATAATATCATCCTCCAAGGAAAATGTAGTCTTGGCAACACTACACAATAACATTGGAAATCCTATGGAAATCAGATGATAAATGTGCAGATTTTCTATTCCCCCTCGTGGAATACTGTTGACCCGAAGAGATTCTAAGATAATGATGAAGAAATCCAAAAGCAAAGTCAACGAAAACATTGAATTAATTATTGTAACTTTTGAAGTATGAAATTTTGCTTGCTCGGGTTGATTTTGGATTAAATAAAGTTCAATGTCAACAAAAAAACTAAGGCGATTTTTATTACTGTTACAGATTTGCTTTCTGGCAAGAACATACAAAAAGGAAGGTCAAGTTGTGCCGTTGTGATAAACCCCATTCAAATCTGGTCAGCGTCCAGTGTGTTGTGTAGTCTCAAACATTTTGTCTTGATGTGTTTGAAATTACTGAGCAGAAAATCAATCAATATACTCTGACCAATCAAACTCAAGAAGTTGAGCTATAAACAGCAATTGTGAAGCTACGGTGAGATAGCAAAGTACTCATCCACACCGAATTAAAATCGCAAAACAAATCAGCTACAAGTCAACTGGCAAAAAGACTGTGATTGACAGGCTATTTGGAGGTGTCAAATCACAATGACAAGGGGTATAAAATCGCAGTGAGTAATCTAAAAGGGGCTACAGATGTATCGCTCGAGCCTTGAATCAGTCTGTCATTTGTGGAGCTCAAGGGGGCACTTTCGCCTGACAGGAACAGGTGATAGCTAAAATTAAGATTTGAATTTTTATTTTGCTTTGAAAAAATTTCCTTAAAAAGATATCAAACAAAATTTAATAGTTATTTTTTTTAAATCCGCAGTGAAGAACACCCAAATCATCATTAAAATACGAGAAATTGGCAGTGAAGTAATAAATTGTTTTACGACTTTGCAGTTGGCAGGGTGACAAAAACCATCAACATAACCTATAATTTCACTATTTCTCTATTTAAAAAAGCATTATGTGCACCTCGGCACTAAAATTTCTTTTTATGCCTCATGTGGTTTAATTGGCTTGGCCCTATTGGCCTCGATAACTAAATTCACATTCGTGATAAAAAGTTAAACTTCAGTGCCTTGGTATACAATAGTTATTTGTATACCAAGGCACTCAAGTTCAACTTTTTATCACCAAATAAACCATGTCACTCTGTAAGTCAACTTAATGGGAATGAATAATAAATTAAATATCCGTTCAATTTCAGGGGAATCACAGCTATAGACCGGGTGATCATAAATGGTTGTGATTTCTTTTCTTAGATTGACACTGTTAATGTTGGTTACCCTTCTGTCAATTTTGGTGGCACTGTTAGTCTATGTCAAATTCGAAGTTAGCAACCTCAAATTTGACCCAGACTTACAGTGCAACCAAAATTGACAGCAGGGTAACCAACATTAACAGTGCCTACCTAAAAAAAAAGTCAACCATTTATGATCACCTGGTATATAAAAAATCAAATATTTCGCTTCAACTGGTTTTGTATTTAATGTCCGAATTAGGGGAATGACATATTCGCAAAAATACTCGTAAATACACTGAGTACTTATTACGAGTACTTGCAATAATTTACAAAAAAAAAATACTCATGAAAACTTTGAACTGAGTACTTACAGTAGTTGGGTACAAATTTAAAGAAAAGTATTGAGTATTTGCCCAGGACTGAATATAGGTTGGGTTAGGTGAAGTAAGGTTATATCAAGAAACCCCCCAACGTTCCAGGACATTGGCTCTGATGCTAAATTTTCGGTAACAGTTTACTGTAGCTTGAAACGCTAAAAACCGGGTTTTTTGGAATTCCTAGAAAAGGGCAATGCAGAACAAACAGTAAGTACAGAGAAGTCGGCGGAAAGGCATTTTTAAATACAAAACTTACAAAAATCCATCAGAAATTCCGAAAAACTCGAAAATCTTCAGCGAAATGACATAAAGACGTCATTTTATTTGGGTGAGCACGCAATGCAGACTGTAGCTCGAATATGTTACTAAAGCTCAAAAAACACCAGGGGCGACACCCATTTATTTAAAATAAATAAATAGAATGAGAGAAAACTGCAGTATAGTAATGATATGTTTTTTCGGACTTTTTCCACTGTCTAGGGTGTAAATCACACAACGTTTCGGGAGTTTTGATCTACTCCCGTCTTCAGGTGTTCCTGGTTAGTCCTGAGAAGGACTGATATTTATTATACGTTTTTCAACGTAAATTTGTGCCTCCCCCGGGGTTGGACCCTGGGACCGCTGATCGCTGTGATTACTACTCTGCCACTCTAACCACTAGGCCACCAGGACTAACCAGGACCACCTGAAGACGGGAGTAGATCAAAACTCCCAAAACGTTGTGTGATTTACACACTAGACAGTGGAAAAAGTCCGAAAAAACATATCATAATAGACCACTGCCAAAAAATGACATTCAGAGAACAACATGCAGTATAGTAGACTACAACCTTTTTGTGGGCACTAAGTACACACAAATCTTAAACTGCAGCTAACCTAAAATAGCTCCTGGGCATGAGACAGAAGTGGTCTACGATACTGCATTTTAGCCAAAGTATTTACTAGAGGCCTCTATACTTTTATACTCGTTTGGGCTGCGCCACACCGTTTAGGGAATTTTAACGACAGTTGACAATGTAGCTATCAGTGGAAGTGTCAATTGTGTTAGTTGAGGTGCATTTTAGTTTGATATTTACTTGGTGAAAGTATACATTTTTCGCTTCTTCCGATAGCAGATTCGAGTTCAGCAGGCCGTAAACCATAGGAATAGTGCAAACTGCTTCCAAAAGTTGGAATTTAAGCATTTCAAGCTACAGTAAACAATTACCAAATTTTTTGCTAGGCCATTCCAAGACACACTAAGTTTTAAAACCTTTCAAATATATTTGACGTTAATAAACTATCTTGACAAGAGACTTCATATCAGCTGCAAAAATGACTTTGAAGTGTTGCGTACCAAGCTGAAACTCAAATTAACTACGCTTCATCAGTTGTTCCATATATTAACATGTTCAAAGTTCCATTGAATGAAACAGTGGTAACGATAGCAAGTTTTGAATTGAGAAGCCTGGCAGATGGGAAAGATTAGTGTTATTTGTGAAAAGCACTTTAAAAAAGCCGATATATAAAGGTTGGTAAGATGAAGAGACTTGTTCCGATTGCAATACCACTAACTTCCAGGCAAGTTATTTTGAAGAAATTACTGCAACGGAGAATTACCTAGGTACCTACCCATTAAGAATTGCTTTTAAATTGAATGTTACAGTGATGTCACGCACTATGAAGTAAATGGCAACGATTTTAAAACTGCCGCTGCATGTATTAGAATGACAGGGACAGTGCACTGACAAATTGTTCATTTAGGGACCAAAAATAGTAACTTTTTGTTAAAGGTTGGCGAAGCCATGTTGCCAGATTGTGATAGGCTATTCCAAAGGTCACTTTAAAGGCTGTGTTATAGACCTTCTTGACCCCACTGCTCTTAAATCTCTCATTTGTGCTGCATTTGGCCCTACATGCCCATATACCACACATTTCCAAGGACCATAGCTCAAACGAGTATACCTACTACAGTATAGTGATTTATTTTAAGTTAATATAAATGATAAATAACTTCAATTTTCAAACCTATTTCATTATATGTATTTGATAAGAATGAACACAATTGTTTAAATTAAAAATTTCGTTGTTGTGTATCTAAGCTCTATACCATTGAAATCTTGAAAATTCTATAATGATCCTTTTAAAATTTAACCACAAAAATATTTAACAATGTTTTAAATGTTATCTTTATGGTATAACACAAAAATGGATTGAACAGATTACTAAAATAATATACAGCATGTCCACAGCTTTATTAAAACTTTCAAAATTGATTAATCCAAATTCTGGGCATTAAGAACAGAAGAAGAGGTATAACAAAATTAATCGACACAATAACACCCGTATGCATATATGCCATTCACGATCTTTTCTCAACAGAGCAGGCTATGATACGGTGCAATTTTTGTTGGTACCGTTTAGTAATAAATAGCTATGACAGAAATAGGTTATGTCATATTCAATTTCAGGTTATGATTTTGAAAGAGCTTCACTGTTGCCATTTAATTGCTCTTCTATATAATCAAATCCCGTTTTTTTTTTCAAATTCTTTATTCCGTTTGCAGAATTTACTAGGATCACTTCTTGTTTTTCCAATTCTGAAAATAGTTTTGGAAATATACTAAAATAATTTTTTGATAAAAGTTTACTGAAGTTTACAGACACTGTGCTGTTCATTTAGTATTTTCTAAGCCATTTTAAAGTTTTAAAATACATTAATTAGTAAAAACATGTTGCAACAACGATTTGTTTATATAAAATTTTAATATGCTTCGCAGTACAAATTTGTTCTAACGTTTAACATGAAAAGTTATTATAATTATACGTTTCTGTATTTAATTTTCCGTAAAATCTGATTTATTAAGCTAATAATTGTTTCTTTAATACACAGTTTGAAGTGTCAATTCTTCAGGTAGTACTTCCAAGTTTCATTACTATCTGATGCCGAATCTGATTCTCCTAGTGAAATAATGAAAGGAGGAACATTTCCAATCGAACACATTCTCATATGTTTTTTCCAGTCTTCCGAAATTAGTCTTGCACAATGATTACAATAATTTTGCCACACAACGGGGGTTCATTTTGATAGAGCTGCACGCCATAAATTCGAAACTTTATCTTTAGATGAAGGCTGCGAATTTATGTGCTTATTATAGAAGCCTTTACATTACCCCCAAGCCATTTCAATTGGGTTAAACTGACAATGGTACGGAGGCAACCTAAGAACTTCATAACCGTGCTCTATCAAAGTTTCGTCGGTCTGGTAACGTTTTTGTTTGTCTGCTAATAAAGGTTTCATTAATTCCACAGCCTCTTTTTTGTTAATTTCGATCCAAATTGCACCCCTTGTTTAACCAGCCATTCCTGTGGGTGGTTTGTCCAACTGCACCGAATGATACGGTGCATTTTCCATCACCACCACACATGTTCCTTGCAGCTTGGGCAATGCAGGAATGAGCTGGTTAACCACCCATTTTTGAAAAATTTATTCATTCATTGTTAGCAGAGTCGAGTAGCAAGTCACATCCCTCTAAAAAGCCAAATTTGGTTCCCGCGTGCAAAACCATAAAACGTTTCCCCTCACTTTTAATTTTGGCTGGGTTGCTTTTGAAATCTGTTTCATGTAACTATTGACGAATCGAAGAACCATTCTGATAGATCCACGTTTCGTCAAGGTACACGAAGACCACTTTTTCACTAGAATTTTGAAACTGCACATAAAATTTTGCGTCCATCCACTTTTTTATGTTTGTAACCCATTGATTTGATATGTTTGAATAAAGTAGTTCTTCCCCCTGTAAATTCCAAATTTGCTTTCGCTTCCACTAATAATGTATCTAAAGTACCATGTTCATTTTTCGAAGTATAATGCCAAATCAGTCGCTGCAAATCTTCTCTAAAAATATAATTTGTGAATTTGTCACTTTTTTATCATTTTCCAGAAATAGAAGTTTTGAAATTGTCAGGCCCTCCTTTCAAAATTGCTCTTACCATCCAATCCGAAACCTAAATGAGTCGCGATTAACAAAATATGAAAAATCACATAAATATTTACCCCAAAAATATCAGTGATTCTGTCTATAACTTGCTTTTTCTCCAAGTTCGTGTCCTTCTCGTATCTGTTATGTCTTTTTTATAGCTGCTTTTATGGTTGCGTTTATGATTTTTGGCATTTTAAATAATATTGCAAAACAACGTAATTGCAACAACGGCAAAATATTTGACGTAAAATATTTGAAGTTTACGCCTTGTCAAGTTTGACTTTTATCAAAAAGGCTGCAAGCAACCTAATAAAAACATATCAAGGCTTGTTTTGGTGAGAAAAAATCGTGAATGCCATATAGTCGTACGTTTCGTTATGAACAGTATGTTGGTGGCACTGTACGTCTATGTCACATTCGAGGTTAGCAGGTTAGATTTTGTGTCAGTTTCTGTCAAAACTGACGGAAAACCTAACCTGATAACCTCGAATTTGACATAGACGTACAGTGCCACCAACATACTGTTCATAACAAAACTCCGGCGAGCCGCTGGCAAACGACTATGCATATGGGTGTAAGTGAATGTAAGTAAAAGTTTATAAAGAATAACCAAAATAACCACTAAAAATATAAATTAGTATTTTTACGAACGGCAGATAAAAAAGTTTAGCCCAGTTGAAAAGCCCATCAAGTCACCAGACCTTTTTTTCTGAATGGAATTTATGCTAACAATTTGCCACATATCTTAGAAAAATTAAAACAAAGAATAAATAATCCATAAATGAAGTTAATATGCCTAGCGTAGTATACATATGTATATAGCGAATAAATTAAAAGATCTGAAAATGTACACAAGGATTAGACAACAAACTATAATTTTCTAACAGTCAGTCTTATAAAGACCACTAATCTGAGGTTAACATTAATCAGTTGTTAAAATAAACAAAAGCGCATCAAAATTTGTTTACTAACGAATAAAATGTCATAAGAACAAACGTTTTGACACGCTTTTGTTTATTTTAACAACTGATTAATGTTAACCTCAGATTAATGGTCTTTATAAGACCGGCTGTCAGTCTTCAAAAATTAGTACACCTTGGTTAATAAATACAAAATACTTTTCGTGGTCATTTTGTTACGGTCTTAAATGGTCTTCACGACACCGCACCGGCTCATACAACTGAACGGCCGGCGCGGGCGATATTCTACAAAATCGGTACGGAAGGTTCACCTAGGCCGCTGCCCACGCCGCAACAAGATAATGCCGGCTAAGCATTCAGTGGAGCAAGGAAGGGTTCTTCACGAGATCACCTAAGGGCACGGCCAGAGAGGCGGTAATTAACGATAAAAGTAAATAGGGCGCCACCAAGTCTGTCTTTAAGTATACTCGTGCAACCGGACCTGGACGGTTGGACGGGCCGAAAAGTACACAGGGTACTACGTCGGGGAAGTACTCGGGTTACAATTCTGAGAAAAATACTTTAATACCTATTTCGGGTATGGAAAAAGGAAGAGCTCGGTCTCACAATCCTCGTCGTCACTGCAGCGGGCGCTGTCTAACCTACCTGTGTCGCTCCTTGGGCCACAACGACACTTTCCTCACTCAGTGGTCACTCACTCGCGTGTAGGAAAAAAAATAATAGAATTACTGCAAGAACATCCACGCCTCCACACCCCAATCGGGTGGGAGGCGGACGAACCGCACGTTATATCAACTACGTGGCCTGGAATCGACTGCCTCAAAAAAACTGACTGTTAAACTCAATTCCAACCCAGCGCGTCTTAACCGCCAAAAGCTGTCAGCCAATCAGAGCGTAAGAAGCCAGCCGGGTAAAACAAAATACTGCCTGCCAAGAACGAAAGCGTCACCAAGCGCCTCGGCGGCCAATGGGAAGGCGGCATCGTTCACCGGATAAAACAAGGAAGACGAGGCCCCTCACTTGCTCCAACAGGAATTTTTAACACGCCTGAAACCAGCGTTGCGGAACTAAAGCCACGTGCAAGGGCAGTATATAAAGGGTGGCCCAAATCGAGATAACTGCACTAAACTACAGGGTGTTCGAATTTATAATTGCTGGGATATGTGATGAAAAGTTAAAATGCTGGAAACGGGTTTGAAATACAGACAGGCTGTTCTGAAAGCTTAAATGGTAAACTAAATGACTGAAGACCGCAAAATGGCTTAACAATTTGTTTACATATCTCACAGCAGACGCCGTAAAGAGACAACCATACATAGACAGCTTCTTCGCCTCAAGAGCAAATATGAACTTCAATCTACAAGGGAAAAGAAAATTTGTATGTGAACTAATGTCAGAAGTTATAAGTTTTTCTAGAAAAATCGTCTGATGTTGGCAACGAATTTTTACATTTTCCTGACCGAAAGGTAGTTTGTGTCAGATGGTTCGGCAATATTTAACAATATTTATGTATGTGAGGGGCACCATTCTCAAAGACGAACTTCATAATAAATAAGTACAGATGTGGAGTAACATATATTCATCTCCATGACTTAGTAAGAATCAGTTGCACCAACTTTATTCAAATTTAACCAAGTAGTAGTTCAAAGTAACAATGCCATGCTAAATTAAAGAAACTAAATAAAAAGGTTTATTTTATTTGGAGTTACATTTATTGGAAATCCATTTTTGTTTGTAAAATAACTAAAAGGGAAGGGATTACTGCTTTAGATTAGAATATCCACTTTTTGACCGTAAGTTGCTGATGGTTCACCAGATCGCACAGTTTATAAAATTGACCCTATCAAAAATAATGCTAGAGACATTCAAACTAACATGACTCTTTGCCAATTTTGCAAGAATCAAATTTCTTATCAAGAATAACATTTTTCCCTAAAATCCAAAATTTGTGTTTGCTCTTCATAATTCATCCACTATATATTTATCGCATAGATATAAACTATTCGCGTTTATTTTGGATGGAGATTGGCCATGATATAATTTTTTAAGGTTGGTGTTAGAGATTTTTAATTTATTAATTGTTTGTAGGACTGTTTTAGTTGTATCAAATTCTGTTTGTCAGGGCCACATCAATTGTTATTTATAGGATTCTCAACCAATTATGTGTTTAACATAGATTTAGCCATCATTTATAACCTCACAAACTTCTATTAAAAAGATGGATTCATACACGAACAGGCCCTGTTTAGGTATATAAAACAGTCAGGTTTCCATGGCCAAGCCCAATTCAAAATAATTGTGAATGACTATTATTGGTCATAAAATAGTTTTGAAAACGCAATAATACAAGAAAACAGCCTAGGTGTTATTTTCAAAAGGATCTGCAACATATCAAAGCAAACTGATTCTATTCTTCATTTAACCAATTCTCTAACAATAGAGTTTTCAAGATTCCAGTGGTAACACCAAACAAAACTAATCATGTGATTCAATAAATATTCATTCTAGACAAGCAATGAGAATTTACGAGCAATTAAAACAAGTGAACAAAGTCTGCATGCACGTCATTGTTATTGTCAAGTTTAAATATCAATTGCAAAACTTAACTTTGTTATTGTCAAGTTTAAATATCAATTGCAAAACTTAACTATCAAATTAATAACACCATCAATTACACATTGTAAAAAACGACAATTTCTCGACGCCTATTAATTTATAAGAGTAAAATTCAATTTAAGACTTGACTTACAGTTCATTTCCACAACAAACTTAGAGCGGATAATTATTGAATCACCTGATACACGAGTACAGTTTTAAAAAACAATGGTGTCACTAAGTTATTGTTAAATAAAATACTGTAAAAAATTATGTAAATATTGTGCATTTGACAAAAAGTACTGTTTTAAACATAATATAAGTCCAAAAAACTTACCTGTTTCATCCCCAATCGCCCAAACTAATAGGTCAACACAAGCAGCGTTGGCCATTACGTTAAGCTTGAATTTATTCACCAGTGCATAATTACTTTCCTTTTCTTCCCTTTCACTGGCGTCGTGGTTTCTGCTCTGAAGTTCAGTTTGTCCACTCAAAAACAATCCTAAAAAATTGTTAATTGTTAATGGTAGTCAAGCAGGAGTACATTGACATTTGTTATATTAATTTAAGCCTTCTATAGATCATTTAACATTTTATCAAGGTCACTCTGAAATTCTATACGTCATTTTGCAAATTTGTCAAGGTCGTTTTGAAGTCCTATAGTTCATTTTACAATTTCTCAAGGTCATTCTGAAATATTGTCACTTTGCAGTTATTCAATGTCTTAAAATGATATGTCATTTTACAATTTGTTAAAGTCGTTTTCAAATTCTATGTTCCGTCAAGCTCGTTCTGAAATTCGTCATTTTGCAATTTGTCAAGGTCATTTTGAATTTATATAGTTCATTTTACGATTTATCAAGGTCATGCTAAAATTCTATACATCATTTTACAATTTTGCAAGGTCTTTCTGAAATTCTAAAGACCATTTTGCAGTTTCTTAAGATAGTTTAGGGGTTCTTCAGATCAATACAATTTCTCAAAAGCGCTCTGAAATTTTACAATTTTACATGGTGGTTATGAAATCACAATTTCTAAGGTCGTTCTAATATTCTATAGACCATTTTATAATTCCCCAAAATTGTTCTGAAATGCTATAGATCAGTTTACAGTTTCTCAAGGTCGTTAATAAAATCACAATTTCTAAGGTCATTCTAAAATTCTACCGACTATTCAACGCTATAATATAGAAGCCAATCATATTGCAGAGATATGCTTCTTTCAACCAATAAGGACAGTATATCACTGAATATTGGGCACCATGCAAAATATTCACAAAACAATGTACCTACTCAGAAACTAAGTAGCCTTATTGCGAAATATCGCTTAGCAACGATGTTCTGTCCTTAGTAATATAGCTAGGTTACGTAAAACTAAACACCAACAAACTATGTAAACAAAGTTTGGCTTGCGTTAAAAATATTAAAATTATATGTTTTGGAAGTATTCCGCTGAATTTAATTGAGGATGAATGTTAATTGTTGGATTATTTTTCACTAAAGTGAATAGTTATGTATTAATATTGTTAAATAGTCGTTCCAAATACCACTCGAAGTGAATATATTTTTTTTAAATATTTTGCCATTTCCATAGAAATTATTGCAAATTTCACTCAACAAAATCACATTTAAATGTCACTCGCCTTCGGCTTGTGACATTTTTAATGTGATTTTGTATCGTGAAATTTAAACGCAATAATTTACATGGAAACGACAAAATATTTGTCAAAAATATATCCACTGCTTGTGGTATTACCCTTGAGTATTTCACTGAAGCTACGAACATAAGGAAATAGCATGGAAAATTGTATATATCATATATCGGTATCAATCGAAATAGAGAAAAAATACACTTAACACGTTGACTGCTCATGACGCGGATTCGCGTCACTGCGAATGTTTACGATGTGCACCCGACGCAGATCTGGTCATTATGATATTACTTGAGCGGCGCGGATCCGCGTCTGGCGCAAATCATAAACATTCGCAATAACGTGGATCCGCGTCATGAGCAGTCAACGTGTTAATATGATACTACTTTACTTGAATTTGCAGCTTGTTTAAGATAGAAATAGCTTAAAAACTGTAATAAATATTTTGCATTTTATTCACAAAAAAAAGACCAGCCATGGTCAGATTTGTTTACGCCAAAATAAATGTTATTTTCTGTCAGTTATCAATTCACGTATTAAACTAATTACTATAAATTATAATGTTGAATATTGTAATGAAGAGAGGGTATTTATTATCAAAACCTTTTACAGTGGCGTCAGTTTACGCACAGTTTGTGATTTATTCTCGGTTAAATTTAATGTTCGATCTATTCCATCTGTCTATGTGTGATTAGCCTACACTCTGCAATGATTGCTTCTCGCAATAAGTCAATATTTGAGTGGCGTTTCCTGTAAATTTTGTTTTTCAGATAACCCAACAAAAAGAAGTCGCATGGTGTCAAATCAGGAGATCTTGGTGGCCACTTGATAGTGCTACCGTGACCAATCCAGCAATTAGAAAAGTTATCACTTAGATATTCCCTCACATTTAAACCATAATTCCCTGGACAGCCATCAGGCTGAAACCAAATCTTCTGATTTTCGCATGCAACTTCTCCTAATGCAGGGCCAATCTGATTGATTAAAAGTTCTAAATAAGAATCCAAATTTAAATTTCCAACTATTTCAAACGGTCCAATAATGTTATTGTTGAAAATACCGGCCCAAATATTAATTTTCTGCGGCAACTGCATTCTTGTTTCAAGGTCATTTATCAACCTCAAAACTCTTTGTTGGTTCTTTTATTCCGTTTGCCTGTAATGTTAATATCTCGATTGAATATTTGTTTGTGTCAAAACTGACGGACAACCTAACCTGCTAACTTCGAATTTGACATAGACTTACAGTGCTACCAACATATAATTCATACAACAAATATATCAAAGCCAAGCTTGATTTCGTTTTCATTTGCTCACATGTTACATTAATTAAAGTGTATTATGGATTAGCATATTCTCATATATCATTTAGTGTAATCCTTTGGGGTAGAGGATCCGAAGCCAAAAGAGTAATTATACATAAAAAAAATCTTATTAGGCTGATTTTTGCCTTAGGGCTACGTGACTCGTGTAGACCTATCTTTGTAAAACATGGAATTTACACGTACAATATCCCAAAATATGTTAGATCTCATATTGATCAGTTTTCAAAGAATAACTACATGAATCCGTATTCCACCCGAGATGGGGAAAAATTACGGTGTATGCAGCACAACACTGCACTCTACGAAAAGTCACCATACTATGTTGGTGTTGAATTATACAACCTACTACCAAAGTTTATTATATTGAGTACCTACATAATTCACTAGCTGCAAGAGTAAACTAAGAAAACACCTTTGTGCTTTAGTACCTCCTTATTTCAAGCGTTTGTTACACCTGTAAGACTGAAATTTCGTAAAGCTTGTGTGTGTTCAAATTCATTGTGATAACAGTGTGATCAAATACATTATTAATATTATTATTATTATTATTAAATAACATTTATTTTGGCAGAAACAAATTTGATGATGGCTGGTCTGTTTTTTGTGAATAAAATGCAAAATATTTATAAGAGTTTTTAAGAAGCTATTTCTATCTTAAACAAGCAACAAATTCAAGTCAAGTAGCATCAAAGTAAGCGTTTTTTTTTTTCTCTTTTGATTAATACCACTATCAATCCTATCAATTCAAATGGCAAGCAGAAATTTGCATATATAGTACGTTTTTTTCCTATAAAAATTTTCAAGGTCAAGATAAAATTGGCAAAACTGCTTTTTTTTTAAATTATTAGAAAATTTATTTTCCCCAGGTTTCTCTGTAAACGATTTTTGTCACTTTGACATTTAAAATTAAATTGTCAGTTTTTCTTTTTTGAAACTGGATACGCGTAAAAACGGAATCTTTTAAAATTAAATGTAGTGAAGTGTGCAGAGGAACGGTTGGATGTGCATCTTCACACACCAGAAAAAGACGTTTACGAAAGATTAGTAAGAGCTTTTGATGTACATAGAACTTTAATGCCAGATTTTAAATTCCCCACCAATTTTTAGTTCTATAAAATTACTAAAACAAATTTTGCCAACATATATTTTTTAAAGGAATCCAAGTTATGCCAACATAAACCCTAAATTCTTTGACCTTGAAAATTTTTATAGGAAAAAAACGCACTTTATATGATTTCCCTATGTTTGCACCTTAAGTGAAACACTCGGTATAGATCATTTTACAATTTCTCATGGTCGTTATAAAATCACAATTACTGAGGTTGTTTTGAAATTCTTTGGAGGTTAGTTTCTCAAGGTTGTTCTAAAATTCTATAAATAGTTTTACAATTTCTCAATGTCACTCTAAAATTGTATAGGTTAATTTGGAATTCATCAAGATCGTTTTAAAGTCATTTTAAAGATTCTCTGAAATTCTATAGATCAATTTGTGATTTGTCAACGTTGTTTTGAAGTGCCATAGATCATTTTATAGTTTTTTAAGTAGTTATAAAATTACAATTTCTCAAGGTCATTATGAAATCACAATTTCTGAAGTCCCTTTGAAATTCTATAGGCCATAGGCAATTTTTAAAGGATGTTTTGAAATTTTATAATTGTTTTACAACTTCTCAAGGTCATACTGAAATTTTAAGAAAAGCTAAGAAGGTTGTATTGAAACTTTTTAGGGCACTTCAGAATTTTTTCAAGGTTCCGACAAAATTCTAAGACATTTTATGAATTCAAGGGAGTCTTAACATTCTCGTGTTCGCTATAAACATTTTCAAGGTCGCATGCAATTTTCAATGGTCGATTTGAAACTCGCAAGACTGATTCTGAATTTTCAAAGGCAATTTAAATATTTTAGGTCGTTTTGAAATTCTCGCAACCTGTTCCTTCAATTTTTGAACTCCTCTAAAAGCGCATGCAAAAACAAGTTCCATCCTCCCCTTTTGGAACTTTTGACATCAGTCCCGGCATCCAATTACTATAATTTTTTACACCGCCAGGCATTTTCAAACCATTTACACAGAACTACACTTCTTTCTACATTTAACAATTTATCTATTATGCCAAGATCTTTATACAAAAACTAAAAAAGAACACCCTGTACATTTCCCCACCTCACCTTTAACGAACTCCTGCACATCCTTGGTAAACGGAACAGGCAACTCCTTCTGTGGCTGCAGGAGCTCCCGCAGCAGCGTAACCATGACCAGATTCATGGTTTCTGAGAAAGTCTTGTAGGGAAATATTTTAATCTTCCCCGTGGAGTATATCTCAAGCGACTGCTCGTCCAGGAACGACAGCATGTCCTTGGTCAGCAGCTTCTTGGCAAGTGCCAGAATGGTCTGCAGGTGAATAACGGGGAAGAGCAGCCTAGCCTCGTGCTTGGACTTCTTGTCGCAGGTGTCGGATATTCGCAAGTCTGGAAACTGGTTGAAGCTTGAGCCAAACTTGGCAAAGAAGTACGTCGTGGGGTCTACGGCGATCGTGCCTTGGCTCGGGTAGGAGTTGCGCTTAAGGCATTCGGTCTTGTACGCAATATCTGCCACGTCGTAGCCCTACAACGCACGGGGAACGATTAGGTTGAGCCAATCGAAATGGCGGAAACTAAGGAAAACTTCAAAAATCAAACGTAACTCAGACATGTGATGTTTTGTCAAAGATAAATAATATACATAATCTTACAAAGATATTGCACTCAATACACATTTTTTTTAACAATGTAGCTCAGAACTTTTGCTTCATTATTTTGACACATTTATTATTGAATAATGTACATTATAAGACCGTTATATATAGGATTTAATATGCGCGCATGGAAGTTAACTAAGCGAGTGATAGCGAGCTCAGTGATCCATGTGAGCATGTTAAATCCTGTAACGGTCGAATATTGTATAACGTTTTTTTATGTTATCCTGGAGCTCTTTTCATCCAAGAGAAAGAGAATAAACAAACAAACAAGAAAAATCTAGTCGCATTTTAGGACAGCAACTGTGTTTTCATAGTAACACGTAACATTAGTGGCGATTGTTGAAATAATAGATGTGTATCCGTAAAAATTGTTGCAGCAAGAGGGGAAATGGATCAAAAAATTATAAATTTATGTCTAGTCCTCTGGCTTCAAGTGCTGCTTGATTAGAAACTTTTTTGTGCATAATTTTAACTCTAAAATTCAAAATGGCAATTGCAGCAAACAAAAATCTATGTGTGATTCACGTATTTTTTAGCTCAAAGTTCAGAATACAAATATACAACCTTGAACAAATTTTCAGCTTGATCAGACGACTTGGATAAATGAATTCGGAATTTTCTACATGATTAATGGATAATTTGAAATTGTTCTGATATCATAATAAGCAACACTAAGCCATTTTTAAACTTATGAATCATTTGCCTTTATGTTAGGGATGGTGATAGTCAGTTGTAATGATTGAATGTGCAAACATTGCCTACGATCACATTGAATGGGTGCTCTTAAATGAGATGTCCTTTAATTAAATGTAACACTTCTTAGTAACAATCATAATACTTACCTTCTCAACTTCCAATTTGTTAATTTATTTGCATGCAGTTTTAAATTTTAAGCAAATACGTAGCGGTTCAGTGCAATATATTTACAGACTAACTATATTAATTATCTTTGCATTCTGATCATTAGTTTGGTATGCAATCACACCAAACGTTGAAACGTGCTAGTTGCTAGTAAATATGGCAGTGTTAACAAAGGACGAAAGCAAAAGACAAATGAAACGTTAACAACTTTACCAGAATGGGCCAAGTGGTTTGTAATGGTAGACTCAGCGGTAAAAGCTGAAATGTAAAGAGCAGTTGGGTACGAGCTAAATTTAGTGAAGTATAAAGTCTCGTTAATTAGTTCTACTTCGCTATGGTTCTTTAAATTGATCAGCTACGTAACGATGGTTTTAATAAGCACTTCATGACTAGGGAACAACTGTGGAACTGTTGATTAAGCTGCGCTCAATGCAAGTGCTCATAAAAACCGTTTAATCACCTGGATGAAACGACCGCCATCACCAGAAAATACAAAATATTACCTGTGTTATAGCCAGTATGTCGAGGGCTGCTGTTAGGTTCCCCGAAAGGCTCCGAGGAATAATGGGTCTAAAATTACTGAAGCTCTTTTTATACGTAATCGGCTTCTCCTGAACGTTCTGATTTAATATAACAGGTGGTTCTGGCCTAGGAAACAGGCGGCAAAACAAGGGCGGATCACTCGTGCAGAACCTTCCCATTGACCGCGAGAGGCCAATGAGAACAGGCAATGTACTTTTGCACAGATACAACTTCGTAGAGCTTGAATTGGCACCTTGCTCCTGCAGGGTCTTTATAGCGCTCGTCAGTGTTGCCAAGCATTCCACCTGACAGTCGATAATTTCCTCCCGCAAATCGTCGCATCTTACTGCTATGTCACATAAGAGTGTGTGGAGGCAAAAACTGAACTTTTCAGCAACCGGTATACCTGCAATTGCGTTATAAGTGTGTGCCTGTGGGTGAACTTTGTACTTACGGTCAGTCGCATGAGTTCTCACTTCATCACGCCAGACTGCCTTGACTAAACCTTTGGCTAACCGTAGTAAATACGGCAATATTTTGTCGGAATGCTGCAGGCCCGATTCCAAAAAAAACAGGCCCAGCGCAATGACAGCATCCTGATCACGGCTGCTAAGCCGGAAGACTCCATTTGCAGTCTCAAATGGACACAAGGTGAACAGTGTGTGTAACTAGAATGAGAAGTTTTTAGATTTAATAAGCCGTAACCTTGACTCAATTTCAATAAATACGTTCATTAAAAAATTAACATTCTGGCAACTTATATATAAAAATAAGCATGTTGCAATGCAAACTTCAATTTCTGCATTTTGTATTTATATAAACAAAGTTGCATTGAAAATATCACTGCAAAGTTGTTGTTGGGACTACCAAAAAGCAGGATTGTTATTAAGTGATTTATGGAAATTATATTACTCATACCTTCTCCCATTGTATATTTCTTATTTGGGCCAACGATCTTGCTAAATGCTGCACCGTTTTGTGAAAAAACAGTTTTTCATCGCTACCCATTTTATTAACCTAACTTTTCTGACATTTGACTTGACGATTACTGCTGTAACACACGGCGCAGTCTCCGGAGAAAATTAAATCAATTTGAGGATAACTGACTCACTTTAAAATTTTCCAATATTTGAATATGAAATTCAGATTTAAACTGCATTTGATTTTATTAATACTTATTATTATAAAAACTTATATAGAGGACGACCCATAATATACAGGGTGATCTATTAGCTATATGACATACTTTGGCAGATGAAAATCAGTGTTTTTAAGAATAATTTCTTCAGGTTCCTATTCATCTTCTTAGAGTATGACTCTAAGATTCATCTTAGGGAGATACAGAGTGTTGAACTTGAGTTGTAAAAATCGAATTTATTCAATAATTTTAAAACAAGTATGTATAGAGATATTTTCTCCCATTTTGTAGTATACGTGATCATGATCATAAAGTAAAGTGATCTAAACTGCTCAACAATTGAAGTGTCCCATCAAAAGATTAGCTAGCATACAGCAGCAAAATAATTTCAAATGGAAGAGCGATATAGTATATGTTAATATGTTTCAATATAGTTTCATTGTAATTAACAGTGATTTGAAGTCTAACACAATTAATTATAAAACAATGAAGAAATAGATAAACATTTTTTTAAATATTTTTTAAACGCAGTTTTTAAATTACTGTCGAATGGGACCTGCTCTTACTCAATATACTTCCTGTCATCATCTGGGCATACTATAAGAACACAAACCAAATTATAACAATGTAAATAAATTATAAGTAAAAAATACCTTTACGATTAAAGTAATAAATATTAAGTTTTATAGCCTATTAATGTAGTAATCTTATTTTATATCTAACAGCAGCTTGTATCAACAAATACTACACTTGACACTTGACAGCTACATACGATATTGTTTTGTTTTAAAATAAACATGGTAGCATAATTTTTGTTGCTGGGCCACTTCAATTGTTGAGCAGTTTATTTCCAGGAGCCTATTTGACGAAAGTTACATATTCACCGGTAAATATTAACTAATCTGTAAAAAATTGAAGGTACTAGTGTTTACAAAGACAAAGTTACAAGACTTATGACAACCTGTGAATTTTCACAAATCCACCAGCGACGTTTTTACAGTTTCACTCTTGTGTATTGAGCATTCTCGCAACTTACAAGTTTACAATGGTGAAAATAAGCAAAGATTTTCACTCGACCCACGAAATGTGCAACTTTCTGCGAAAGTTTGTCATAGTGGTGGATCATCCTGTGTTATTACAATATAATTTTTTGGGAAATTCGGACAATACGTCTATACTATCCATTCACAAAACTCGTGAACTGTCAAAACGCTGTCAAGTTGGTACCTTGTTTAAAATCTGTTTTGGAACTTCTGCTTGCTGATTGTGGCAGCACCGAAATGTTTGAAATTTAGAAACTTGACTTATGTCACACTTTCTTGTAAAAAAAATAACCTCTCAAATTCTTTAATTTTTGGTGCGTACACTTCAGTTGCAATGGAACAGAAACGAAAGATGGTTTTATTATTGGAAAGGGAAAAAAGGCTATAGTTGATTATAACAAGGAAAAACTAGAAGAAAATAATTGTGACTTTTGACACATGTGACATAACCTTAACTTTAAATATTACTAGAAATCACTAGATCTGAAGTACATTCCCAAAAAACTGTAATTTCTAGGTACACTCAGCAAATATTTAAAAAATTTGACATTGACAGTTGAGTTTTGAGTTTTGTGAATGGATAATATAGTCGATTATTTTCAATCGTCTAGTTGCATTTTTTATACAGTGTGAAAATAAAGTAACGGATAAATTCATTAACTTTGTTAATAATTTTTATGAAAAAATCTTGAAGGGGTATAGCGATTTTAATTATAGAACATATGCTACAATCACTTTTATGTTGCTACGTCATGTGTTTTAAAAGTTATGACGTCATCGACTTTTTTTTAAATGTCAACCTGTATTTTTTATTATTGATTTTGGTAGTACTTTATATGTTTTATGATTTTATTGAAATTTAAAAAATACAATAATAAATAATAAAAAATTCAATTCTCTGTGTCTCGCTTAATTGTACCATTTTCATTAATAAAATAATTTGGTAAAAGTACATTCTAATTTAGAAAAAGCAAAGGACGCATATTTTATTATAACAGTGACAAATTGTTTAATTCTGGCATGTAACTAATCTTTTTTTGGTTTATGCACGGGTAACTCGATTTATTTTGCTCATTTTATTGGTTTTTAATATTTAAATTTTAAGACCATTGTTTTCGATTTTTTCAGATGTAACATTGAAAATTTTATATCGTTGAAAACGACATAAAAAGTATTACCAAAATCAATAAAAAATACAGGCAATCATTAAAAAAAAAGTTGACGTCATATCCATGGGCGCCGTTACATAGGGGCAAGGAGGGGCGCTTGTCCCTCCCTGGATTTTTTCCAAAAATAACAAAAATACAAAACAATATTTAGATTTCCGTTTCTTGACACCTTTAAGGACTCACTCAATATGATTGAATATTGCCCTACTGTCCACGCGCGCCTATCAGGATACTCCATCGCATAGATTCTAACAGAAACAGTTGCGTTTTCATTGTTTTAAAAATAAATACGAAACATATCAAACACTTCTACAGGTGGAAAATTAAGGCCACCAAAATACACTATAAATAGCTGCAATCTTAATATGATTGACACTTAAACACCACCATTATCATTTTTGCTATTATGTTTTTCAAAGCACACTTGAGTATTAATTATTATTGACATTTTAAATATAATGTTGGTATTTTAACAGTAAATTTATATATTTTTTGCTAAAAGAACGATAATCAGGATTTAATAATGGCAGGTATACTGAAAATATTCCCAAAGATACGATATTATTTCTAGTTTTAATTTATTTTACTGATATTTTAGGTTAGGAATGAAATATCGAAATGCGGTTTTCACCAGCGTATTATACCCTTATTTGGCTATCTTTTGTTGCACTAAAAGTGATATCGTTGCATTTAATTTTTTTGAGAAAATTCATTTCATTTGTAGTGTTGTCGCAAAACGCTCTCTACCGGCGAGATAAGCAATCTAAATCAGTCCGCTCAAGGCAGCGTTGATAGCCTATAAGAAAAGCCCTTTTCAACGACTCCAAGTTTGACAAAATCCGTTCAGCCATTTTGAAGTTATTGACATTTATTTCCGAAAATGTTCGGACACCCCCACCACTTTCCCTTAAGAGATAGAGCAAAAAGCATTTAACGAAAAAGAATCGAATTTATCTCAGCTTTAAAACGGTGTCCATTTTAGCTATCTGTAGTATACGAATATTTCTCAAAAAAACGGGATTTAAAATTCAAGAATGCGATTACGCCCCCTGGCGGTCATTCTAGAAACTTAAAAATAATTTCCAGCATTTTTTCTTGGTCGCTCTAGTCATAAATTTTTTCACCCCAACTCTTTACGACAATTACTTTTCGAGATATGGCCGAGTGCCCTTCTTAATTGGCCACCCGGTACATACATTATTCTACTGTAAAAATGTATTGCAGGCTTGTTTTAAGTTTTTAATTGAAATAGATAAACAACACTAATTACTTTCGACAACCAAACGTACGACAAATTGATTTTGACAGTTCTGATGTTTACGTTATTGTTTTTGTTTTTAGTAGTAGCCTACTATCAATTTACGGTTGTATGTAGGTATAGCACAATTATAGAAAGTCATCCTGCTAAATTATATATTTTCTTGAGTACTTTTACAAGGTAAATTGGAAGGTAGAAATAATAATTAACCATTGTTTTGGGTTGCGGGTTGCATATACGTAAGGTGTTAAAATTTTTGCGTTGTCAGCGAAATGTTCCTGAGCAGAAAACTTCTGGACTTTATTTACATACGAGAGGTATAGATGGCTCTGTCCTTAGCTCACCCATTTCGTTTTAGAAAAGCTTGCATATAGAAACAATATTTAAAGAATCTGAGAGCATACTTACCTGGCGTAGGGATTACCGTGATCAATAAGGCGGTTTCCCCAGGATGAGGCCCTTTCATTGCACTACGATTGGGCTGACACCTGCGATTATCCCTAATGTGGATAACTCGGGCGCGTAATTTTTGGTAGTCGGGACTGCGTACGCGCTGTCCCGGATAATTTAAACAACAATGTAGCATAAATTAAATAATTACCACTGCATGGAGAATGTCTTTGTTGTGATGTTACTGCTGTAGAAAGACAAGAGTTCCATTTAATAATCGAGAACAGCACAAAGTATTCGAATGGTATGGCAATATCCCTACTATGGCTGTTTAAGGCATATCTATTACAAGATATGATTAATAATTAAATTACAGTCGACATATTTTCGGTTAGACGGAGTCGTTAAGATACACTTATTTTAACGGCAATCGGTTGCATTTTTTTGTTTTAGTTGAAAATGTTCGGATACCCGGGCTTTTACGTATATTACAAACTTTATGAAATTTCCACATTTTTTCGAGAAATACATAATATAATTCAATCCTGAGGGTGGCCGATCGTCTAGAATATTCCGGAAATTCACTAAATTTCTTGTCCCGGTGGAATCGCGATATTAACTTAAATGTCCGGAATTTGTGTCCAAATAAAAATTTTTACATAAAAGAATTTATTCAAGTTGAAATTCATCATCGGGCGGAGAAACAAGGTGAGTCCGCACGATGGTTATTTTAGCATATTTTATCCCTACCAAATTAAGGCACTCGTCCTATCCTGGTAATATCATGAGACTCAAGTACACTTGCGATTCTATCACTCAATGACTCAATTAGTTGTTGTTAGCTAACTATAATCGCTAAGCTGTTTTAGTACAAGTAAGAGTTACATTATTAGAGTTTTAACTATGCTGAAGCGGTATTGCAAATTTACAGAAGAACTTGAAAATAAATTAATTCATTTGTTTTATTGCCGGAAGGAATGAAAACCAACGATATGTAAAACAGCTACATTTCTGTAGCGTATAAAGGTAAAGTTTATACAAATTCTTAGGTACCTTCCATGTCATTTATTTTTTTTTGCTATGAGGCGGTGCAGACATAAGGATTTCCTCGTCATCAAGTATAAATAAAATTACTTCTAGTCCAGAGAAATTAGACATTGCTCTTCGGAAAAATTCCCGGAAAGCTGGATTTTGGTATGAGCCTTGATATTGTGGTTCTAAACAAAATGTCAAAAGTCCTCATCAATCCGAGTGCCGCTAAAAATTTTAAGGGGGAGCAAAGGACACCAAAAACGGTATTTCGTGAATATCTCGTTAACGGTCACAATTTAAAGAAAAAATATTTATTATTAAATTTGTAGCTTATGAAATTTCTAACAATAAAGATATCATTACTTTTATTCGTAAAAGTAACCGTTTTGCAGATAATTCGATTTACAGAGTTGTAACGAATAGATGCACTCCTCAATGGCATGTATATCTCATTGGAGTTGCTACTTGAAATATTCCAGAATTTCCTTGTTTCAGAGCCCATAAAAATAGAAAGAAACACATATATAGTATACTGTAGTCTAGATAGAGAAGGAATGTGCTCCGAAAGGTTCCCCTCCGTTGTCATAAAACCTCAAGGGACATCTGCTTGCTATTCGTGTAGGTGCATAATAGTATATTATGTTATTAGAAGCAAAAATTATACTTTATTTGGCATGGCTGGACTGTTTATCTGCCGAGCTTGCGAGGCAGATACTTACAGCCGAGCCACATAAAGATACTTTTGTTTCGAATAACATATAGTATTTTTACTTCAAACGTTTATAACAAATTATTTAAGAAATTTTAAGAAACCTGGAATTATTTTAAGGTAGAGGATTGAGTAGACTGATAAATGTAGGGTGCTTTGGAAAGCGTCACTATGACTACACTATAAACAACGTTGTGAACAAAATCCGAAAAAAATACTTTATCTCGTTAGTCTTGCTTAAATGTAACACCCGATATAAATGACGTCGATACTTGCGACTCCACCGAAGATGTAGATCCATCACGTTTCCTGGCTGAATCTATGGAAATAGAGAAGACAGCAGAAGAACAAGAAGAAGAAGAAGATGATGATGAAGAGGAAAGCATACCGATTGAAATACAGTCTGAAGATGAATATTAATAACTCCTATTTTGAATCCAAAATTGATTAATGAACAAGTTCATAATATATATATTTTTTAAATAAACATTTTTCAAACAAAAATAAACGTGGAATATGCCTACTTGGGACACCACATGAAAAAAAAAAACGCACCTTGTACTCTACCTCGAAGGTGGTGTGGAAGTGCACGTTTCAACTCTGTAAATCGAATTATCTCCAAAACGGTTACTTTTACGAATAAAAGTCATAATATCTTTATTCTTAAAAGTTTCATAAGCTACAAATTTGATATTCAATATTTTTTCTGTAAAAGTGACCGTTAACGAGATATTCACGAAACACCGTTTTTAGTGACCTTTGCCCCCCCTTAAAATTTTTAGCGGCACTCGGATCGATGAGGACTTTTGACATTTTGTTTAGAACCACAATATCAAGGCTTATACCAAAATCCAGCTTTCCGGGAATTTTTCCGAAGTTTTGCGTTTATTTTGTCTAATTTCTCTGGACTATTCGTTTTTCGCAAAAAAGCACGTTCCAAGGAAAACGACTTAAGTCAGTGCTATTGAATGTACCAAAAGCAACAATAACAAAGCAACCGTTGTTGTTAAGGCTCTTAAGTATCGTTTGTAACTGTTACAATACAACGATGCTATACGGTTTGGGTCGCAGCCCTAGCATATCCTTCTCTAAATGCTAAACACATGTCAAGTTATTTTCCACACACGCTGTATGTGTTTGGCTAACGTACCCTTTCTTGAATACCCACAATACATCGGGCCAAGTCTCTGATGTAAATGAAGCTGATACCTAATTTAAGTAAATACCCTCTTCAAACCATTGTTTACCCTTTGAGGCACAAATGTAGTAGGTACTGACTTTGTAATAGTGATTCCAAGTGCTTTGTAAAAAACTCGGTCGGTTTCGATAGTATAAGTTGCTTGGCATGTTCGGTTTGTACATATTGTAACGAACGCAAGAACGGCCTTGAAAGCAGATGTGCGCGGGTGAATCAGAGGCTGCCGGCAGAAGCAGGTGTGCAGATGTGTCACAGCGTTCCAGACTTCCGGATCAATCTGGAGCCAGGTGTAGTGCATGACTCACGCGCGCCCGAGGTCAGATGCGTCATGCTTTCATCTGGAATTTCCAGTAAACATCGAGAAGTTTCTGGAACCTCCCCAGTGAAATATAAATACTCGCGCAGCGAGGATGCGAGTTCAGTTCTGAAATAATTCTCCGGTAGTTCGAACTCACGTCGAGGCTTGTTAGAAGCCCCCATATAAATAACCGCGTGTACATAACCTCTCGTGAAATAAATAAATAGATAACCATATAAATAGAAATACATCGTTAGTGTTTAAGAGTGATATAAATAAATAAATGTGTTAATCCGTATGTAATAATAAATAAATGTATCGATAGTTCGTTAGTGGATGTATTAATTTGTAATCTGCTTGATAATTCTCGTGTGTGCTTGTAAATAATAATCGTAATAATTCATTGTTGTAAATAAATGTTGGAACACATGTTTGTCGTATAATTTTAAATAGCCCGAACGTTAAGAACGTAACAATATCCAACACATATTTATACTAGCTCTCTTTTAACAGTTTCTCCTGTTTACAAGAAAAATTTGGCTCATGAGTTAATAATAATAAAACATTTGCGTTTTTTTAACTGAATGTTGTAATGTTACTTACATATTCGTATGCGCAAATGCAAGGATTGGTATTGGTTACCTCTCAGTGGGGGTGACCATGTGACCGATGGACTAAATCCGGACCGCCACAACTTTTGGGATAAAGGGGGGGGGGGGAGTTAATGGGAAATAAGATGGATAAGGGTGGAAGTAAAAAGTACGCATATTTCAAACACAAGAGAAACAGAATTGTGTTTACTTGTGTAAATATAGGAGTAAATAAATATAGTTAATTCAACGTGTGTTTATTCTTATACAATTAACTGAGTTCTGATTATCTGATTATTTATTGACATCGTGTTCCCCGATTAAGTTTAACACGTAACATTTTGAAATTATATTTTTAGCCTCATGACAAGTAAACACACATTCATACACAGTTGACATTCAGTGTTTTTACACATCCCGGTGCTGTAAAATGACTAGAACATTTTTAGTTTTCAGAGACCCTTAAAAAATTGCTTTGTAGTAATAAACGGCATTTGCAGAAACGCTAGTTACGCAATTTCTCATTCATTTGAGTTTAGGAAAAATAAAGAAAATTGATATTTACAACTTTGAATTTTGACGTTTCAAAGCGTCAATTACTAAATTGACTGATGGCAGCTTGCTCGATGGCTTGATATTCGAAAGCGAAGTCGCGAATTTATTGAAAATGTTAAAAAAGATACGTCGGCCATAAAATTGAATACAATACTCGGTGCGTTAGGCATTTTACAGCACTTGGCAGTCTGCTTCTCGTCGTGCTTCAAAAATTTAAACGTCACGCTGTAAAATGCAACCCACCGCACTTGTAGTGTAAATAACTATTTCTTAATTGAGAAATCGTTCCTGCGCGCCCTGAAACTTATTTTGCCCATAATTTCAATTCAGTTGAAATCAAGTGCTCCCTGATAACTCAACGATAACTTTTTTCGGTTTTATGTAAAGTACTATGATTGTTAAAGTTATGGCAAAAGTTTATTAAGGAACGTTCCTGGAAATGTTCTCAAAAACTAGTATGCAAAATTTGAAAAAAGATTGGTTTAATTTGAGAAAACACAGTAGGCATATGAAAATAGTAAACTACGTATTACCAATTTACCATAATGTATTCAAGTTGCTAAAGAGATTGCCGACAGTAGAAGGAGGACACTTATCCCCCTAGTAGCACAAAATGGTTGGGCCAACGTTGGCTCATTGAAGTGTCCCACAGTTGGCCAACGGTATGTAATGTCCTCTTTTACAGTCAAACCCCAACCATCGATTTCCCAACTGAGGGCCAACTATACACATTAAAGTATTCCCAACCAGCATCCAACAATTGAACAACCAAAAGCCAACAAATAATCTAACTCAGCTTTCTGTATTAATCGGTAGGTATGAAAAGACAAATAAACAAGTGTAAATAAAAATGCCATTTATTATACATAAAGGAAAACATAAATACAATACTTACAAATCTTGTATAAAACAAGTAAGTTATAATATATTTGAAAAACGAATAATTTTCAGCAATATTAAAAAGCACCAAGTATATCAACCTCAGAAAATAAGGTTTATGTTATTTTATTTTATTTATTTCATCATCACTGCTGTATAAAATTCTTCTCTTCGCCTTCCTTTTTCTCACCTTCGTTTCTTCCGATGCAGAAACTAGTTCTGATTCACTTTCGGCCTCCTTTAGCGTTTTTCTTGCTTTTAAAATATTTTCTGGAAATGCAAAGACAAAATTAATATTAAATCCACGTCATTTAAATTTGACCCGCTACAAATATAAATCGCACTTCAAAATACAAATATAATTATTATAGTTTAGGCAAGGTTTATACATTTTAAAACTTTATATTGCTATTGCATTATCTAGTTTAAAGTAGAATTAAGGTTGTAGTGTGGGGTGCTAATAGTTTTAAAGTATCAAGGGCATTATGAGCAAAATAAGCCCCCAAAATTGTTAGTGTACAAACCAGGAGCCTTTGGCCCGAGGTGTGTACAACAATCGCGGCACTTAGTTCATAATGCTTTCAACATTGTATGTCATACCGGTTTTCTTATCTAATTCAAGTCAAAGTGATTTTGAATTACATTTTCCTAGTTATCGCTTGTAATTTTCAATGAAAACAAGTAGTGTTTATTTTATCCTATTATGTTACTATGATTATTTTATTCGTAGAGATTTCAACCAATCAAAAGGCTGGATTTAGTTAAGTTATCTTGTATAATTTCGATTATACAAAATCTATTATACTATAGTAACTTCACTAGGCTACGCAATACATAACTTTTGTCAACTTGATGTTGTTTTCATGGAGATGACTTTCAGCTAGGTTAATTCAAACAAATCGAGCTGCCAATAAAATATTTATTTGTTCCTAATATTAAAATTTACTCACAAAATAATCAAATCCAATACAATGCGTACTTCGAACATGTTATACGTCTCAAACTTCCTGCACAACAACAAATCGTGTCAGTTTGACAGAATAATCCTCCCGCTGACGCGGTCGGACTATTTAACCTGTCAAACTGACACTCTTTTATTATTGTGCAACAAGTTATCGACATATAACCCGATAATATCGAAGTACTTATAGTATTACTTCTGATTATAAGCATAACTCCTTAGCAACAAGTTGCGTTAAGATGCATTTAACAACACTAGTGTCGTTAAGAAAAATAACATACAATACTTTATTAGCATTTAATCACATGTTGGCAGTACTGACGTGTATTGTCAATCTATGTCAAATTCGATGTTAGTAGGTTAGGTTTTGTTTGTTACTTGACACAGACTGACGCAAAACTTAACCTGCTAATCTCCAATTTAACATAACCTGACAGTGTTACCATCTTACCAGTGATACCACAACAGCCGATATAAGTCTCGCTGTTGTAAGTGTCACTAATAAAAATTTTTCCTTTTAAAAAAAATAGAATTTTAGGATAAAATAAACCGTGTTACAATATATGTAACGTTATCTGCTTTCTACATTACTCGAGCATTTTAAAGAACTCGTTCGTAACGTCGCTCGTTCATTCAAACTATTCTCTCGCAATGTAAAAAGTTTGATAACATTACTTGAATCGTAAATTACTATTACTTTTTCATAATAACATTATAAAAAAATAATTTCCCTGGAGCGTTATTTTGTTATAACATACCTTAAAATAGATTAATTATTATCAATTAATATACCTCCAGGTACGATATAAACATTATAAATTACATATGAGGTAAAGATCTATTTGTATGTAAAAACAAATTTGTATTCTCGATTTTTCTTGAAAACTGCTATTATTTTAACCAAACTCAACAAAAATTTGTTTAAATTTTCTTTACTACTTGCAGACAAAACTAAGATTTTTAATGGGTTCATTAACGATACTGAAAATAAAGAGCACAGAAAACAATCCAGTATGAAAGAAATATTGCAACAATCTATTTTAACTTGTGCTACTTTGAGACACGTGTTAATATAAATTCCAAAACTGCAAGATTACTGTGTAACGTTTGTATACTGACCAGTACTAGAAAATATTGGCTTTACAGCGTACACCATCCACGTTTCACATGCAGGATCTCCATTAACCAAACATTTATTGTGAAGTTAATTTAAACGGAGGCCAAAAACTTTCTTGGTTCCTCGATGTCAACCACTCATCATCTCGAACTAGTCCAAGCAGGCCTCCTTCGAACTCCACAACGTGAAACATGTTTGTGTATTCTTCTAAAAATTGGGAAAAACAGTTATAATATTGAATATATAAGAAACAAGATTCATCACAAAGTACAAGATTTACAGAAATAAGTACTCATATCGGCCAAAATTGTTAAATCTAATTTGTTAGGTTAGGTTGCACGTCCTTTTTCTATTTATCCATAATGTGGGTTATTTCGAAACATAAATAAGTTACAGTACATGAGGATCATATTATTGTTAATTTTACTTACCAAATCTTGGATATGTAGGAAGAAAAGGACCCACAAGTACAAGAACAAATAACGCAAGCTCGCATGGATAATGGCGCCGGGCGCGTTGCAGGTTGCAGAGGGCAGAAACCACGAACAGCGGAGTGGCGGTTGCTTGGCACGCGCAATGCGCAATACGTCATTAATAACCTCACGGGGCATGCGTCAGCTGTTGTACAAAAACTGATTGATAAACGTAATAGACAAATTTATTTATGATCATACCAAAATTCGCCATAATTACTGATGGAATTAATAAATTGCCAATTGATGAATTGACTTCAGAATTCACTCATTCAACTTCCCTGTTATAAATAACTAAAATTCACAACAAATTATTACAGTTGGGCCAACGCACGGTTATTGTTACTAAATGCAACAACTATCTTCCTAGCACGCTGATGATATCCCAACGCTGGGCCAACATATGATTATTGTTGACAAATTCAACAAATATTTCATTTTATACCAATGTTGGCCCAACGTAGGATATTAGTTGGCAAATCTACCAACCATTTACCAACCATGCCAACTATATCCCGACGTTGGCCCAACAATCTGTGCTACTAGGGCCCCCACCACTTTTAATTAATTCGGGGATTCACGGTTTAATTCGCGGATTTATTCGATTTTAATTATGTCATTTGTCAACTAAACATGCCTACTAATATAATTTTTTGTATGGCTATCTCTTTCTTACTCAAGCGTTGTATTTACTTGTTCATGCTATCTCATTGTTGTTATATTTTTATGATTTGTCCCGGTATTACAATCCGTCAGTGAAAGTTTGTACTGTACCGCAATTCGTCACGAAGAATGCAGGTATAGACAAGATTCAACCCCATATCATACAAATTTTGTATGATGTAATGCTTCTCCAGTTTTAAAAAGCGGCGGATAATAATTCGTGGAACTATTACGCAACAAACTTAAATAAAAATCCGTCGTCGGTATTCATATTTGTTGTAAGGGGCAACTGTCGGAATCCACAAGTTGAACGTATCGTTATAATTTCTTCTATTTCGTACTACCAAATTTCATAAAAGTATAAAAACTGCATCTTGTTTTCCAACAAATCGGTACAGGTTTGACGGCACGACGGTCTTTTTAATTTGTAACACCGAGATTGACATGTTTGGTTTTTATTTTATAAGTAAGCGTCTGAAATTGTGTCATTATATCGACCAAAACTGTATTTTAGTTTTAAAAATTCCAGTACAAATGCAAACAGACGAAAATAAAAACGCAATTGACCACAAATTAACATAAATTTGACAGACAATTTCGTTGAAAAAATGTTCTGACACCACCATTTCACTTAAAATTTTACAAGAAACTGACATCATGTCACTTTAAATTAAACAAAAAACGACATTTTTATTCAATAAGCGATAAAAAATACTCCATCCCACATCATTTCACTTAAAATTATCACAATTCGTTTTGCAAAGCGCTTTTATAATAACGAAAATGATGTAAAAACAGTTGTAGAGTTATTTCTAAGCATAATGTTTTACACTTTTTTCTCTAACTTGTTGCAATTTTAGTAAGATTTGAATAAAAAACAGCAATTTCGTTGAAAAAAATTTCTGAAACCATAATTTCACTTAAAATTTTACAAAAACTGACATCATGTCATTTGAAATTATACAAAAAACGACATTTTTACTCAACACACGACGAAAATTGAACAAAAATCACCCAATTACACAGCATCTCACATATTGGGAGCATCTTAAACTTTAAAATGCCACACTGAAATTTGTTCTACGTTGTAAATTGCTAGCGAAATTTTAGAAAATAAGACATTCAGCTGTACATTTATTTTTATATTATTAAGGATGATACGAAATAAGAACAATATATTTGTTTATTACAAAGTTTTTGTGTTTTTTATTTCTACTCTGCTTTTGTTTTTTCACGAATCTGCAATAATTACAAAATCTAAAGCTAAAATATTAGTATTTGAAGTTATTTACAGTTACAGTGTAAAATTTCAAAAAATTTTGAGCGACACATTTTATAAAAAAGTGTAAAACATTTGCAAAATTATGCTTAGAACTAACTCTAAAAACTGCTTTTACATCATTTTCGTTTTACAAAACGATTTATAAAACGAATTGTGATAATTTTTTAAGTGAAATAATGTGAGATGGTGTATTTTTTATCGCTTATTGGATAAAAATTTCGTTTTTGTTTAATTTCAATTGACATGATGTCAGTTTTTGTACAATTTTAAGTGAAATGACGGTGTCAGAACATTTTTTTTCAACGAAATTGCGCGTTCTTATTCAAAATTATGTTAATTTGTGGTCAACATACATCTATTTCCATCAAAAGTACAAGAATTTTTGAATTTTTTTTATCGAAAGGATTGTGGTAGAAGATTTTTTCAACGAAATTGCGATTTCTTTTAATTTTGAGCGATGCATTTTATAAAAAAGTGTAAAACATTTGCAAAATTATGCATAGTTTATGTAACATGATGTCGATTTTTGTAAACATTTATGTGAGATGCTGTGTAATTGGGTGATTTTTGTTCAATTTTCGTCGTGTGTTGAGTAAAAATGTCGTTTTTTGTATAATTTCAAGTGACATGATGTCAGTTTTTGTATAATTTATGTGACATAATGTCAATTTTTGTAAAAATTTATGTGAGATGCTGTGTAATTGGGTGATTTTTGTTCATATAGGTAAGAAAGGGGGGGTTGCGTTGCTTTCAGCTACCGTGTTTCGGCTACTTTTCAAGGTCGTCCATATAAGCTTGCAGACTTCGGCTATTTCTCTCTATGCAGTGAACTTTTTTGTTACGTCATTGGGCTCACGGCTAAATTAAACTTCATGAATTAGTATTTGTACTGATGTAAACAAAAACCGATTTCTGCAATCCCGAATCCGGGGATAACATTAATAAAACACCTGTATACATAGTCGTTCGCCAGCGACTCGCCGAAGTTTCGTTATGAATAGTATGTTGGCGGCACTGAAAGTCTATGTCAAATTCGAGGTTAGCAGGTTAGGTTTTCCGTCAGTTTTGACAGAAACTAACACAAAATCTAACCTGCTAACCTCGAATTTGACATAGACGTACAGTGCCACCAACATACTATTCATAACGAAACTCCGGCGAGTCGCCGGCGAGCCGCTGGCGAACGACCATGCATACGGGTGTAAGGGTTGCACTGTGAAAGTTGTCGTAATTGACGACTATTTCACGTCATTTTTAAATGCAAAATACAAATTGCTTACAAAAGTTTAATTAACACATAGCAATAAAATATATTTCTGCAATGTGGAATTGGGGAATAACCCCTTCTGCAAAGAGGGTGAATATACAGTGTGGTCCATTAAGTGTGCAACAAATGGGACATTTTTTTATTAGTTGTAAAACCGAAATTTAAATACCGCTAAAAGTTAGTGCATGTTCGATAACCATATCAGATGCCCTTAGAATGGCTTCAAGTCAAACAATATACAGGGCAGGACAAAAAATATGTAATTCGTTCAAGAATAAAGTTACCTTATTTAAAAAAATATAGCAAAATTTTATTGAGAAAAGTTGTTTAGAATCAAAAGTTATGCTCAAATACAAAGTCACGGCCTCCTATTCGAATTTTGATTCTTTTTTTGTAAAATTTTGTATTATCCCCGTATGATACATATTTTTATTATTCTGATTTTATTAAGAGTTTTTCATATGTAAATTATTATTAGTAAAGCATTTGCCTTGTTAAAAAGAATATTTGCGAAATTCTAAAGTTCTGTTAAATATCGTTGCAACAAACATGAAGTGGACGCTTACCTAAAAAAATATAAATCCAAGTAAATTTTACAAATACGCTTCAAGTTGCTAAAAGTTATTTAAACGGGATGTGGTTGTGGCTACTTTAAATACATATAAAATAAAAATAATAAAAATATGTATCATACAAAATTTTCCAAAAAAGAATCAACATTCGAATATGAGGCCGTGACTTTGTATTTGAGCATAACTTTTAATTCTAAACAACTTTTCTCAATAAAATTTTGCTATATTTTTTGAAATAAGGTAACTTTGTTCTTGAACGAATTTCATATTTTTTGTCCTGCCCTGTATATTGTTTGACTTGAAGCCATTCTAAGGGCATCTGATATGGTTATCGAACATGCACTAACTTTTGGCAATATTTAAATTTCGATTGTACAACTAATAAAAAAATTTCCCATTTGTTGCACACTTAATGGACCACACTGTATAGGGTTGAAGTTGTAAAAAATTTTGTAAGATAAATGAAAAATTCTTTTTGCATGCACTAGTGCGAACATTAAACATTACAAAAATGATATTCTGCATAACAAACTCCGGGGTCATGACTTTCTGCAAGCGCCTCAAAAGTAACTTGTCGCGCGCCGTCAAATGCTCGTGCCGAGTCAATTTCACGTTATTATATTCAACAAATCAATGCGATTTGTACAACAATAAATATACACGAAGTTTTCTTACTATTCTCAATTTTCTCAAGCATGTTGTTATCGTGTTTCTCAAGTGCTACCGGCATTACCTCTTTACACAAAATAGTACAATTTCCACAAATTAATGTAATAAACACGACCTTTAGAACGTTTACGAGATAAACTACAAAAAAGGCATGATCGAGGAATCGTAGATGCTTCCGACACCCTCGTCTCGATGTCTGTTTCGAGGTCTACTGGATCAGAAAAGAAACTTCTTCTAGAGCAACTAACGATGAAGTGGTAGGTACTCTCCTGTGTTGTATTGAGATGTTTTTCAGTGCTGCTCTGGGTTTCAGCAGCCTGACTGTGATCTCTGGAAAGATTTTTTGATGGAATGTACAAATCTTTTCACATATAATCTCATAAGAGCATTAATTCTTTCCGGAAATTTTTTTGAGTGCGGTCCAACAACGTCGTATTAATTTGCCCGAGCGGGACGCGAGGGCAAATTAGGACGTTGTTGGAATGCAGGAAAATAATTTCCGGATATGAATTAATGCTCGAATGCAGATTCGGTAAGAAAATCGTAACGCCACAGACCCTCACAGTTAGGTTGGTCTACCTACAAAAAATTTCCAAGAAATGTTTTTATTGTCTTGGTTACGGCTCGTGAACTAATTTTTCTATTGGTCATTAATGAGTGTCGTACGATTTTCATTCTAATTTTTTAGTTAAATTGCCAGCAGATGATTTTTTGTGTAACCCTACATATTCACCCTCTTTGCAGAAGGGGTTATCCCCGGATTCCACAATGCAGAAACATATTTTATTGCTCTGTGTTAATCAAACTTTTGATGGGAACTTGTATTTTGCATTTAAAAATGACGTAAAATAGTTGTTAATTGCGACAACTTTCACATCACAACCCTAAATGTTATCCCCGGATTTGGGATTGCAGAAATCAGTTTTCGTTTACTTTAGCACAAAAACTAATTCATGAAGTATAATTTAGCAGTTTACCTTATGACGTAACAAAAAGTTCACTGCCTCCCGGACTACTACTAAAATTGAATTTTCCATCGCCATATAAAAAGTTAGACGACGTGGGAAGCCGAAGCCTGCAAGCTTATATGGACGACCTTGAAAAGTAGCTGAAACACGGTAGCTGAAAGCAACGCAACCCCCCTTTCTTACCTATATGAATACCGACGACGAATTTTTATTTAGGTTTGTTGCGTAATAGTTCCATGAATTATTATCCGCCGTTTTTTAAAACTGGAGAAGCATTACGTCATACAAAATTTGTAAGATATGGGGTTGAATCTTGTCTATACCTGCATTCTCCGTGACGAATTGCGGTACAGTATAAACTTTCACTGACGGATTGTAATACCGGGAAAAATCATAAAAATATAACAACAATGAGATAGCATGAACAAGTAAATACAACGCTTGAGTAAGAAAGAGATAGCCATACAAAAAATTATATTAGTAGGCATGTTTAGTTGACAAATGACATAATTAAAATTAAGAGTCAAGCCTTCTCGAATATTTGCTACTATGTTTATCTCTTTCTTACTCAAGCAATACGTGTTATCCTCTTGTTCATGTTATCTTATTGCTAGTATATATAATCCGTGACGAACAAAGCAAAATCGTCTCCAAGGATGTTTAAACGAACAAAGCGCTGTTAGTCACAAACACATGTCTCAACCTGTTTTAAAAAAGGGAACTTAGAAAATATCCGAAAAATTTCAAATTCAAATATTAGCGCGAAAATTGAAAATGACCGCCGCGTAATTTAATCAGAAGCTAATGCGTAATTTAATCAATATCACGGTACTACTAGTGAAAAAGAGAAAGCTATAAAAAACCAATGAAGATTGTGTGAGATAGCCTGCGTTCTGTTGGGGCAAATTATAAAAATAATAGCTTTCAAATTGCGACGGTTCAGCGGAAATTTCCAGCTATATAGTAGGTAGGGACAATGAGAATATCGATAGCACGTCACGCAAATTATAAAAATAGACGAATTATTTCTAGCACAACCAGTTACAAAGTCAATCTTTAAAAAATTCTATCAACCTTTAAACACAATAAGCTACACAATCCCATTCTTATAATCGATATTTTTGAAAAAATAGTTTGTTTTAAAAGCTGGGTTTGTGACGTCAGAGCAGGGAAAGTATCTTTCCGCTATACACATAAAATCTGCAACGTCTCGGTGGTGCTGCGGCATTGATGCTTGCAACTAATTTGGTGAACACAAACGTAGAGCGTTCGACTCCAGCTCGTCCAGAGATTTTTTTAAATATAAACATCCCTTCTGTGAATGCAAGAGAGAGAGACAACCAACGGCAGATGAGGGAGACGGAAGATCTACCAGTTTGAAATTCAAATATTTCCGCGAAAATTAAAATTAAAACGACAACCGCGAGAAGTGCGCACGCAGAAAACCAAGATGGTCGACACCCCGGGAAATTTAAATTCAACACGGGAACTTAGAAAAAAAATCTGAAAATGTTCAAATTCAAATATTCGCGCGAAAATAAAATGGCCGCCGCGTAATTCCAGAAGTAAATTAAAAATGGCCGCCGGGTAATTTAATCAGAAGCTAATGCGTAATTTAATCAGTAGCACATGTGAAAATTAATTAGATCAATCCGCGAATTAAAATTAAAACCGCGAAATCCGCGAATAAATCCGCGAATTAAACCGCGAATCCGCGAATCAATTAAAAGTGGTGGGGGATAAGTGTCCTTCTACTGCCGACAACTTTTCTTAATAAACTTTTGCAATATTTTGAATAATTATACACGAATCCAAAATAATTATTGCTGAATGAGTACTTGATTTCAACTGAAATATTGCAAAAGTTTATTAAGAAAAGTTATCGGCAACCTTCTCAGCAACTTAAATTCAGCATGGTAAATTAGCAATACGTAGTTTATTAGTTTCATATGGCCACTGTGTTTTTTAAACACAACCAATCTTATTCAAATATTGCGTACTAGTTCTTGAAAACAATTATAGCAACTTTCTTCCATACTCTTTTGCCATAACTTTAATAATTATTATAGATACCAAAAAAGTTATTGCTGAGTTATAAAGGAGACTTCATTTCAACTGAATTGAACCAATTACTAGCAAAATAAGTTTCAGACACACTGTATCTGAAGGAGGGGTACGAAGGTGATGATGGGTCCTCACGCATAAACGGGATACATGCAATTCTTTTATTTAAATGTAGGGTGCCAGATGTACATTTGACGTATTGGTCCTTTCCGGATTAAGGACAGATCGTTGTTTCCGCACTCGAAAAAAATCGTCAAAGTAACATCCTATTTGAATGCGGATTCCTTCAATATAGATAACGTATGTCTTTTATGTATGTACAGTCATATTCAAAAATGTGTTGTGCAGATCTGTAAGTTTATTGGTGGTTATGTTACTCAACAAAGGACCACACTGTATGATGCTCTCAAAATATTTGTATATGCAACACCTTTTAAACTTTATGTAGTTAATTTAAATTTATAAAACCAAATCTGTACAACACCTCAATGAACACGACTGTACTATACATTTAAAACTGGAAATTATTCATAATTCACACTTTCAATTAGAAACCAGCTATAATTTACAGTTAAACATACTTGAAGCTCAATTTAATTCCGATTCACACTTTACAACTGAGAATTAGCTCTAATTCGTTATGAAAACAACACACTTCGAACTGAAAATTACTCACAGTTCACATTTTCAATTGTAAAAAAGCTATGATTTATAGTTTAAGCACATTTGAAACTGATTTTGCCCCCAAAGCACACTTTGCAACTGACAGTTAACTCTAATTCACAGTGAAAACAGACTTAAATCTGAATTTTATCCAGAATTCACATTTCTACAACTATAAATTAGCTGTCATTTACACTTTTTCAAATTTAAACTAGATGATTTCGGAGGCTTTCACGGCCATTGTCATTAGGTAAAAACCGACTTCCGGGATTGGACCGTGTCATTATTGAGGTCGAAGAACTCAACGTTTCGTCCACCTTCGTAAGGGATTTCATCAGGAGGTAAAAACATCGAGTTTAGCCTCTGACGTGGTTGACATGTTGAGTTGCCGTGCTCCTTTTGCTTTTCCTATTTCCAGTTACTCTAAAACTCAGTAGAGACCCTTATATAGTTAGATAAGAGTAGGGCAAACGCGAGTCAATTTTTGATTGGTTACGATCCACTGCGCTTGTGCAGTAATATAAAACAAAAATGTATTTTAAAATCATTCCCAAAAAATGCAACGCAGGAATATGTGACGATAAAACTGAAATCTCACCAATGATTTCACAATATGAGAAGTACATTTTGATAGAAATCGATAGGAAAATGGAAGCAATCTGCAGTGTCCACTTTATTTATCTATTATACAGCGTTCAACGTTTATAATGTAAGATTAAATAGTCATCGTCCACTTCACGGATTAGGCTTCTGAGCATGTTCTGACTCGATACCCCATCTTATTCTAGGTTACTCGTCAAAAATTGATGTGCTCAAAAACATCGATACAACGAATCGGCATCCAAACTGGCCCAGTGTGCACCAATAAAGTTACATATTTTCGGCATACTGTGAAATTCGTAGCCAAAAGCAATCACGTAATATAATAATTATTATTAATATGAAGAAGAAGCTGCGTGGCGCAGATGGGTTAGCGCCAGGCTTGCATTACGCAAGTCCTCGGTTCGAATCCCGCTGGGGTCGGCATTTTTCTGTATCCTTGGCGATTAGAATCGGGCTCAGTGAGACCATTCACAGTTGGGCACCAAATTAACTGTGCTCTACTCAGAACCACAGACCTAAGAGATAGAGTAACAAGGTCAACACATAAACATGACACACACTTCACACAATGGTTGCTGTGCAAGCACAAAAGGCGCGCTCCAACTTTGTATCCCGAATCCGGGGCAAGTTGAGCATTGTAGGGCCAGATGCAAGCACATGAAGCACCAGCCTCTACACCGCAAGGTAAAATGAGGGTAATGATAATACATAATACATATTAATATGAATGACCGAATCGGCAACAAGACAAGTTCTTAGAGGTTATGTGTTCACTAGAGCACCAAAAAACCGTTCGTAAATTATTCAATCCGATCCATCTACCGCAAAATCAGCTGACCACCAATCGGTAAACAATAGCTACCTACCGCCAAAGATACTCTTTGCTACCGCTATAATTTCCACAAACGCTTTAAATTTACCATTTATTGACAATGTCAAACTGACAAGTAATTAAATTCATCAATGTGAGACATACTAAGGAAGACAACTCTGGCCTTGAACGTCATAATTTATTTTTTAATCAAAAATAGCCGCTGATATTTGCGTTTGCCCGAGTGATAAGTTTGGTAACGCCCAAATTGAAAAAAAGCATTACTGTTTCTTATACACAAAAGCGGAGCTTAAACAGAACGATCCACTAGAGAGTACATTCGGTTTAAGACTAACTAATACATGATTAAAAGGTAGAAATGGAAACAAGCAAAGTTGCATCTAAGCATTAATAACGCTATCTACAGGAAACAGATAACTCATATCTCTTAATATGTAAGCAGTATCTTTTTTATATGTAACTCCTCCTTTGCCTGTATGAAAAGCATATTTGCAAAATTGATTTTCATTCCCAAAAAATGCTACGCAGAAATTGGTGAGCGGAAGACCCCGCGAGCAAATGCTCGCCTCTCAGGCGGCCGGCCCGGGTTCGAATACCGGCGACTCTAGAATTTAAAAACATCGTACGCTCCCCGGCTACCACGCTAACACCTGCGGTAGTTTTTAACCCCTAACAAGGGAACTCTTCCTCAGTTTCTACGGGAAAGACCAGCCACCTACCCGGCCTAAGGGTAAAGAGGGCTCATAGAACGACTTTGTGGTTAAAACAGGCCACTGGCCTATAATAATAAGAAGAAGATTTTCACTGATTAATTATATACCGTTCATGCATTACACTGTAATAAATGTAACGGTTGTTCTACAGTGGGGATAGGAGTATTTATATTTTGCAAATTAGTGATTATTCTGTAATTTCGTAATTTCGAAGTTGTGTTGATAAACAGTCAGAGAAGGTTTTGAAAATAAATTCAGGGGACTTTACCGTTTTCGATGATCCGATATCAATTAGGAGTTTCTCATTAGTTTGTGGAATTATTATAAATGGTAAATCTGATTTGGGGTTTTTAGAGAAATGTTCAACCGAGGCCTTTAATGTAAATTTACAAGTTCTTCAGGGTCGTCATCGTCTGAGTTCGCGTCGGGAAGACTGAAAAAATCTGTGGTTGGACCTAAAATGTTGCTCAGCACGACTCGCAATTATTGTCGTCTATCATTTGAGAGTTTTAAAATTCGACTGGGTCACTAGGTGCTTTATTATTTCGATTTTGGAAAGTTAGATTAAAATATCTCTGTCTAAAGTTTACAACTTGCTGTGAAGCTGGGCGCTTTGGAATTGTCGAGATTTCTGAGTTCTGGTTTGTGTAGGTTGAAAAATTTCTTTGGTGCGAATTATTTATAATACTTACATTTCGACTAGGTAAACTTGGTTGGCTTGAAATTATTGCACATATCGAGCGTCGCTGATTTGCACCACTATCAGTCAAAACAGGCAGCTGAAAATAATTCGTATTTTTTACAACAATAAATTAATGTAACACAGTTCATACGCTGGAAGTATATATTTATGTGCAATCGTTTTCAAAATACCTCGATGCGATACGTTTAAATAATATCTGTAGCATTTGTTAATAGCTATTTATGCAACAAGTGCTAAAAGTCGACGTTTATGCGCGAGACATGAAAATTATGAAACGAAGCCGAAGGCTGAGTTTCATAACATGTCTCGCGCATAAACGACTTTTTTCTTCAAACGGCAGTAAAATATGGCATTATACTGCTGCATTGATGATGCTAAACTGTCACTTTATCTGCCGCTCGTCAGCGGCAGATAATATTATCTGCCGCTGACGACTTTATCTGCCGCAGATAATATTATCTGCCGCTGACGAGATCAAGTAATTTTCTTCGAATTTTGTTCACAAAGTTGTAAATAATTTGTTATAAAAACGTTTGAAGAAAAAATACTATATGTTATTCGGAGCAAAAGTATCTTTATGTGGCTCGGCTGTACTTATCTGCCTCGCAAGCTCCGCAGATAACCCGTCCAGCCTCGCCACATAAAATATAACTTTTGCTCCTAATAACATAATATACTATTTTCTTCAAACGGCAGTAAAATATGGCATTATACTGCTGGATTGATGATGCTAAACTGTCACTTTATTGCCAAGCGGCAGATAATATTATCTGCCGCTGACGAGCGGCAGATAAAGTTATTATCGGCCGCTGACAACTTTATCTGTCGCTCGTCAGCGGCAGATAATATTATCTGCCGCCGACGAGATCAAGTAATTTTCTTCGAATTTTGTTCACAAAGTTGTAAATAATTTGTTATAAAAACATTTGAAGAAAAAATACTATATGTTATTCGGAGCAAAAGTATCTTTATGTGGCTCGGCTGTACTTATCTGCCTCGCAAGCTCGGCAGATAACCCGTCCAGCCTTGCCACATAAAATATAACTTTTGCTCCTAATAACATAATATACTATTAGCACGCGTTGCATACAATATTTTATCTACGACCTTAATTTTACCGTTATTAATCCATAAATATCGATTTAAGAAAGGTTCGCATCTGCGACACTTTTAATTTATGTCATAATGAACAGTAGGCTACGCCGCGCGGGCGATTGTTTCGCCACGCCCGTGCTGTCAAGGTGAGTTACGAAATGTAATTATTGATACTCCACATATGACTGTATTCATTACCTAACGCTTTAATTATTTCAAAAACGCTTTACCTGTAACGCAAGAAGCAACTAGAATAGCTTTACAACTTCACTTGCAGTTCGAAATTGTAGTTTTATAACCTCACTTCACTTTTAGCCCGTGTGCTAAAAGTAAACAGCTGATTTCTATAAACACGGTCAACTATAAAACGTCACTTTTAGTGAAACAAGCTAGCACTAAAAGGCCTACTTTTAGTAGTGGTCGTAGATAAAAATAATTTTGAGAGTAATTTGACATCATCTTAATCTAGAAAAATAATCTTTCCAGTAGTTTAAGAATAATTTAGAAATATTTAAAACTAAGCTTGTAAATGCGATATACGCTTAAAATTCATCAATTTTTCTCAACTAATATTAACTCCTTCGTAAAGGAGTAAATATGGCGGACTGGTAATGTGTTTGCGCTGCTTTCTGAAAAGAGTGACACTAAAACTCAGTGTACATTAGGAAAATATGTTTGCTGTTTGCTTTACAGTTCGTGTTTTACAATAATGTTGTTCAAGATGTTTCAAGCAAACGTTGTAGGCCAGCCTTTTTGTCTACTATTTATCGGTTTCCATTTTATTTTTAGGGTTCATACCAAATATTAAACTGAAAATTCCACACCTCTACTTTACAACCAATAAAATGCCTTTATTTTGACTTGTTACTATGACAACCAGAAAAATTTCCGGAAATTTTTTCGTGGCGAGACGATAGTTAAGTGGAAATTTTTTGACAGTTGAGAAGGTAAACACATATGATCTACACATTGCCATCTTATCTATTTTCTTTACAACCACTAAATAATATACTTGTCAATAATACGAGATTTCTAGGAATTAACATTTTTATTTATTATTACCTTTAAAGTTTAATTTGACATAAGACACAAATTGCACAATTTGTTTAATTGTGCATTAACAAATTATATTTAAAACGTAGGATTTACATACATAACAAGATTTAAATGTTCATTGAATTCTTCTAATACATCCTCCCTTCTTAATGGTGAATAGGAAGGTGACGAATTAATTAGATGTCTGTGTTTTAAGAAATATATGTAATATTTTGAAACAATTTTGTTCAAATTTCTTCTAGGCATAAACCCATATTTACTTGACATCCGCAGCAGACTTTCTTGGATTTTCTTAAACAAGCCATTCGACTCTAACACTCCCTGTTCACAATCTTTGATAAAATTCGTTAAATATATTAAATTAGGATGGCATATTTGCATGTGGCTCAACTCTTTGCAATATTTACATAAATTATACTTTTCAAAGCATTTCATTTTTATAAATTTTTTTAACACAAATGCTCACAAGAAACGTTTGACAATTGTCTCCGTTTGGTAACTGCGTCAAAAGCATGGCCGCCTAATTATCACGGCCACCTACTGCAACAAACCACGTTAATCATGTATTTTTTCGATTAGAAGTGTTGTAAATTACTTAAAAAAATACATTTCTATCACCTTTAGTAAACTAAAATTGCCAAAGAGCGATATATTGAACTACTACCCATTTGAGTTTTAACATTTGGTGTAGGTAACTAAAGTTAGTATTTTTGTAGGTATATATAATGAAATACGGTGGATATACCTACATATATTTTCGAAATTGCGTCGTGTTCATTGTAAAAAATATATTTCTACCACCTTTAGTGACTTAAAATTGCCAAAGGGCGATAGATTTAACTACTACCTATCATGGTGCAAATAATTTCCACCATGCTACCTATCTGAGTTTTACCATTTGGTGTAACTAAAGTAGGTAATTTTTTTTATATAATGAAATATGGTGGATATACCTACATATAAATTTCTTCGAAATTGCGTCGTGTTACTTGTAAAAAATATATTTCTACCACCTTTAGTGACTTAAAATTGCCAAAGGGCGATAGATTGAACTACTACCCATCTGAGTTTTAGCATTTGGTGTAACTAAAGTTAGTATTTTTTTTATATAACGAAGTATGGTAGATATACCTACATATGAATTTCATCAAAATTGCGTCGTGTTACTTGTAAAAAATATATTTCTACCACCTTTAGTGACTTAAAATTGCCAAAGGGCGATATATGGAACTACTACCCATCTGAGTTTTACCATTTGGTGTAACTAAAGTTAGTATTTTTTTTATATAACGAAATATGGTGGATATACCTACATATGAATTTTTTCTAAATTACGACGTGTTACTTGTAAAAAATATATTTCTACCACCTCTAGTGACTTAAAATTGCCAAAGGGCGATAGATTGAACTACTACCCATCTGAGTTTTACCATTTGGTGTAACTAAAGTAGGTAATTTTTTTATCTAAGGAAATATGGTGGATACACCTACATTTTGAATTTCATCAAAATTACTTCATGTTGAACTATCGTTCTTGGAAAATATCTAATGGTATCGAATAGTAAGCAAAATAATACTGAAACAAATTTAATTATTATAGGTATTATTAACATTAAAAACACAATTATTATAAATAGTTGTGGGCTGGCTTGAATTCGTGGTTTGGATCTGGGTACTTTCTGTTTTATTTTCTGTTTTTTCTTGCGTTGTGCTCTGATTATGATTCAACTTGCTAGTAGTTGGTAAAGTTCTCCTCATGGCTTCAATCATCTCCTGATGATGTTCAACGTCCAATTGTAAGTAAGATTTGATTGATTGGCTATTACTGTGTCCAGTAATTTTAATGAGCTGCTGTTCACCAACTCCTTCTTTGGCCAAATTCGAAACAGCTGTTGCTCTTGCAGAATGGTTGGTGATTTTAACTTTTTTAGTGTCAATTCCTATTTTAGAGGCTGCTGATTTAAACCATGAAGATATAATGTTCTTACCAACTGGATTGTTCTTGTAGACTCTGTAAAATGTAAGAAGTACATGATGACTCAGCCAAATCTGACCGGCAAGCTCCAGTCAGCTGATGGGCAATGGCGTAGGGTTTTCGTTGTAAAGTTGGGGTACTTGTATATTACAAAATATAGAAGTTTTGACTATCAAATTAATTGTATTTAGCATATTCTGGAGATTTTGTAAAGACAATGTATTACCTTTAGCAAGGAAAGACAAGAAATCACGTTGTGAAACAAGAATTACACCTCCAGAACAGCTAACTGCAAATGCTAGGTTATAGGTTATAGAGTGCGCGTTCCGCGTGCTGCGCCACTGAATTCCAACCTCCCCTTAAATTTGAATGTGAACTCGTCTAGGCGAGAACTCGTTTCTGCGCATTATGTACTTCTTACATTTTACAGAGTCTACCATCCTTTCGAATTGGGTTGACTCTTGACTCCAGTATGGATTTGGAGTTAAGAACAATCTGTCGGTCTTGATAAGGTTTCCCCTTTTTTCAATCAACTTCTTAAACAAACGAACGGGACACATCTGTGGATTGTCGAAATTTCGAATCAACCATTTACTATCTGCCAATTTCTTGAAACCACCTTGTGTAGTTTTCGAGAATATTGGATTATACTCTATCCGATCTGTTGGGTTTCCCAAATTATCAGTTTCTTCTTTGAAATATTGGATACAAGCAGACCATCCTTCCCCTACTCTCCATGCTAGCTCATGTGAAACTATATGAAAAAATTTACGCTGCAAGCCATCTGGATTCTGGAGTATCTTCATCCCAGATTTCAATAATTTTTTTTATATTCGTCACTGGTTAATGCTGAGGCACTCACTTTTCTTTTTGATGGGTTGCTCTGTAGTTTTTTGCGCTTAGCATCCCGAGCAGCTCTGGCGGTCGCAAATTCCACATCAGAAAACGGATTAAATTTTATTTTGTATTTTTCGTAATAAATTTCTTGTAATTGCTTAGCAGTAGAATTCTACATAACTTTAACAACACTTTCCTTGTAATCTTCAAAATTTTTCTTTTTCATATTAAACGCGTAGTCCTCCAGTATATTAGCCAGCTGTGCGACACTCATACACTCATGAATATTATGCGACTTTTCGTTGCAAAATTCAACAAACTGTTTCCATACACTTGCTTTTGATTTTCTAGTGTTATCTGGTAGGAGGTTTTGAATTTCTTGTCTAATAACTTGTTGATTTTCTTTGCCAAATCGCGACATTTCAGTATACACTTATTAAACTCAAGCTCAAACATACACTTCAACCTAGTAATTGACATCTACTGTGACAGAACCGTTTAAACAAAAATGACAAATGAGCATATGTCAACAACAGCAATACCTAGGCCGCCTTCGCAACTAGTGAAATTAATTTAAAATGTCAGGTTTGATTTATATTATATTTATTCCAAATTTTGGTGTGAAATTTTTTACCGAATACCACACGAGCGTAAATTATTCCTGCAAATTTTTTTTCGGTCACGAATATTTTAAGAAAATTATCCCTCGTCTTCGACTCGGGATAATTTTCAAAATATTCGCGGCCTCAAAAAAATTTCCGGAAATAATTTAAGCTCTTGTGATATTATAAGTGACAATATAAAAAAATTGATATTCAGATGGTTGTAATGATTACTTTGTTTCAACCAATCGCGGTCATAGTTGTGATTAGTACTCAGTTCCAAGTACTGCATGCTTATTTGAAATTTAGTATAGTATGGTTGCTAGAGTCTAATTGCTACAATTGTTTTACTTCAAACTAAACATGTGTATCTTATTCTCAATCTACACATTATTGTGTATTGTAGTAATTATGGTAATAATAATAATAATAATAGCTGGTCAATGTGCAGTTGCGTTATGAACCTAATTATAAAATCCTGTACATTAGACCGTCATTGGGCCACTAGATGGCGCTGAAGTATCCTCTCACTAGTCATATTTATACACGGTATATTGAAAAGCTGAGTTAGCAATTTTACTCCTTAGCTTTGCGCAGTGGCGATATCGTAACCAATGAGGTTTTTCCGAGGTGCGATTATTGCTAGTTGAAAACTTTTCCCAATACCCCGCCTAGCGGACGTGAAATACCGTCCACGAAGGCAATTTTTGGAAACCTCTACGGGGGTTATAATTTAAAACAAAACAAAGTGATTACAGATTTTGGGAGTTATCTTTTATCATCACTGTACAATCACAGTACGTCACTGTACTTGCATCTACATTTTTCACTGAGGAGTGGGCGAATCGATTCATCTGTGCTTGAAATCACTTGAATCGAGCAACCGATGTGGTGGATTAACGACGTTTGTTGGTTGCATAGCGCCGCAAATTCAATTTAGTGACCACTTCTCTTGCTTCGTTCAGGCCCAACGGAAAAACATTGCAGGCGATATGCGTTGACTATACGTTGTGTGTAATGCAATTCATGCAGTTGACATACCGAGAATATCTGGCAACTCGTATCATGGCCGACTAAATTAAATACTATGGCCTGAACATAGGAGAACACCCCCTAGAGACATCTAGTAATTAATACTGAAACGTATTTTATATATGGCGGCAAATTTAAATATTTGACATATGGAATACAATAGCATATGTTATTTCTATAGAAATGCTTATTGTTTTCAATGTCGAAAATTGAATTATGAATAGATTAAGTCACCTTTGAAAATGTATTGACAACTTAAATATTATTCTAACAATCATAAGTTTTAATTTAATTAAATCCTTTAAGCAGCGGAGCGGAGCATCTGTCGCTGTGGGTTATGGTGTGACAGCTGCTGTGGCCGTGTGCTATTAGCACGGGTGAAACATAATCTACCATTATTTATTTTATTTTAACCTGTTTTACAGTATAAATACCCAATTACAAAACAGTTTTATCTCAACCAGACTTTGAACACCTGCAATATCAAGCACCAGACAATTCTTTGCACATTGGAGAATTTCTATAGTAGCCCCGTATAATAATATCGTCGTTTTTTGCCATATAAGAAGCATGGTATTGTTTTTTGAAGCCTTCACAACAAACTCCTTGCGGGTTTCTGCTGATAAAGGTTAAACAAGCTGTGCAGTTAACCATTGGCACCCATAAGGTTATCACTATCGTAACAGTTCAGGTCTTCTTGTTATCGCCGAAAACTTTTTAACTTTCACTCCACACTCAGTCCAGCTTTGTGTACATCCTTAGTTGTGAAAATATTTTACTAAATTTTAAAATGGATAGTGCCAACTGCCTAGTGAATTGTGTGTTCGGCAGCAATGGGTTGAATTTTTACCAGAATTTTGTGGTATTAATAAACAGTAAGAAAAACTACATGTTGCATGTTAACTACATTTTTATTGCACATATCTCTAAAATTACAGACTATACGGCCTTATGTAAAAATCATTTCAAACCACAGCAGCTTAACAGTGATAATTTCTGCAACTTGTAACTGATTGTTGTTTTGTTGTGTTAAGACTGGTTACGGACAATTTTTCATCTAATGTCGCACTTTTTAAAATGTTAAGTGGGGGATCAATTAGAAATTACATTGGGCATCCTTTTCTTTCGCCACTACCACTATTTTTGTTCTTCGATTATTGCCATGCTTTAAAATTGCCAGAAATTTGTTTTTAGAACGTGATATGTATTCCTCGAATGGAAAATTACTTCAACGTATTTGAGATTATTATATAATTTACAGAAGGGATTACCAGTTAAATCTGTTCGATATTTAACAAGAATGCATTTATATCCCACAAATTTTGAAAAGATGAATGTTCTGCTAGCTATCCCAATATTTGCTCCTACAGCGACTAGTTCATTTAAATTTTTGAAAGAATCCGGTGACAATAATTTTCTTAACGTTAATACTACAGTAACATACATGGGGAATATTTATAATTTTTTCCAAATACACGTTTCAAACAAAAGTCAATACATTCGTTCCTTGGATAGCAGCATTGCATCTTACGGGATTACCAGGATTGACAAAGGAAACCGCACACGCTCTAGAATTCACTTCAGAAAAGTACTTATTTATGCATAAAATTTCTTCTTGAGCAAGCTGGCTTCTATTATGTATTAACACGAGCATTCAGTTCTGATGCAGTTTAAGCAACTTTCTCTCCATGAAGCTACAGATGCCCGAACAGCAGAATACGCACTAAGGCAAATTTTGCGCTGTGGAATAGTTAAATCGTCTGCCAGTTCAAATAGCGCAGAACATTTTAGTTTTATTAGTAGTATTGCCCAACTGTCATCTCTCCAAACAGCATCCATCAATAGCGAAGGATTGTTATTACCAGTAGAACTACGGTTGAAAATCCAAAGTTTAAAATCAATGATATGTCTGAAACCAACATTTACTCAGCATCCATAGCATTTGTATCGGCTAAACTGCAGAATCTGGGGCCAATTCCCCTCCTTTTATTGATTTCCTGATAATTTTGGTTATGGTTACTAGAGAAACACGGTTAATGTATGTATAATCTGTAACCTCATTTACCTTGCGGTGTAGAGGCTGAATAATTAATATTACCAATAGCAGGGGAAGTGGCCCCAGATTCTGCAGTTTTCCCGACCCTTGCTACGATTAATTTATCTGCAAGACCGTGGATTAAAACTTCCACAAATAAACTTACTTTATGTATTGATTTATTAGAAATTGTGTTAAATTTCAACAAAAACAATAAACTGAGATTTCATGGTGCAACTAACCTTTTAAAGTTAAACGTCAGATTTTGACATTTGAGCTAAGAAACACACCAAATGCTTTTAAATTCTCACAATAGGTGGCTACAGGGGGTGTTCCCTATGTGCAGGCCATAGTTATTTAGTTGGCCGTGCTCGTATATCAATCAGCCACATTTTATATTCCATTTAAGACCTAGTGCCTTCCTTTTCTTTTGACGTGAACTTTCCCAACGAAACTGGTTTCTAATGTCCATATTCCCGGTTTGTAAAAATAACTTGTATGGCATATTTATTTTGTTTTTAAATAAAAATTTGAAGTAAAAATTTATAGTGAAAAAAATCGTTAAGTGTATACAGGGTAATTTTTAAGTAGATTCTTCCCGTTTGTCAGGAAATAAAGCTAAAAAATAAGCATTTTTTGTATTTATCACTTTTCCGAAATATCAAAACTAGCGGAGGTAGTATAGGGTGTTAAAATTTCAGTTCCAAAATTGCCTCCTCACCGATCAGTCATAGATTCCTTAGATTATAATAAATTGAGTAAACCTAATATGCCTTAGTACAAAGTCTCTTCAGTAAGAAGTTATAGGAACTTCAGATTTTTCTTTTTATGTTAATTTCCAAAAATGTAAAAATACCGATTTGAATTTTGGTATACATGCGCACTATTATGTACTGGGCTAGTAAAATATGTTTGATACACTAGACTTCACTGTAATAGGTACTTTACCTATATCTGAAAACTCTTTTTAGTTATAACTTTGTTACTTATAACATTTATTTAAATTTTAAGTTATCCGTCACCGACCTCATTAATTGATTTATGATTGTTGTTTACTAGATCACAATCATTACCCATTGTTTTGTGATCATGGCTACTTGATAATTACACGTCTTAATGACAACCAAAACTTTTTATGGGCATTTTAAGGTATAGTCTGTTCACTAAACATAAAAACACAAAGTGGCCTTTGATTTCTAAAATTTCATGAGTGTACTTCCAAAATGCATCTTTTGTCTAGGAATGTACTTAGAAAAAGTTACTAAAACAAATAGGTTAAGAGTGTGACATTTAATTAGCATCTGTCATAACTACTTTTAAGGATGTTAAACAAATACTGTGTTGGATACTATTGATGTAACATTTATTAATAAGTATTTTTATTACATTTTATAAAAGTTCAGGCAAGAATTTCCAGAATAGTATGTACTTTGACACTGAATTAATGATATTTATTAATTGTCATTTTTAAATTCAAAGTCACCTTTATGCAGGTATGGAAACATTTGCTAAACAAAATACAGAATCCCTAGCAAATTTTACGTATATGCCAACTTCAAAAAAATTTATATGTTTTTGTGTTTACTGAATGGCCTATATACGGTTGCTTTCGTGCTTGTGAACTAAGAGTACTTTATTTTTACGCGTTTTAATTTTCTTTCGGATATTAACCTAAAATTTTTAAAAAATGTTACAGATAACAAAATTATAGCTAAAAAGAGTTTTCAGATATAGGTAAAGTGCCTGTTACAGTGAATTCTAGTGCAGTACATAATAGTGCACATGTACTATACCAAAATTCAAATCGGTATCTTTTCATTTGTGGAAATTAACATAAAAAGAAAAGGAAAAAATTGAACTTCAAGGCCCTATAACTTCTTACTAGAGGGACTTTGTACTAAGGTATATTAGGTTTAATCGATTTATTATAACCTAAGGAATCTATGACTAATCGGTGGGAAGGAAGTTCTGGGACACCCTGTCCACACTATCTCTTTAAGTACCTATAATAGCAATAGTTTATTGATATCTAAATTGCTTAACCATTCGACTGCGAATGGATTACATTACACAAATTAATTGTACTTCAATATGGCAAACAGTTTGTGGGGATTGCGCTCTACCCCAAGCAGATAATTTACATTCGTCTATGTTTACAATCGCTATACTACACCATATTATAATCCCATACGTCATACTTTATTAACCCTCAAACTTGTAGCTCTCAGGGGCAGCAATGGATGATCTGTGGAGGACCACAATGAAAATTTTAAAAATGGGGACCACGCTAAGCTTTAAACTAAAATAAAAAATATGTTGTGTAGGCACGGTACTTCGAGAACAAATCTGTCATAGATAGGGAGCGTTGAAACATGTAAACACAGTTGACCCTAGAATATTATCATGTGTCCTAGACACACAATCCTGGTTTATGTTCCTAAAAATAAAATACCTCAAATAGTATGGTGGGAACACAATGTGCAAGACTTTGAGAGGATAATAATAAGAAAACATCATATCTCTAGTAACAGCGTTCCTAGACCTGAAAAGAGCATTTGAAACAATCGACAGAGATCTGCTCCTAGCAAAAATGGAAAAATACGGAATCAAGGGAATCGAATTAAGGTGGTTTAAGAATGATCTGTGTGGTCGTCAGCAACTTATTAGAGGTAAAGATTCTCGAGCAGTTGAAGTGTGTTTAGGGGTTCCGCAAGGCTTAATTTTGGGCCCTCCTTTGTTTTTCTCTAATATAGAGGATAAACGATAAACAATAGAGGGCCCAAAATTGAGCCTTGTGGACTATTAACGATATAGACTCAGCAGTGCAAAATTGTCAATACAACTTATTCGCAGATGACACACTGGTAACTAGTGCCGATATAAATGTGAACGGTGCAGTAAATAAATTAAATAGTAAACTCAAAAATATATCTAAATGGCTAAAATTGTACAAGATTAAGCTAAATACATTAAAACAAAAGCAATGATAAGCACTAGCAAACGATTATTAACCAATACGATAACTAATGTAATTGTTGACGATGTAGAAATTGAATGTGTTCCTAAAATAAAATATCTTGGTATTGTAATAGATAATAGGATTTCTTTTAAGGAACATGTGGATTTTGTTGTAGGTAAAACAGCTAATAAAATAGGTTTCTTTGGACCAATCAGTTCCAAATTAAACTGGTGGTCAAGAATACTTGTTTACAAAACAATTATTGCACCACATTTTCAATACTGTGCTAATATGCTCTTTGGTGCTAGCTCATTATTTATAGGCAATGAAGGTGAATTGCAGCATCTACAAAAATCACAAAATAAAACAATGCGTATTATTCTATTTTGTAATAAACGAACCAGCATCAATTTAATGTTGGAAAATCTGCAGTGGCTTAGTATTAAACTGCGAATTTATTTTCATACGTTAATCCTGATCTTTAAAATTGTTAATAACAAATTACCAGATTATTTAAATAAATTTATTGTATACAATAAAGATATAAGTACATAGTTATGAGACAAGAAGTGTAAATAATTGTAGATTACCTACAATAACGAAAGCATGTTCACAAAAAAATCTATATTACAAAGGTTTAAAATTATATAATGAAATGCCTGACGAAGCGAAACAGGCAACAAATGTATCTCAGTTTAAAAAGTTATGCTCTAACTATGTTAAATCTGTATGTAAATGAAATATGTGTCTTACTTACTTACTTACTTACTTTATCTTCACCCCTTTTTACCTTACGGTGTTGGGGTATTGAGCCATTTCCTAAACATTTTTCTGTCTTGTGCCAGGTCTCTGAGGTTTCCTATTTGGTTTATATTTCGTTTTGCTGCGGCTGTCTTTATGTTTTCCTCCCATTTTATTCTAGGCCTTCCTTTTCCTCGTCTTCCTTCACATTTCATGTTGTAGCCTATATCTTTTTTGGATTCCGTTCATTGTTCATTCGAGTTAGGTGGCCATACCATTGTAGTTGTTTCTTTTCGACAGGTCGGTTAATGCTTCGATTTCGAGTACTTCTCTAATATTTCTATTTCTTATTCGGTTGCGTTTAGTTTTGCCTAACGATCTTCGTAGGTATTTCATTTCGGAAGCTGTGATTTTTGATCTGTGTTTATCTAGGATCGTCCAGGATTCCGCTGCGTATGTTAAAGTTGGGACGAAGATTGTTTTATATAGATGCATTTTTGCCTTTATGCTTAGTTCTCTTTTTGCTATGAGGGTGTTGTTTATCTGATAGTATATTTTATGAGCTTTGCTTATTCTGTTTCTTATTTCCTCATCTATTCTTCCGTTCATGTTAATTGTTGTCCCTAAGTATTCATGTTTGCATACTTGTTCTAATTCTTTTCCATCTAGTTGTATTCTTATTCTTTCTTCTTCTCCATTCTTTGATATACAGAGGGTTTTGCTTTTATCCAAGTTTAGTGTCATGCCGTTTTCTTCTAAGGTTTGTTTCCATATATTTACATTTGATGAAAGTTGGTTTACACTTGTGGCCATTATTATTATGTCGTCGGCATATATTAGGTCTTCTGTTCCTATTGGTGATAGGTTATGGTATCCTAATGTTGCTTTTCTCAGATCTCTCTTGCATTTTTTATGTATGTTGTCCATATATATAATGAATAAGAGGGGACTCAAACTGTCTCCCTGCTTTATACCCTTTTCTAGCCTGAATTCTTCCGATGTTTGTCCATTTAACCTGACTTTTGCTTTTATATTGTTGTATAGACTTTTTATGGCTTGTATTAGTTTAGGGGTTACTTCTAATTTTTCTAGAGTTGCCCAAATTTGGGATCTGGGTACTTGGTCGAAGGCCGCTTTCAGATCTAGGAAAGCCAAATATAGGTTTCTATTCTTCTCCATCATCTTCTCTATTGTTGCTCTTACACTAAAGATGTGGTGTTGAGTTTGCCTGCCCGGTCTAAAGGCTCCTTGTTCTTCCTCTAGCCGACGTTCAATTTGGTTTCTTAGTCGTTTTTCTAGTATTCTTGAGTAGATTTTTAGAACTACTGAGGATAGGCATATGGTTCTATAGTTTCCAACGTCAGTGGTGTCCCCTTTCTTAAATATTGGGACAATTATGTTCTGTTCCCACTCTTCCGGTATTGTTTCCGTTTCCCACGCTTGTGTATATATGTTCTTTAGCCAGTTTATAATTATCTGACCCCCTTTCTTGAGCAATTCTGGCGCTAAATATGTGAAATATGTGTCATATTATGTAAACATCTTGCTTCATGAATAAACTTACTTACTAGTTGTCAATTATACGTTTTTATTATTTATTCTATACCAGTGCATTTAGAGTGTATTTCGTTACGTAGGTATTTAAATGTTTAGAAATAGAAAGGAACCATTTATAGCAGACTACATAATTAATGAAGACGTGAAATAGGTAATTCGTCCATCTGACTACACTGATTGATTCAAACAGAATCCAACTAAGAAATGAAAAATTTGATTTCCTTGAGTACTCACCGGTTTATGGGGGCAGTTTACTATTTCTTTGGTAGTTTGATGATTAAGCGGGGTGGATCTGAAGAATCTCGGGTACAGTCGCGTTTATAAGTTTTAGTTGTAATTGTTGGAAATATATAAGAATCTTTTAGTGGCAAACGAATGTTACTCTGTATTTTAAACAATTATAGACAGTCAAACATTTAAATAATACATTCTTAATTATAATTTACTGTTGTCTGTAGGTATAGCACAATTATAGAAAGTCGTCCTGTTAAATTATATATTTTCTTGGGTACTTGTACAAGGCAAACTAGAACGTAGAAATAATTAAACATTGTTATGAATTGCAGGTTGCATATACGTAAGGAGTTAATTTTTCCGTTGTCAGCGAAATGCTTCTGAGCAGAAAACTTCTGAATTTTATTTATATACGAGACGTATAGATGGCGCTGGCTTTAGCTCACCCATTTAGTTTTAGAATAGCTTGCATATAGAAACACTATTTAAAGAATGGGAGAGCATACTTACCTGGCGTAGGGATTACCGTGATCAATAAGGCGGTTTCCCCAGGATGAGGCCCTTTCATTGCACTACGATTGGGCTGACACCTGCGATTATCCCTAATGTGGATAACTCGGGCGCGTAATTTTTGGTAGTCGGGACTGCGTACGCGCTGTCCCGGATAATTAAAATACTAATTTAGCATTTACTACTGCCCAAGAGCTCATGTGTGTATGCATGTCTTTGTTTTGATGTTACTGCTAATCTCATCAAGTTCTTCCCTTCCATGCAATAATAAAACAGTGAGAGGTGTATTCTTAAGAGTTTTTAAGAACAGCGAAAAGTTTACTCGAATCTCGAGCTCTCACTTGTGCAAAGTGGCGCGAATGGTGCAATTCTCGAAAATCGATTTCGCCTGTAAGTTACTCGCATGCATACAAACAAATCATACGAATTATAGTCGTTTGTGCCGAGTGGCGCTAAGCTTGGATGCCGATTTCGTATGGTCGGTCAATATAAGATACCCGAAAACCAACCAATTGATTGATTTTTTCAGAACTGCAAATTGGTATTTATTTAGAATTATCATTTGCATTCTACATTTTCTCTAGCATAGTAATTTACGTTACGAGACCGGAAAGTAGTGTTTTGTAGGCCGAGCTTTGTTCGGCTTATAAGCTTGGGGAGACCTGCAATAGTAATTTACGATACATGACCGGAAAGTGTTTTCCAGGTCTTCCCAAGCTTCCAAGGCTCGCCTATGGTTAGCCCCGGAATCTACTTGGTTCGACCTGCAAAACACTACCTTCCGGTCCTGTAACGTAAATTACTATTACCGATCCCTGATGCCCGTTTTCCGATCTTGACCGGCAAAACGTTACTTTCTGGCGAAAAAATTCACCAGAAACTGCATATGTATTTTCTGGTCGGACATAAAAAAATACAGTACAGGAAATAGCAAGGGTAAAGGCAATATGGCTACTATATGACTGTTCATAAGGCATATTTTATTACAAGATAGGATTAATATTAATTACATTCGAACTGCATAGAGGTATGTATCATAGTTTCGACTGGACGTGGTCGTTAATATATATTTATTTTAACGACAATAGAGTTCATTTCTTGGTCTCAGTTGAAATGTTCGGATTCCCATTGCGTACGTACAGACTTTATGAAATTTCCACATTTCGAGAAATAATATGATTTAAATCCTGAGGTGTGACAATTAACAATCCTTGCAGTTTCGCAAACGAATATGTAAGTAAAATTACAACATTCAGTTCGAAAAACGCAAATGTAAATTTAACTCATGAGCCAAATGTATCTTGTAAACATGAGAAACTGTTAAATGAGAACTAGCAGTATAAATATCTGTTGATGAAGTGTGTTGAATATGTACCTACAAACAGAACATGCCAAGAAACTCATACTATCGAACCCGACAGAGTTTTTCACAAAGCACTGGGAATCAATCAATATCACAAAGTCAGTAGATCAAAAACGTTTGTGCATCAAAGGGTAAACGATGGATTGAAGATGGGGGCATTCGAACTACCAAGTGAGAGCGGACTGAAAAATCATTCACACAAAAATGAATACGCATAGTCAGTCATTTTGGAGCTGCGAGTATTCTCAACTATAAAGACATCATGCATAGCTTACCGTAGACCACCACAAGTTACAAAAATCTGTGGATGAAGTGCATTATTTTTGTTTGTCTGTAATTGAGCAGTTAATACGATAAAATACGAAGGCTTTTGGTTGATCAACAATAATAAAATTCCGTCCACATTGTAAAAGTAACATAACATTCATGTGTGAACGAATCCTTATGTATAGCGTATTAAAGGTTTGTATATTTTATCTTCCATACACAGTACTGTATTTGCACAAATTTCATCGGAAATGTGCAATAGAATCAACATGTAATGGACAGCTGAACATAACAAATATGCGATGCAGTGAATCTTTTTTAATAAAACTAAGAAAACTGAAACATTAAGTATGGCCAATCAAAACGATCTCCTGCAGACACTCAATGATGAAGGGTTCTACACCCAAGGCTATGCAGATGACATAGCCATTCTCATAAGGGGCAAGTATTCAACCATCATTGCAGCCCTCATGCAAAGGGCACTGAACATTACTCAGGGTGGTGCAATAGGGAAAAACTCAAGGTAAACCCTAACAAAACATCTATAATACCTTTCACTAAGAAAAGAAATGTAGAGGCTTTCAACAACCTCACAATCTTTGGTTAAAGAATTCAGGTTGACCAGGAAGTTAAATATCTGGGTATTACCCTAGATGCAAAACTGAACTGAAATGCACACCTAGATAAAACAGCATACAAAGCAAAAAATTGCCCTTATGATGGGTAGACGCATGTTTGGTACAACATGGGGACAGAAACCAATGATGGTTCATTGGTACTAACAGCAGTCAGACCCGTGATATCCTATGGCACCTTGGTATGGTGGCCAAAGGTAGAACAAAAAACAGTAATCAAAAAACCATTCAGGATACAGAGACTGGCTTGTTTGTGCATCTTTGGAGTTATAAATAGCACTCCAACAGCATCTATGGAAGCTCTCTTGGGACTAATACCTCTAGACATATATCTAAAAGGGGAAGCCCAGATTGGAACATACAGTATGAAAACCACCGGAAACTGGAACGCCAACCAGGAACGGTGCGGACACAAACGGATACAGGAAGTGGGCGAAGGCAACCCCATTCTAAAAATGGGCACAGACTACAGCCTTCCAGAGTATTCTTTTGACAAACATTTCACTATGAGGTATGATTACAATGACTGGACCCAAGAAACCTCAACTACCCTGCCAAACGGGCTAGTCTGGTACACAGATGGATCCCGAACAGCAGAGGGCACGGGTACGGGCGCTGGAATACATGGCGTAAGACCAAAAGAGGACATTAGTGTATCTCTTGGGACCAAAGCCACAGTCTTTCAAGCTGAAACCTTTGCTATAATGCAATGCGTCCAGGAAAATGCAAAACCCGGGTATTCCCAACAACGTATAAGCATACTTTCCAACAGTCAAGCGGCATTGAAAGCGCTTGAATCATCTCGTGTAAGCTCTGTGCTAACAAGAGAATGCTTAAATCACCTGACACTCCTATCTGAAAAGAACACTGTTCAGCTCATTTGGGTTCCAGGGCGCACAGGGATAGAGGGAGACGAAGCGGCAGACGCCCTCGCAAAAACTGGTGCATCTACCTCATTTATATGCCCAGAACCTGTATTTGGTATACCCAAACAAATCTTCCGAACAGCTATAGAAAAATGGACCGCTACTCAACATGCTTCTCGCTGGGATGCCACACAGGAACCAACACTGGGGAAGGAAATAATTAGAACGTCTTCTCGGCAGACTAACAACTGATGTCCTCCATCCAGGACGAACTCAGATTAGACGGCTGGTAGGACTAGTCACAAGACACTGCCATCTGAGAAAACACCTACAAAAAATAGGTATATACAAAGGGGATATACTCGGTACGTTATGTCAGGAAGAGGAGGAGACAGCTTCACACATAATCTTCGACTGTTCAGCGTTATTCCGTAAAAGACAGCAACTCTTCGGGGGAACTCCACATGGAGCAGCTCTCACACACGAGCACCTCTTAAAAACCATCCTACAACTCGTTGAAGGTGCAGATCTATTTTAATAGCGTTAGGGAGGGCACAAAAGACCACAGAGTCGAAGTGCAAAACTGGGCCCACTACTAACCCATCTAAATCCCTGCTTTTAGCAAAGAGCATATAATGAGAAGAGACTCAGCGCTGGGCAGTATTAGCGTATAGCTTAAAAACTCCCGCCCGCTAGGCTCCCAGGTCTTATCCCTCTGACGGGAGGGATCCCAATTAAACAGCTCAGAGCAAAACCATGATTCTAGAATTCGTTGGTTTAAACTGCAGTGCGGTGTTGCCAAGGTTAACACAACCTTCGAACGATAATAACTTGGGTTACAAAACGCAGGTAGACAAAATTTCTCATTGTCTCTTAGCCAAAACATTGAGAATACGCCAATTTTATAAGTACACATAATTCCTAATACGTTTACATCAACCGTTGCTTTGAAGTATAATGCGAAATACGCGCGAAATATGCGTTGCCACGTTTGCGATTTGTGGATTTATATTACAAAGTTAAGGGCATTTAAAATCTGTTAAAGGGTTGCTGTAACCTCACGTCGTCAAACGTTTCCAGTGAACATCTGGATCCTATTGAGGTCAAGCTGTCTTGCATACAATACTTTGGGTTGCAAGAGCCGCTCTGCTCCTTGTCTCGCCCACAAGTTTAAATGTACAGGAAATGTTTATTTATGACTCTGTACTAAATTTAAACAGTAATCTAGAATAAGATAATTGTATGCCATTACATGAAAGTAGTCTTTTTTAACGAAAAATCATGAAGAAGGTAACACTTTTTTTAACGCAAAATCCTGATAAACAACACTTTTTTAACTATTTATTTGATTGAAATTGTGAGTTGTCAATTTGACAGTTGAAAATTCTGAAGTCCTTTTCGACACAATTTTGAGTTACAAGAAATCACTATGCAATAAATAACATGTACAGTCGGCGCCTTAGAAATTGAAACAATACTATGATATATTTTGCTTGTATTTTTTATTTTTTTATTGTTTGTCAAATATGAAATGACAGCTCACATTAATGAAGTAATCACAGCAAAAAAATAATAATAACTTAAATATTACAACACAACATGTTACGTGTCCCGATTTCTAAGGTGCCGACACGTATGAAAGCAACTATTTTTCACTCATTTTCTTGCGTTAATCGCACTGCAAATTCATGAAAAAAAGGATGACTTCCAAAACTAGTTGCACACATAACTATTTAATTTTTTTATTTAAATAAGTTTCAACGCTCACACTGACAGTCATAAAACGAAATTTGCCTTCAAATTTTACTGTTAACTTTAATAAAACTACGTCTACTGTTTTTGTAAATTAAAATGCGAATAATTTATTTTTCGTTGACAGCTTGTTAATTCCTAAAAAAGGATGGATTAATAGATGTCATTAATACATTGTTTTTGATTAATACACTCCTTTTCATTAATTAACTGTTTTTGTGATTTTGACGTTTTGATGATATTTTGCATGGAGGTTAGTTGTATTAATCAAATTTTTCACCACAAAAAAGATTTTGTGGCCAACGAAAAAAAATTGTAATCAACTCGTTTGTTAATGGGCGCGTAATAATCTCAACTATTAAAGGCACTCACTCGCTATCGCTCGTTCGTGCTTTAAACAGTTTCGATTATTAATCGGCTTCATTAACACATTTGTTGGTTAAATAACTATTCCCACAACAGTTATACAAAAAGTTGGCCAATGGTATGTTTTAATAAAAAAAGTGTTACGAATACAAGAAAAAATTAAGTAGTTCTTTATTTATTAGCTGTAATTCGCTAGAACGGGTAGGTCAATATCTATAAATATATACGAGAACCGAGACAAATTGTACTTATGGCTAAAATATGTACTCTGTTCTTTGCTTTTGGGTTAGCCATAAATACTTCAAACTTTATGGTTTGTAAAGATATGTGATCTCTACAACAAAATGAATTAGGAAATTATGACAAGTAATTTGATTATAGTTTAGTTCAGAACAAGCTAGCTGATGGTACAGTACCCTACAGTTTAGTAAGATCTGGATTTAAATCCTGTATTCAACGTATTTACGTATTGAGATTGTGTTTTAAGTATTCTTCGGTTTAATAATTGGTGCGACGCAAGTAATAATAATAAATTTTCAATGGCTCCTTTAACATGTGCCTATTTTGGTTGTTTGCGAAATCGCGTTTTCCGAAAGATACCTGCAGACGTGGGAAGTGGTTAACTAATTGTGGAAATCTGAATCTTTATAAACTCTCTTCTGAACAATTACGTGAAAAGCGAATTTGTGCCGTGCATTTTAGTGAACACCATTTTATGAATTCATAAAAAAATAAATTATTTTTTTATGCAATTCCGTTGCATTACAAAACGAATAAGGTTACCAGTATCCAGGGCTTGACTGAACAATGTGTTCCTGTGTCGCCGGAGAAAATTTTGTGAAAAAAATAAATTGCTCCGAAAGTGTATACGAACACCACAAACCGAGGGAAATTGCCAATTGAAGAACATCTCTCACCGTCACGCTATTCTGGTTCGGAAGAAGACCTTATTTTATTACAGGTGAGTGCTATTGTACAATAATTAATGATAGACAGTATTTTCAAGGGTAATACCACACAAGGTGAAATTTTTTTCGTTCATATGCCAAATATTGCGTTTAAATTTCTCGAATCCAAAACTGCGTTAAAAATTTCGCGATACCGCAGGTCGAGTGGAATTTGAGCAGTTTTTGTTGAGAGAAATTTGCAATAATTTGCATGCTGACGAAAAAAATTCTCTTAAAAAATGTTGCCTTGGGTGGTATTTGGAAAGATTATTCAACAATATTGGTAGATGACTTTTACCGTGTTCGACAGCACACATTTTTAACGTTTTCCACTATTAATTCAATACTGGAGCTTCCAACATAATTATTATGAGTTTTTAGAACGAATATGATTTGCAAACTTCATTTTGACGTTTTGGTGAAATGTCCGTCAAAGGCTACTCACTAAATTGAAATCATTATTAATACGCGTCATTAGGTGTTTTCAAAGATAGTCAATTTTGATTGGCCGTTTCTGACAAATTGAATAATTTTCATTGGTTCGTTCATTATAGTGTTAAATAATCTATATAAGTGATCTTTGTGTAACTCTAATAGTTTTAGAAATATATTCCAACCTCACATCGTGGCTGGACCTTGTACAGGGTCCGGCAGGATGACCGACCCTATTTAAATTGTTAATAACTGTTTCAAATTTTAAAATATTCATTTTCACACTAATACATATTTACCTAATCCCTAATTTGATTAAATTAAGCAAGTTGTGCAATTTGATTAAATTCATCAAGTTTAAAGGATTTAAAATGCCATCCTTGCAAAGTTCAAGAAGTGGTGCACCAATTACTACCATGAGATTTAGAAGTTCGTGTTACGTTTTGTGAACAATTCCATCAATTACTGAATAATAACCAAATTCATTTGGAGCAAGTGCTAATATTTTTAATAAATAAAGTATATTGTAAATAAAATTGGCAAGTTTTTGCTTTATATTTTTGAAAAAAAAATATTTTAAAATTTTAAAGTTATTAACAATTTAAATAGGGTCGGTCATTCTGCCGGACCCTGTATATTCTATAATTTAGAATGCCACAAAGACGCTGTGTACCAACCACAACAGTTCTTTACAAGAAAATTGTATGCAAACTATAACATTTTCTTTTCCAGTGGACGAGATACGAAAGAAAGCATGGCTTCCTGCAACAGCAGGAGAACGTTGGACCTCAAGAAAAAGTGCTGTCATGTGTGAAATACATTTTAATGGAAAAGACATTTAAAAAAGTTAGAAATGAGAGTGGGGATCTGCAGAACTGTTGTTGCATTACCCTCGATTAGCTGACAATGCTGTCCCAAGCGTATTTCCAAATATACCAACATATTTGTCTTAATGCGCCTCAAGAAAGGACAAATCCTGAATGTAGAAGAAGACAAGAAAGACATGCACAAAAAGTGAAAATGTTTTTAAATGATTACATCAGCAGTTTTTCGAAGTTTATGGAAGAATTTACGTCACACAAATTTAGATGTTACCGAGCAAATAAGTTTATTATGATCAAATAAGATTATTTACAGCAGTAGCACCATAGTTTTTGCATATATGTTGTACTCTCAATCAGCAGTAGTGTATAGAAAGTTAGAAACTTTAAAATAATTACAGAAATGTTCTTTTATCTATGGGTTACTTAGGTTAAGTTGTTTCATTTTTATAAATATACTGTTACATGTTTATATTACTTGAGTATATAAATAAATGTCACAATTACAGAAGCTATCTTTAATTAATTACAGAGTAAAATATGAAAAGGAGTAAAATTGTGCTCTTTAAAGCAAAATTATTTCAAATTGGAGTATTGTAATTTAGGACCACCGACTACCAGAGATGCAATGTTGCAAAGTCTAACAGCATGGCTTGTAAGTGTAGGAGACAGTGGTAATATGCAATCATATAATGTTAGGTACTGGGTACTGCATTCTTAATGAAGAATATTAATTCTAATAATGTAATAACATTTTCATATTTCAGAATACATAAAATAACATGCTATGTTTTACAAAAGTCTCATATGAATTTGAATAGTCAAAATTCTTAAGAACCGAAAGTTTAAACTGCTTATTTGGGATGTTGGAGGTCTAGGAGAGTTGAATTTCAAGGTGTCCACTAAGATTTTCTATGAAATATAATGATTCTAATAATGTAATAAAGTTTATTATGTCATTTATGTAATAGTATGATACACGAAATCAAAATTACAAGCCGACTTGACGAGTTTGGTCTGCTCCACAAGCTGTAATTTTAGTCGCATTGTAATTTATAATAGGTCAAATTGCAGATATTTTCAAGCTCTACAAGTTTTATAATAGCTACTTTTTCGTTAAATAGGTCGAGAAACGAAATACAAGCGACGCGTTGTGGGTATAAATTTCGGTCATTGCCCTAATTCACCAATTGAGTAGAACATATATAAGTTTATCTTATTTTTAATTCTTGAAGTATCTTAGTACTTGCTAATAAAGTTAAATGTTATTATTAATATTAATATCCCAAACAAAATTTAGTTCAATTAAATCAGAGGCTGCAGAACTTACACCCAAGATGAAAATTTTAGGACTTGTTGAACACGGCAGTCAATTCTCTGGTTTATTTTGGTATTACAACTATTACTGCAAAATTCCAAATTGTCTTGATTTATTTAATTCGACCTTCACAAATTTTAAATATAAAATGCCTCGGCTAATATTTTCAAACTGATTTTGGTTTTGTGAATTACGGTGCGTCAGGGTGGTGTGAAGGTCAGAGCGTATTGGCCACTCGCTGGTGCTTAATGTTTTATTTCTATGGTAATTTTGAGTCTTTTTATGGTTTCTCTTTTTCCACATGTTTTAGTTTAAAATTATTATTACTATTATCACTTGTCAGTATATTCTATTCACGTTGTTTTGCCATAATATGAGGCCATGGAAATTTGGCATTTAAGTTGCCAGTAAAGCTGCCTGTTTAATTAGGTCATGTTTTTCTAAGTTTGAGGTTATACATAGCGTCAATGTTCTCAGTTCGACTAGTTTGCAATAGAAAAATCAGTGTACATACATCAAACAAGTAGAGACACTCATGCCAAATGTTGAAACCTGTCTAGAGTGCTTGGGACAGTAACTCGGGGGGTATTTTTAAGCTTGACCATCAGATGGCAGCACAAAATTCTACCAATCAGAGCCAGTTACTGGCTCTGCTACCAATCATATGTGACCATAGATATATAAGTACAAGATATGGCGTGCCGTTGATATAGTTGAACAAGACGTACCATCTATTTCTGTCACTCTCAATGCGTGAATTACGTATAGCGCTATCCTTTAGAGAGGTACTTGGACTCGCCATTGACAGAAATTCTGATAAAATACATTTAACTCGTGTTACATGGTGCCAGAGATAGTCTTCTTGGTCTCAAGATGCTACAAAATGTAGAAAAGAAGTAATCGTATAAATAAACACAAATTAGGAAACATAACCTCAACAGGTAACACTTGATAACCTCACTCGATGAGGTGTGGGGGTGTGCAAGATATTCACTTGCTAACGCCTTTGAGTTTTACGGTTGATAATAATAGCCAAAGAGGATATATCCTCTTTGATAATATCAATCAAAACCGTTGCTAAAGTTCAATTTTCGAAGAATAAACTGTGAAATTGTATGACACTTCTGACGTTTTCATTTCAAAACTTCAAAATTAAGCGTACGAAACATTGTATGAAATACGTCTAAAGGGAGAAAGAAATAAAGTGATATAGGTTAGAATGAAATGGGGGAAGGTACCGAACTCCGTGATATGTTATTTTAAGATTCGACGTACGTTTACATGTAGTGAACGTATCCTGTACTAATATATCCATGTATGTGACAAAGTAGTGGCGCCATCTGTTAGTACTATCGGAAAGTACCCCCCCAGGAGCCATTCAAGGTCGCTGGAAAAATCCCCACATTTTTAACTAATTTAACACAAGCCTTGCCCAAAGCAGGAATAACTCGATGAATCACCCAATTTTGATAATTTTTGGCAAACTTGTTCAAACAATAGCATCTTGTTTTAAAGTCGTGTATGGTCGCGGGAAATTCAGCAACACGGTAAATAAGTTCGCATGTCAGGCACTTCAGTGACGCAAAATTGTGTCACGTAGAACAGTGTCTTCAACATTAAAAAAATTAATCATGGCCTATTATGCCAAAAAAACGTGAACGGAATATACAATACAGTATCAAACTTGTTTTTTTTTCTCATTGAATGGCATGACTTCCAATGTAATATTTTAGTTATAACTGTATGTAGTGGTACATTGTAATTGGGTTGGTGCTATTGCGTGTCAACCTGTTATTTACCCAAAAATAAATAAAAAATAACTGCAAAACATATGCTGACTTTTATTACAACTATGTAAAATAAAATACAATATAGAAAAATACCATTTTCATATTTCCACATGTCACTAGTTCTTGAAGAAATATAAATGTCAACACGGTACGTACACACCAATGTAGCCTTTCAGAAAATGAGATTACTTTAAGACACTTTCGGTTTAACCTACGATAAAAAAGCACGTAACGATAAATACAAATTTAATTACATAAACAGGTACAAGTTAATCAGAATCTGAATCGTCAGAGTTTCTAGCCACTTTGCGTGGAGTCCTTTGTGTTCTGCGCAACTGGCGAGGCGGGGTTGCATTTTCCTTCTCGCCTTCTCCACCACTGTCGTCGCTGTCGCTACCACGAGCCTTCTTCTTAGGTTTTTTCTTAGGAGCTCTGCCACGTGGCTTCTTGAATCCGGGCTTTTCAGCTGGTTTAGGTGCAGGATTGGGTCGAGGAGTGCCAGGCTGCGCATTTTCTTCAGTCTCGAACACGGTATTGATTTTTTCTTCGATTTCCTTTGCTAGTTCCTACAATTAATGTATTAGTTTTGTTACGATTGTAATGTAGCATACTGTGTGGATGCTTAATTAATTCAATATTAATATCCAGATATCTAAAGGGTATCATGTGATAACAGTTGGTGATAGATTACTAGTGGTAGTAGCAATAGGCAAGGAGTTGTTTACTGCAAGTGAAAAAACTTCTTTAATTTTGAATAATCGACGTTTAATAAGTCTAACTTTCCTTTAATTGTGAGAGTAATATTGTATATTTGGTATGTGATAGCAAGATAGCCTTCTGTACGATCAAATTTGACCAAAGGTCATAATTATTATTCATATTATAATTTCAAGATTGTTTGAAACCATTTGAAGTGGTAATTGGTACTTAAACCATCAGTAAGTGGAAGTGAGAGTGATTGTGGCCTGCTGTACTACCGTTTATCAAGGTATTAAGAGGCACGAGAGCTACAACGAGCTATTTTGGGTCTTCAACAACTCAAGGGAGGTGTTTGACGACTGCCAATCAGTTAGGAGCTGATATAAAATACACTCAAAGTACAAGTGAGTCTTTGTGAAGGTTAGTGTATTTTTATTAACAAGTTTGGTACGATAAAATTTAGGTTTAGAGCGCAATTTAGAATATTAAGTTTTCTAAATTTGCTTTGATTCGGGTACTCGACGTTTTCGGCCATTATAAGTAGAAAAATTATTGTATTAGTTTTGTTACGATCGAACGTAATGACTTACTTTGATTTCATTTTTGGCCGATTTACTGCAAGTGGTTAGGATTTGCTTGAAGATTGCATATACGTCGTCAATTTGCATGGCGTTTTTGTAGCATCCAAAGCTGTCCAATAGACGGCGCAAGCCTTTATCGTTGTATTGAATTAGCGACAAGCAATAGGCAATGTTGCGGCACTTGTAATCATCATCCGTCAAACGAAACTTGGAGCAAAACCGGTCAACCAAATTCTCCATCTGTTTGTTTTTGTCAATAAGGCCAAAGAGAAACCTTAAAATAAATTTTAAGAGATTAATGGTTGCATCAAACATAAAACAAACGAGTACTTACTTCATAATGAATCTCAAGTTGTCTTCCTCGAGGCCTGCCGAATCACACAAGTGAGAAAATATATCAGGCAGTACGTTGTACAAATTGTTAGCTTTGTGCGACAGCTGAGTAAAAAAATTCTTGCTCATATCCTTCAGCTGCTCCTCTTGGTCGACTATGCAGCAAGCCATTTCGGAAATGTGGCCCTGGACTCTGATCATGTCGCGCAATATAAGATTCGCCAGCATGAAAAACGCAGCTATGCGGACTTCCGTCGACGTGTCCCTTAATCTAAAAATTAAAATACGTCAAACGTTAACAACAAACCACTGCCATAGCAGACTGTTACCTTTCATACAGCCGTGGGGTCCACGGCTCAATCAGATTTGGAAATCTCTCCAACAAATCAGAGCAATGAATTAAAATATTGCACTTGACTTCTGGATATTTCGTCTTTTCCAATATAGTAAAAATGAGCTGCAAATTTTTTTGGCAAAATTTACTCGAGACAATCATGTATCGGAGCAATGCGATGACCGCCGTTCCTTGCATAGTGAGGTCATCATATATATCCGGGCGCTCGCACACTTTGGATATTACAAAGGCGAGTTTTCCAAGACCGCTCGGTTCCGTTACGGTGTGATTTTCCAGAACGTTCATTATAAATTCTGCATCGGTATCATCTGCCTGGGCTCCCTCCAATGTACTTTCATCACCCTAAAAAGTTGGAATTTATATGCGAAGGCCCCAACATCTTTAAGTTCTTACAGCAACGGACGATTCGTCTACAGTGCTGCTCTGATTGAAACTGGCTGCTCCCGATCGCTTACTGGCAGATGCATTCTGAACTTTAGTTGGCTTCTTGTTGCTCTTCTTCTTGTCGGTGCGTCGTTCTTCCCTGATGTAATTGCGACGCTTCAGCTCTTTGTATACGCACTCGTCCAAAAAGTTGAGTTGCTTCACGGCTATTTCCCCCAACATATGAGCGCACTGCGTGATTTTGAAACCTGACAGTTTGGTTTCTGTCGTCACGGAATCGATAATTTTTGCTATAAGTTCTTCGCATATTTTTTCTGGTTTCGAACATAACTGGAAAAAAATTGCATTGAACGAACAATATAAATTTATTTTTTCGAGTAACTTTTAACTCATCTTTCCAGGTGTGACCAAAATGAAATGTTTTCTTGAATTACTTAAGGTGACAAAATAAAGGATTTCAATAACAAACGTTATTGGTTAAAGACAAAATGGGAAATTTGTTCGGAGATGAAGCACAAGTAACAGAAAGATGGAAATAGCATTTCGAGATGCTAAAAACGAATGCTGGAAGAAGCTATATGACAGGGGAGGAGCTCACAAAAATTAAACTCAACTCTATACAAAAAAGGAGATAAGACTCAATGCATTAGCACAGAATAAACACCTAACGGACTCTGAAGCGACACTCGTGGCGGCGCCCAGTCCCCAATTTCAGCTATGGCGGCCATATTGAAAGAGAGTAGATCAAGAATAACATGTTGGTGACACTAAGTCTATGTCAAATTCGAGGTAAGTAGGTTAGGTTTTGCGTCAGTCTGTGTCAAACTTGACGCAAAACCTAACCTGCTAACCTCAAATTTGACATAGACTTACAGTGCCACCAACATATTATTCTTGATGTAGGAACACGAATTTTATACATTAAATGTCTTTCTCGAGATGCGTGGACGGGAAATTGACGAGCAAACGTGAATAATTACTAGTTTACGGGCTTTATTACGCTGATTTTCACACAGTAAAGTGCGGGAGTGAAATATAAAGTGTATAAAGTTTTTGTGCGGGCGGGTGTGATAGGTGGAAATTAACAAATCAAAGATATTTCATAACCTAGAAATACGCGGAGAAGCAGCGTGGAACGGGAGAGGTCAGACCGGACACGTGCGGTGCTGTAGGCAAAAGCGGGATATATTCAAAATAAACAGATGTATACTCTGTTCACTACGGCCCCGGATTGTCAAAAATGACGTTTTATGGTAGCACTGTTGAATTTCTATTGGTTTTTTAGTTACTGCTAGGTTGGACAACGCAAGGGCGTAATTTTGAAAATTTGGGTTTTTGTTACCTGGGAACTTTTATTTATTTTTACTTAAGTCAGTTCGAAATACACTTCTCCAATAAATTAACGCACCAAAAAAAGGTAGCCAAAAGTTTAAAGTTAATTATTGTCGAAACCACTTATCCGATTTGGACGATTTTTTTTTTGAATGACACGTCGTCTCTTTCAGTAAGTTAGTGTACTACTCTATTCGCATAGAAACTTATTTTTTTATAAATACCGGGTGTAACAATTATAACGTATTTTTTCCATAAAATGTATAACACCCTGTGGAGTTCAACAGCTACAATATCAAGTTATAATTCAAAGCAAACTCTACCCTTATCTTTTTATAACATTTTGTTTTTTGATTCACTCTTTTATCTTAGCTACTGCAATAGAAACACAATTTTATAGCATAACATGTTTTTATTGACTTTAATTTGCATTAAATTCACTAAAGTAGCAGGCTATGGAGAAACAGAAAGAAACGGTAATTGTCATCAAATAAATACAACTGTCAAAAAGCAGTAGTTGATAGAAGTGTGTTTTCGGTGTTAGTCCTTAACGTTTTTTTTGCAAAATCTTTAATTTTATCAGTATGCAACGTGAAACACGAAATCTTACTCGCGAAGAATGTGCTCAAGCATTAGTTCTGTTTGAGGAAGGTTAGAAGTTATTCTGGCCAGAGGCGAAAATACTCGCTACTGAGACTTTCGTTTACCTTTTTTCTTTACATTTTGTTTCTTTTTTTGTTGTTGTTAAATTAGGTCTCCATTAACACATGTTATGCTATAAAATTGTGTTTCTTTTGCAGTAGCTAAGATAAAAGAGTAAATCAAAAAACAAAATGTTATAAAAAGATAAGGCTAGAGTTTGCTATGAATTATAACTTGATATTGTAGCTGTTGAACCCCACAGGGTATTAAAAATTTTATGGAAAAAACACGTTATAATTGTTACACCCGGTATTTATAAAAAAATAAGTTTCTATGCGAATCGAGTAGTACAATAACTTTCTGAAAGAGACGACGTGTCATTCAAAAAAAAAATCGTCCAAATCGGATAAGTGGTTTCGACAATAATTAACTTTAAACTTTTGGCTACCTTTTTTTGGTGCGTTAATTTATTGGAGAAGTGTATAACCTATAATTTATAGTTTTGACATTAGTAGCTTAATTAATTGTTTCTCGTTACCCATATGTTGACTTATAAGTATTAACCATGATATAAGGGATTGTTTTTAATTGGATTTTGACATTGACAATCCGGGGCTAAAGTGAATAGAGTATACGCTTGAGGATTCAGGGTTGGCATGATTTTCCCCAGCCCGAAAAAGCCCACTGGGTTTTTTCGGGTAAAATCCACCTGAAAAAACCCACGGGTTTTAGACTAAATGTGGGTTTTTTCAAAAATTTACAACGAAAAGTATTCTAAAGCTGTAAGTGGTATCAAATCTTTCATTAATAGCAATTTCAATAATTTTAGTTTCTTTTATTTTGTAAAATCAAGTAGTAACAACAGATCAATAAAAAAACCAATTAGGGTAGGCTATGATATGTGTTATACGTTTGGCAGTACCGAAGTGTATTGTCAGTCTATGTCAAATTCCAGAGTTGCAGGTTAGGTTTACGTCAGTCTGTGTCAAACAACAACGAAAACCTAACCTACTAATCTCGAATTTGACACACACTGACAATACACTTCATTACTGCCAAACGTATAACACATATCACAGCCTACCCTAATTGGTTTTTTTATTGATCTGTCTGTATATTAGTAAATATGATTTTTTCAAACTAGAGATTTTTGCAGAACTATCCGTTTTTATCTCTTCTGATTCAGAAGAAATGGTTTTTGAGGTGATGTCGGTCAGTCTGTGAGTTTATCGGAGTATCTGCGTCCTCTCTACAGCCTAAACAATGTAATGGATAGCCCTGAAAATTTATATAATTGTTTCTAATACAAATTCAGAGATCCCAGTGATTCTTGGTTAAAATGGGGCGACCGGAAGTGGTTTAGTAAAAATTAAATTTCATAAAACATGATTATACATTATGCAACTATCTACAATTTTCGTTTGGATAATTTTTATAAAGATTTCCTGGAAGCCCAAAAATTAATAAAGGGAATATATATTTTGTTTCTAGGTTATTAGCTTTTGTTTCGTAGCCTATTATGGTTTAAAGTAATAAAGTTTAAATAAATCGCATAGAAAACCAATATCATCCACGGTGTTCTATTTTTGAAAAGAAAATTTAATATGCTATCTTTTTAGATTAAAATATACAGGGTGTTCCATTTAAAAAAATGAGGTTAGGTCCGATAACTTTTTTACCTGCCCCCGTATATTTATTCTGAAAACGGCAGATTATTCAACAATCATTATAAAGAAACTTTTCTTTAAAATATTTTTCTATATCTCTTTTAACTAAGAAAATATAGGGTCATTCTGAAATTGACAATTTTTTGATTTTCCCCCGTACCTCTTAAGCGAGTAAAAATTTTCAAATTTTGATTTTACCATTTTAAATTTGACCCAAAAAGAGCACATGACGCCTATATATTTTTTGGATGTGGTTACTAAGAAAATCAACTACATTGATAGATTTGCAATATCGATTAACTGTGGTTTTTAAGGAAATGAACTACAAATATCTCTAATTTTTACGAAGATATAATACTTGTTTGCTATTGTAATGTTTTAATATTTATGTAAAATTAAGAGCTACAGGTGCCTAATAGTTATTTACTATACAAGTGGGATAACAGCATCATTAATATACATGTGTGTAAGTACACAAGTATATTAATGATGCATTATCACACATGTATTGTACAAAATTTTATCTACGACTGCCTAAAATTGAGAAAAGTGCATTAAGAATGTCAGATCCGTCATTTTCAAAAATATTTTAGTAGGTAAATGTCATGTCATTCATTTGACACTATTTCAGTTAGGTAATGAAGTCATTACACAACTCAGTTGCGTAATGAAGCCATTACATAACTGAGTGGTGTAATGAGCTTCATTACCTAACTGAAATAGTGTCAAATGAGTGACGTAATGAGTTACTTATCCCACCGGAGTAGATAAAATATGTTATACGTTGCAACTCATCCGGAAATGCCCTTTACAGGCTTTTAGGGTTCGCCCTCGGCATCGGCCTGAAATGTTCCTATGTGTCCTGTAAAGATGCTCTTTCCAGGCTTACTAGTACTTATATGAAAGTCACAAAACTTAATTTTTATAAGCAGTAAAGGAAAGTCGTGCGATGACCACATCTAATTTTTTATACTGGCAAATCATTGAATGAGGAAATTCCCTTGAAGAGACAAGATTTACATGTTTAATGAATGTTGATCTAGAGGTATATTTGTAGGTAAATTACAAATTACCCAAGTAGCTTTACCTAAAATTAAAAATTAATATTCATTCAGATTTTTACATAGAATACGTAAATGCAAAAAGCAGTGAATTCATCTAAAACCCCAAAAACCCGAAAAACCCCAGTGGGCAGATAATTTCTGAAAAAAACCCGGGTTTTTGCCAACCTTGTGAGGATTACAACGATGGACGGCGGAAACAAAGGAGATAGAGATCCGAACAGTAGCGGGGAAATGGAGATTTTCAAGATAAGTAAGAGAGTAATCAGAACTCCGCCTAAGAAAAAGGAACTCAAAACTCAGGCGATACTAAGGTGTACGAAGAGATAGAAATTAAAAATATGATAAAAGCCATGGGTGAAATTAAAAAGAGCACGGAAGAGAACAAAAAATTACGAGAACAAATGAGAAAGAATGAAGAAAATTGGACAAGAATCGAACGCCTGGAAAACAATTGGGAGAAGTTAGAAAAACAAAAACGAAAATACAATAGAGTAGTGAAAGGGGTGAAATTTGAGGAAGAAATGAAGCTAGAAGCTGGGAGTCGAAGTACATCTACAGAAAGTGACCGTTATAAATAGTAAAAACGGAAAAACAGTAAATATTCTTGAGATAGGAGACTGGGAAAGAAAGCAAGTGGTAATGGCAAATAAATATAAACTAAAAGGATCCAAAACTTACATTAATCATGATTAAAATTATGTTTGTTATTACAGCTGGGTATTGTAAATAACTATGTCTTTAGGAAAATTAGGCAGCCAATTTTTTTTTCTTCTATATACATTTATTTAACGTTTCATCAGCTTAGCTGACTTCTTCAGAAATACACAATATATTAGTACATAATACGCTAAAAACGAAAATGAGTTTTAGGTTAGATAGTTAAAACAATGCATACTTATTGTTACCTCATGTAATATCAACTGATTTTTTTTTTTGGATTATAATGTTATAAATGGTTAAAACTAATCATTCTTACAATATCGATTGGAAAGGTATTTAAAATGAATGTAGAAATTAAAATTTGTAAAATGTCAGATGTCAATTTTGAAATCTAAACATTTGTGAAGGATATCTTGATATTATTTTTTTTTAAATTAATTATATAAGATTATTTAGAGAAGACTATAGTAAATAGAATGAATATTATCTATGTCAGTTTTGTAATTAATAGAATTTGGATTTTTTTTATTTCAATCATTTCATATATAAGGCGTTTTTGTAGAATATTTTCTTTTTGCAATATTTTAGGTGAGTCAAAATTAAAATTATGATAATTATCAACAGCATGGTCAGAGAGAGCAGTATTGGGTTTATTTGGGCTTAACATTTTTGTTTTTATAGAATTTCTATGTTGAGTTATTCTTTTTTTAAGATTTTGTTTCGTTTGTCCTATATATTTAGCATTGCAATTATTACAATTAATTTGGTAAACAATATTTGATTAAGATTGAATTTTGGTTTTATCTTTTAGATTGTTAAAAAATTGATTTCCTATTGTATTGTAATTTTTAAAAGAGATATTAAAATTGTTTTTGTTTGTTAATATTTTACTTAAACGTAGTGGCAGTTTTGGTATATATGGTATTGAAATATAAATTGGATTTTTAACGTCTTTGTTATTATTAAACTCTTGTCCTAAACAGTTACAGTATAAACAGATATTATTTGTGTTATTATTTTTATTTATTCTTTTTTTAATGTTGGTGTTAATGAAGTCAATAAGATAATTATTTTTTAATATTTTCTTAATTTTTATGATATCATTATGAAATTTATTTGAAGATAATAAAATTGCACAGTCAATTAAACTATTAATTACACTTCTTTTATATTTTATTGATGTTTGAGAATTATAGTTTAAGTATCTGTCAGTTTTAATTTCTTTTCTATACCAATTTGTTTCTATTTTATTATTTTCTGTTCTTATTAAAGTTAGATCAAGAAAATTTATCGAGTTATTTATATTTTCATTTTCAATTGTGAATTTTAATCTTGGGTGGTAGTTATTAAATGTTTTAAAAATTTTGTTTATTTGGTTTTTATTAGTACAAATTATTATAAAAACTAATTTCATTTAAGTTAATCAAAATTTCGGATTCAATTTTTTGTAATACCAAATCTGCTATAGTACTAGATAGAGGCTGACCCATTGCAACACCAAAATGTATGTATCTTTGATAATTAAAAGAAAAATAAGTAGATTGTAAAATATATTCAACTACTTTTATAAATTCATGTTTAGGAATATTAGTAAATTTTTCTATTTGATACCAAAATTGTTTTATGGTTTTAATTGCTAACGTTATTGGAATGTTAGTATAAAGTGATCCATCTCATGAGAATAAAACATGTTCTTTTGAAATTGTTATTGTATCAATAAATTTTTTGAAAATCCATCAGTCTTTTACACTATATTGGTTTTTTTGTGTAACATTAATTAGAATATTGGAAAAATATTTGGATAATTTATATAATGGGCTCGTATATGAAGCTACTATTGGTCGTAAAGGGTAGTTATTTTTATGTAATTTAGGTAAACCATAAATTTTTGGTAGTAGTCCATTATGAGTTATTAATTTTGTATAAGTGTTATTGTCTATATAATTATTGTCATTCCAATATTTTAAAGATTTGTTATTAAAATTTTGAAGTTTGTTGGTAGGATCTTTATTTTCTTTACTATAAGTTCCTGTGTCATTTAAAAGATTCATCATTTTATTGATGTAATCATTTTTGTTAATTAAAACTGTAGTTTCTGTTTTATCAGCTTTTGTTATTAGTATATCATTATTATTTTTCAAAAATGTTTTAGTGTTATTTACTTTATGTAAAAAAAAATATTTTGTATATTTTCATATTAATTTAATAAGTTATTTTTATTTTGGTGGTTAGTTAAAATATTGCAAAAAGATGTTCTTATTTTGTTTTGATTTTCTAAGTCTAAAACACTAATTGCATTTTCAATATTTACTATAAATTTCTCATTTGGAATTTTATTTTTAGGACTATTCAATTCACCTGTCATCTGTCAAAAAGTGACCAATGAAAATCCAGAATTCTGACGTTTCTTGGCCAATCAAAAAAATATCAGTGGATATATCTTCCTAGAAGGTATTCAAGTGACTATTTTTAACAAATGCGATTTTTATTAGAAAAAGTCAATATTAGTGTTCTGTTACTATAGAAATTGCGTAGTTTGTTGCTAGATTTACTGAAAACTAATTTGAAAAAGTAGTTTGGTTCATTAAATAGTCCCTCGAATACCATTCTTAGTCAAAGTTAAGTAGATTATTTTTGCGGTGGTATCACTACTCATGTCCATTGCGCTTGGGATTAGGACTCGTGCTAGCGCACTCGTCCTAATCGTACCAAAGCGCAATGGACATTCGTGACACCACCGCAAAAATAGTCGACATAACTTTGACTACTCATGGTATTATAAGTGATTATATATATTAAAATTTGGCCCTAGCTTCAATATATCCTCTACATCTTGTGGTAGTTGTATATTTGTTGAGTTTCTAATCCAATTGTCATTTCTTTCAATTTTGTTTTTATCTTCAAATATATTAAGTTCAGATTTTACATTTTGCTGAATTTTTAAAATATTTTTTTTTAAATGCTTCTTTTTATATTGTTCGCATTTTTTTAAAATAATTGCAATGCTAAATATATAGAACAAAAGAAACAAAATCTTAAAAAAAGAATAACTCAACATAGAAATTCTATAAAAACAAAAATGTTAAGCCCAAATAAACCCAATACTGCTCTCTCTGACCATGCTGTTGATAATTATCATAATTTTAATTTTGACTCACCTAAAATATTGCAAAAAGAAAATATTCTACAAAAACGCCTTATATATGAAATGACTGAAATAAAAAAAAATCCAAATTCTATTAATTACAAAACTGACATAGATAATCTTCATTCTATCTACTATAACCTCTAAATAATCTTATATAATTATTTAAAAAAAAAATTAATATCAAGATATTCCATACAATAGAAATACATTTTTTTATCAAGATATCCTTCACAAATGTTTAGATTTCAAAATTGACATCTGGCATTTTACAAATATTAATTTCTACATTCATTTTAAATATCTTTCCAATCGATATTGTAAGAATTAATAATTATTAGTTTTAACCATTTATAACATTATAATCCAAAAAAATTTCAGTTGATATTACATGAGGTAAGAATAAGTATGCATTGTTTTAACTATCTAACCTAAAACTCATTTTCGTTTTTAGCTTATTATATACTAATATATTGTGTATTTCTGAAGAAGTCAGCTAAGCTGATGAAACGTTAAATAAATGTATAAAGAAAAAAAATTGGCTGCCTAATTTTCCTAAAAACATAATTAATCATGATATGACCCTCAAAGAAAGAGAAATACAGACTGAAATAGGAAAAATCCTAAGGATGCACAATAACTCCCTGGAAGCTTTAGACAAGGAAATAAATAAAAAAAAGACAAAAACAATGATTATCGGTAAAAATAAAAAGGAACATCAAATACATGTGGGAAACATTTTAGAACAAGTCGGCAAGTTTAAATATTTAGGAACAAAAATAGCACAAGATGGTACATTGGAAGATGAAATAAAGGAAAGGATAGGAATAACAGGAAGACTTTTCAACGCAATCAAGAACACGTTTTTAGGTAAAAAGAAATACCGAAATATATAAAAAGAGAAATATTTAACAGAGTAGTCACCCCAATTTTAATATAAAGGTCTCAAACGTGAGTTTTAACACCAAAGCAGAATACAAAGCACGGAAATGAGGTTCTTAAGGAAAATTGAACGCAAAACAAGATTGGACAAAATAAGAAACACCGACATTAGAGAAAATCTGGAAACTTGAAACAATTTTTTGGCTCCGCTGAATTGTTTCACCATTTACCAATTACTTCAGGCCTAACCTGTATATTTTTATTTGAATTATAATCCATTGCATTTCGAATTCTTAAATTTTCCAAACCAGCGTATTTTGTACCTGGATTGAATTGCTATCGTTAGCACGGTGCACTTTTGACCTGCTTTATCTGTTATCGCTGGGCGTTGGAATGCAAGTTTTCTTGTTGAAGCAAACGTTTCGGGCCGGCACTTGTTCTTCTGGCCTCGGCCGACGCGTTTCGCGTGGTCAAGGTTTGATTTTTAGTTAAGTCAAGAGTACGTGCGCTCAACCAATTTTTACCAGAATTTTATTTCCAAGGGCTGACTATAATCAGATACGATGGCGTTTTTCTGCGTGCTATTCTTGTATTAATTATGTTTCTCTAGCTCTTAATTGACAGTTTTACCCGACTTAATTTTCAACACCGGCTAATGTCCTACCTGGCTTCTGCAATTTGGGAGTGGCTCTGCTTTTTACGGGCGCATTCAAGGTGCTTGTAACCACAGGGTATAGCAACCTCCGGCCAGCATTTGCCTGTCAGCAATTTATGGGCGTTGGAGGTTCGAGGTTAGTGTTACTTTTGTCGTGAATACCGCATTAAAAGTGGATGGTCTCCCTGCTTTCAAGCTGATTCGGACTGGCTATTCCGGGATTAATATTGTATTAAATTATCTTCGAGTCTTGAAATTTAAATTCATACATTCCATAACTATCAGTATTTAAAGTTTAAATTTATACTTTCCGTTATTACTAACATGTAAAGTTTAGACGCATACGTTCAATCAGTTTTAATATTTGAAGTTTAAATGCGTATACTTAATTACAATTACTATTGAAACCTACAATTTATATGTGTAATCAAACCTTTGTAAAAGGAGCATTCACAATTGCCTTCAATAGCCTGAACAGAGAGGTTTTTTTAAAATGACAGCGATATGCATATCACTCGATTTATTTGTGGTTACAATTAATTTAATAACCTGAAAGGGGTTCTTGATCTTGGTGCGTGTCCCAACCTTCCATTAATTTGCACATTTCTATCATTATTACATTCTTTATGACCAAATTATTCGAATTATTTAATATTGAGTTACCATTAGACTGCAAGACTATTTAGCGTTAATAAATAAATGCTAGTCACTTGTAGTTAGTTATATTTTTGTTTCATTTGAAGAAAGAGCATATCACAGCACACTTGTTGCAGATCCTGTGAAGAGTATTTTTTGGTTTACATACAAGTTTGCTATCAGAAAACAAAAAATCTGGTGTGATACACTCACACAACTTCCTTTTACAGTGATCTTGTAATTAGTCAAAAATTTCATTTTTAATTTTTAACCATTTGTTAAAAATTTTCAAAAATTACAAATTCTACAAAAACGATACAAAATCGAGAGTTAGTTGAAGAGACAAATTTTCTCTAAAATTTTAAGGTGAATTCAAAAATGTAATAATATACCGGGTGTTTTATTTAAAATAGGAGTTAATAAAAAAAAAGAAAAAAAACAAAAGAAACCCACTTTAGAAGTATTCAACTGGAAAATCACCTATCTCACATCAATACACATTAAAAATGTAAGAAAAATGTAAAGTTTAAAAAAAATCGTTAGAGCCGTTTTTGAAAAAATCGAAAAAAACTGAAAAATCACAAGAGTCAACACCTACTTCCGGTTATACGATTTTCTTCAAAAGCTTGCTGTCTCATGTACATAGTACACAAAACTTATATATGAAGTTTCAACGCCATACCTCTTTTCGTTTTTGAGATATTCTGTTCACAGACAGACAGACACACAGACACACACAGACAGACCAATGAAAAAAAATATGTTTTTTGGGATCAGGGGACTCTAAAACGTGAAGATCCGTTGAAAACTCAATTTCGAATTTTTGGGGTGAATCCAATACTTCCTTTATAGTAAAAAGAAGTAAAAAGGGAAGCATAAAGGCTTGCAAAAGAGGCAGCAACCAAAACACTGCAATCCAACCTCACTTTTGCGTCAAATAGCTGATCTTGTTTTTATAAAAACTTTGAACCAAATTTTGACAGTGGAGCATGCCTTAAAAATATTTTGATGGAACATGAGTGATGTCACTTCGTTTTTATAAATTTTTGACAATGGGACAGGAACTTAAGAGATTGAATATTAAAAACATTAAAGTCATCTAAGAACATTTCAAGATTCATGTTAATGTGTAAAACCAATTTCCCGAAGCTAGTGCTTTCCGCAGTTTTAGCTCAAAATTTCACTCCTTTCCGCCTATTTAGTATATTAACGCTTTGCAGTGTTGTGCCTTATTGTTATTAATTTCCCCCAGTTTTCTTGCCAACTGCTGAGTCAAAAGTTGCATCAGCGTAGAATATTCCGAGCAGTCTGCATAAGGTAGAGAGAAAACGATCTTGAGTCACGTCTGTATCGTCTCATTCAGCTCCCGTATCTTAGGCCAAAGGATCACTCAGCGTTCAGCAATGGAATCGTTCAGGGGTGTTGGTCCACGAGCCGGCTTTGATTAGCTGAGCCCGCGTAAGTCAAAATTGTTGTAAGTTGCGAAACTACATTGTTGCTCTCGTTGAGCCAGTGCGTAGTAGTGATAACATTTAGCCGAGCGTTCCAGTTCTGTACCGCCATTGCAGAATTTTAAGTGGATATCTCAATTTATAGTGACGTATTGTTTTGGAAAATTGTGCCATTGGTTGATTTAAATTGTGAGATGTTGAACAATACGGTCAAGTTTTAACGCCGGTTTTGCATTTTAAGTTCAAGTAAACATTGTAGTTGCATCACTATTTGAGTGATTGTTGATAAGTTTGATCATGTAATGTAGTTCCTTTGTGCAGAATTATTGTCATTTTACCGCTGTGTTTAGTTTAAACGTCGCCATTTAACCTGACTAACCCCTTTCGCATACATTTTTAACTGTAACGAGTAAACATTTTCATGTTCATTGTCATTTAGTTATTTTATTATTTCAATAGAGTTCATTGTTAATTACCTATGTTTTTCATTGGTGTTTGCATGCATATTTGTGTTTTGTTTCAATGTACAAGAATGCAGATGATTGTAAGTGAATGTAACGAAAGGTAGATTTGATTCAGCTGTTGTAGTCGCCGCCTCAAGCTGGGCCAAGCCCAAAGTAGAAAGGTGGAGCACTTACTTCCACTTTCAGAGTGCGTTCACCTGTGTTGTAGCTGATTTTGTTTTCCCGATTTAGTCCGAATGTGGTGGCGCATCAATATTTAACATCTTTTACCTCGCTTACCGGAGTGCCGCCCTAATCTCAAGGTAGTAAAGAACCCGCCCCTTCTTACTGAGCATCCCTAAAGCTGGACCGTTGTGTTACAGCCCATTGTAATGAGGATTAGGGCTGAGAATTTGGTTAAGTTCCCAATTGTGTCGTTTTTATGTCGTTAAAGTGGTTTGTGACGGTAATAAATGTTCTAAGCCACCACCCCAACGGTTTAAAGTTGTCGTTCTATAGAACTACAATAAATGAAGATAATCTTCAGAGGGCGCTCACTTTTTTTTTTGTAATGGTTCAAGGTGATTAATATTACACTTTATGTAACAAACAAATTGCTTGTGCCACAAATACAAAGCTTACCCGATAAATACATTCCATAGCACTGCTCATCATCCCGTTGTAGTAAGGACTTTTCGCATTAAACTGTTCCAGCAAAACTTCCACCAGGTCCTTCCATATGGCATCGTCGGGCTTAATTTTGAACGGTGGGTTCTTATCCATTATGTCCTGCTTCTCCCGGCCAGCCACTTGCAATATTTCGCAGCCGGCAGTAACAAGCAGTGGGTCTCTCTTGCCACGTTCGCCACAAATCACGGCGGCAATGAGCTTAATATTCCTGGAAGCGATCGTTTTGCGTCCCATTGCAGCCATAGTCAGCAAGTTCAAGGCAGCACGTGACTGCTGGTCAGTAACCTCGAGCTTCTTCGTAAAATATTGCCACAGCATGTCAATGATACTGTTGTCTAGGATCCCTTTGGAAACCCACTCGGAAATTATAAGGTTAAGGTCGGGGAGGTTCTCGTATTTGACAGTCTGGAGGAGGTGTATTAAACGGTCGACAATTATTATGGTGTGCTCTCTAAAATAAAGTATTTGTAATACAATTCGAGAGATCAATTTCAATTTAATACTTTAGCGAAGTCGAATCCGTTGTCAAATAGATAGTTTTAAAAGCGTTAATGATGAGATCTTTACGTTCCTGCTCGTTTCGTTGCATTATCTTCAACATTTCTACAAAATAAAACGAGGTGAAAATGTTACCACACCTAAAATAAATTTGACAAACCCAAGACACCCAGGAGTGCATTGTTGATGTTAAATTTGTACGCCGCAACAAAAAATTCGATTGCCTCCTGCATGTCCCCGATCGAAGCCGACTCGAGCAGGTCCGCCATTGGCTTAATGGCCTGCTCAATTAAATTTAGAAAGCTAACGGCACCGCCTAAATATTGAACTGTGTTTTCCAGTGCTACCAGCTGTTTTAAATCATCTTCGGTAGGTGCTGACGCATCCTGTTCTCCAGTGGTTTTAGGTTCGAAGTCGTTAATATCAGTAAATACGGCACGGATCAGAGTTAGGTAGAGATTTACTTCGTCTTCTTCGCTCATATCTTCCCTAAATAAACATTTTTATTATTTGTAATTGTATAGAAATGGGCATCCTTACTTGGTCTCCTTCCATTCTGGCAGTGCAGCCCCGGCATTTCGACAAACGTCAAAAGCTTCTACAAATTTATCTTCTAGTATGTACAAACGGAGTAGTTCCGGCAAGTGGTCTTTTGAAATCTGGGATTCAGTCGGCTTGTCATCGGGTTCTAAAGTGCATAAAAACACTATTTTAAGAACTTTCCAATATTAACTACACTTTCAGGGTAAAAAAATAAGGTCTGGTCACTACACAACTGTACTTTTACTACTTGTAAAAATTTAATTTAGCCATTTTTTCAAAAACCATACTTATTACAAAACAATTTTCAAACAAAAGTTGTACCGGGTGATTATAAATGCTTTTCCATCAAGTTCCCTTTGAAATATTTGTTAAATTTGAATATGTTGGTGGCATTGTTTGTAGTCTATGTCTAATTCAATGTTAGGTACCGAGTTAGGTTTGGTGTCAGTTTTGCCACAGACTGCCGCAAAACCTAACCTGCTAACCTCGAATTTGACATAGACTTGCAGTGTCACCAACAATATAAACTACAATACAAATTTGAGGTTAGCAGGTTAGGTTTTGCGTCAGTTTTGACACAGACTGACGCGAAACCTAACCTGCTAACTTCGAATTTGTATTGTAATTTGTATTGTTGGTGACACTGTAAGTCTATGTCAAATTCGAGGTTAGCAGGTTAGGTTTTAAGTCAGTCTGTGTCAAAACTGACGCAAAATCTAACCTGCTAACCTCGAATTTGACATAAGACTTACAGTGGCACCAACATATACAACAAATATTTCAAAAAGAACTTGATGGAATAATACATTGTGTATCTGGGACGAAAAGCATAACATTCCCGAACGACTGTGAATATACACAGGAGTCTGGGAATGTTGCTTTTGGTCCAAGATACACATACTATTTTGCCTTTGCTCAACAAAATTTTATCAATAACGTATCAATTCTAGTATGATTGGCGGAAAAAGCATTTATAATGGCTTAATTGTCAATTACTTTAATCGTTTAAAATATAATGGCTCCGTTTCCATTTGCCAGATTCTTTTCACCCGAATCCGTCACGCCAGAATTTGATTTGCCGGAATCCGTCATGCCGGAATTTGATTTGCCGGAATCCGTCATGCCGGAATTTGACCGCCGGAAGTCTTTTGACCGGAATGCATTTCGCCGGATATCAAGATCGAGGACACTATGCTGATTATGGGGACAACACCAGCCGTGGTAGTGCAAAACAATTATCAAAGACTGCAACTAACCTAAACAAGCTAGAACGCTACACAGTACTTTGTCGAACTTCGTTATACGACACGCACCCTACAATCCAGTGAAATAGAATCTGGTGAAGTAATTATTCGATGAAACAAATTCCGGCGAGTCGAAATCCGGCGAATGGGAAGGCCACGTTTATAATCACCCGGTAGTAAATTGCATATATGAAATTTAATTTTTATCAAATAATTATAACATTTTCATGGAAAAAACAAAGGCACAGACATCAGGCACCACTTCAAAAATCACTTTTTCTGAATCAAAAACCTAAAAACACAAAAATCTCGAACATTTACGAAGAGCTAAGATGATTGATACCAATTTTCGACTAAGAAAACAACAAAAATTAAAAAGGTGCAATTTTTTAGTTCCTTTCGGTTCATCCCGATTTACCACTTACAGTAATAATTTAATCTAACCTAACCTAACATAATTACCAGCATCTAATGACAGCAGTTATGATCGTGTTCATTTTTATCTTCTATAACATGCGCATTTTATAAATAAAATTTTGTTTTGTGTTTTGCTTGTAAATTCGTCACTGTTGTGCTGTCTGATACCATTGATAAAAAAAGGTACTACGAAAATTCATTCCTAATGCAATACATGTAAAAGTGCTCAGGTGTAAAAGTGTCACAATGTTGAAAGCAACAAAGTGACTTCAAAGAAATCAAAGTAAAAAAAAACATTCCCGATGACTCGAGATCATAACTACTCATAGAAATGGATACTCTACGAGTAACTGGAACGGCCTTGCTCGGTATAAACCAATGCACGTTTGTGAAGCAGGCGCACTAACGAAAGAAATAGCGCTACTGTAGTATTTTCACTCCAACTCACAGTCGTTTACGCGAGACGTGTGCCAGAACAGCGAACCTACTTGATTTTTACATGATTTTACCTAGCTCCAGTCATTTGAAGGTGTAGAATCGGTGGTGGTTTGTTCGTTTGTTGTACCTTATACTAATAATAAAAGTTAGAGGAGCTTCGTGAAAGTATTTTGAACAATTATTAAAAACTAAGAAAATGATGCTCAATTGTTGTTCAGGGTGGAGGTTATAGTGGACTGCATGATTTTAATTTGGAAATTACAGGATACGTCTTAGGGGTGCAGGAATAAACCAACGGTCTTGTGCAGTCTCACACGAGATTAATTTAATAGACTTAATTTCCGTGGTTGCAGAGGTTCGGTGAATACAGACAGATGTTAAAACTGTATTGTTTATTGACTAGAATATTTCCTATTTATATACATTAACTATGATGTAAATTACAAGGTTCATGTTATTTTGCCCCAGTTTGAGCTCGCATATGCACTTGCGTGTTCAATTTCATAACAAACAGATAGCAAGTTCGCATAATTGCAGTTTGTCAAACCGCGTCATTCGACCAGCGCTGATAAGAAACGCTGACTGCTTTGTTGTAATTTCCGCATGTAACATTTCGCTTACGAAATGTATGCATATTTAATTTTAAAAGTTGAAATTATGTTTTGCTGTCGGTTGCAACGTTTTGCAGGATAAAAGAAATAAGATTCCATTTCATACGTAAGTTATTAATGTCAAAATAAGTTTGTTTTAAAATAAAGATTATTGTAACTGAAAGTGAGGTTATAAATTTATTTTCTAGGTTCCCATTTAAACGACCAGAAATTTTAGCAATGTGGATCAAAGCAGTTAGAAGGGAAAACTGGAAACCATTTAGAACTAGTAGAATATGACAGTAAAAAAAGTATGGCAACACTAAAGTATTATACACTATTTTTACAGTATGTATTGACAGATATTTCAATCTGCTTAATAACCCCAGTCTTCTGCCTATCTTCTTACAAATGTAATCTGTGTGTTCATTGAAGTTCAATCTGCTGTCTATTACCACTCCTAGATATTTAATGGTATCTTCAAATTCTATTTCAGCGTCTCCAACTTTCACACGTATATCATTATTCAGTAATTCTTGACATCTCATCGGGGGACCCGTACCTAAACACTTAGTTTTTGAAACATTTAATTTCAATTTATTCGCCATCAAGCACTTACTAATATTCAGTAAGTCAGCATTTAATTGTCTTACAATTGTAAAAGCGTTTTTTCCTGCTATATAAATTACTGTATTATCATTTACATACAGTGCAAACAATAGTGGTCCCAGATTGCTCCCCTGTGGTACTCCAGAAGTTACTTCAATTTCACTTAATTGTATTCCATCATACACCACAACTTGTCTTTTGTTTGATAAATAGCTTGAAAGCCATTTTAATACTGTATCACGGAATCCATATTTTTTAAGTTTTATTACAAGTTTGTGTACATCGATGGTTTCAAAGGCACGTTTTAGATCCAAAAACACTGCAACCACCAAATCTACATTTGAGAGTTTATCTCTACATTCCTCCACATGTCTTATTTTATCTCTAACATGTATTATTTTATTCTGTACTGTCAAGTTAATAAAAAACATCAACGTTCTGTGAGAAGACACTCGTGGCTCATTGGATACATCAACATTAGTTTCCCAATCATTTGTGAAAACTAGATCAATCAATGTTTTGCTGTTATACATAATATTTGTCCATTCTTTAACTTTCTGCCACAGTCCACATGTTTCAATACACCTTCTCAGCCTGATTGAATACAGATTCTGTGATTCCCAATTTAAATTGAAGTCACCCACCACCCAGACTTCAGCAGATTGTTGTTCAGCAAGATTTTCACACCATTCTTCAAAGAATTCCAGAAATTCCGTACATGAACCTGACGGAGACCGATAAATCAATACCACAATAAAATTATTCCTTCCTGATTGAAACTTTATTCCTAATAGCCAATAATTTTTCTGCACAACTTCTTCATAAATAACTTCGTATTTTAAAGTTGATTTAATATAATACATAACCCCTCCTGTATATCGACTGTCAGAATCTAGTCTAACCATATTATACCCTGGAACAGGGCTGTCCAACATGCAGCCCGCCAGGATATTTTTGCGGCCCGCTGATCTAAATTCCCCTTGAGTCCACCAGTCCTGATCCTGTCCTTTCTTTTTCTACCTGGACCCTCTGGTCTGACACGCTGAACTGTCTAACGGAGTAGGCCTCCAACCCTTACTAGACCAGGCTTCAAGGGAGATGACGTGTTGTATTGTCAGCCCGAAAAGTTCACATTTTCCGCAAGGGCAAGACGGCTAGAATTCGATTTTACCTTGATTGTTGAACTTTCTTGGAAAATCGAATCTCTGAGGCTTTAACCCTGTCTTAATACGTTGTGCTGTTGTGCAGGACAAACTGCTTAAAAGCCATTTCCGACCGTCTAATTTTTTAACGCAAATCCCGGCGCCCCCGAGAGGTGAAATACTCCTCATAACTTCATTTTACTAATAATTAAACCTGTAACCTGTAGGAATCGCAGCCTCTATCCCGCTTGTGAGCGGCTAGAGTCTTGTAGCCGCCCTTTATAAACTCACTTGCAGGGCCACTTTTTGGTCATTAAAAGGTGAATTCTTGGACTTCGACGTTCAATTCCGCAGTCCGCAAATTCCCTACCAGGGGAATGTCAACAATATTTTCTGGCTCAAGGCGAATACATTCTATCTGCAGGATTTGATACCGCGTTCGCTCCAAGAACGACGCCGAGCCGACGTAAGGTATCAGCAACCTCTGCACCAGGATTTAGGCCCTACTGCCCGCCCCAGTTAACCATTAAAATCGCTAAATTCACCGGAAAATTACAGCTTAACATCACTGCTGAGTGGAAGGTCAAGTTTGCAGAAACAAGAGGCCTACTCAGCCCATTTCCCGAAGAGTCGGCGTGCGTACCGGCGGACTACCAATAGGGACCCGCAACACTCGCTGGTGCATTGGGTTGCAGCTCGACCCACGAAACCAGATACCGTTCCAGAAGAACATGTTAATTTTAAATAATGTACAACTGAGAGTTATTTTTAATTAATCATTGTAACTAGCTAAAAACATTATATTTGTTTTGGTAATTATCTGGTGTTTTACCTAATCGAATATATATTTGAGTGAACGTATTTCTCCGATTTGAGCTTAACCTGAGGGATAAATCTTTACACCCTGTATATCTCTTTTATGTTTCAATAATTTTTGTAATGTAACCTAAGCTTCTTGAATAAACAAAAATTAGTATTAAATATACACGTTTTATATTTATTACAAATCACTCACGAAGTCGCATACAACACATTTTATGATGCGGCCCTCATAACCTTCAAATTTTTTACAGAGGCCCTTAGACCCCTTGAAGTTGGACAGCCCTGCCCTGAAATATGCACTTCAATATCATCAACGTCTTTGGTTAAGTGTGTTTCCGTTAAACATAAAATTGTCATCGAATAACTCTGTACAAAATAACGAATTTCATCAATGTGAGCCACTATACTCTGCACATTTAGTACACAAACCAAACTATTTTCTGAACCTGTCTTCAGTAATTGCTATTCCTGACAATTAATTCTTTCTCTCATTCTTTCCACTTGCCTCTTATATACCAGACAAGTTGTATCAAAGACATCGTGATTATAATCGAAATTCATGTTAAGTTTTTCATTTACAGCCATACAATTACTGCACTTCAGTTGTTCTACACTACAATTCTCTTTTGTGTGTCCTTTTCCTGCACATCTTCTACATGGTGGCTCATTGGAACATTTATCCGCTTTATGATTGTATCCATAACACCTGAAGCACCTCATAACACCTACACATTCACTGACTCTGCATATATATTCCATCCTGCTCTAATCTGATCTTCTCTCATAATATTATTAAAACTATTTACGTCTGTCTCAATTATGGCCAGAAAATTTCTTTTGGCTTTGCGAAATACAACCACATTAACTTCTCCACCATCTAATGATCTATTTTGTCTCATCAAAGTGTCCTTCATATCTTCCATAGTGATATTCTCTTCAATATCCTGAATTAATACTCGAGGCTTACGTTTTTCTATCACTTGAGTAGTATACTTATCACTATCTTTTCTACTTCCATCTTGAGTTTATCCCTTTCACCTTTGGTTTCATAAGTTACTGCTAGCCCTCCATCTTTAACTTGTTTTATCCTAGATATTCCAATTTCCAATTCTGCCAGATTAATTTGAGTCTATACTTCATCTTTCGTAACATTAGCCCTTTGCGATACTCTTTCTTTAGGTTGTATTATTAGGGTCTCAACACCCTTTCAAACCGTCTCTGCGTAAGACAGTTTTTGTACTAACCCATCAGCTGCAACTTTACTACTTTTCACTTCTTCCGTTAATTTATTCAACAGACTATTAATTTCCATTAAAGCTTCCACTTGATCTCTTATAGCATTTATATTTTTCTCTATTTTTCTTCTTCATCACTTTTAAGTACTTCAGTCATAGTGTTTATTACTAATTCCTTAATGACATCTACATCAATTCCCCCTTTCAATGATATATTCATACATTCTTCGCAGAAAAATTTTACCTACCGATCTTTCTTTAGCGCCAATGCTCGTATCTCGGTTGGCGCAAAATATTTAGTGGAACATGCCTCACACATTTTCTTCTTACATCTGTCACGATTAAAGCATTTATCTCCCAATAACTGTTCATCCACTGATTGTTTTCCACATTTATAACATTTTTCACCCATTCTTCTCACATGGATATGTGGACATAACCTCAACAAATTTTAACTATAATAATCTTTGAGTGCGATGATCAAATTGAATGAAAAATAACTACACTGTTTAGTTCCGACCTTATTGTCTTTCACTATCCACATGCAATACTAATTTGTATATGATAATTAATTATAATTTAGTAAATTATTAGAACCACAACTATTTTGACCGCAAACTTTGCCACTGAATATAAAAATTAAATACAACAAAATCTATATTAAATACAGTAAAGTGATTATTCTTTATTACATTTATCGACAATGAAACAAAATTCAATTTATAATTTTAAATGAAATCAAATTTGGAAAATTAGTAGCTGCCGTCATAATAGTTCGGCCTACACATTTTTAGTCGCGTATCAGTTGTTCCGAGATATAAAACAATTGCAAACTGTCAGACGATTTGTTTTGGTTGTGTTAGTGTTGAAAATATCAAGAAGTGTATAAAAAAAGTTTGAGTATGTCGCATGGAAAGCCGTTAAGTGCAGATATTCAGCAACTTATACTAATGTATAGAGAAAAGTTACAATATGATCATAATTACCATGCTGCATTTAACACTCGTGCACAATTTTGTTATTCCATAAATAGAGGTGGATTGTTGCATACATCCAAAATCGTTTGTGATATAGTTATTTTTGTGGAAAAATGTTTTCGTGCCACTCAAGTTCAGCGTAAATGTCAGAAAATGAAAGAAAAATTAAAGAACAAAGCTGTAAACCATTTCGGTAAAAAACTGCATTTATTTGTGCCAGCACATCTGGTATCGAAGGAAATACTTTCAGAAGATCTTCACGAACTTCAGCTAGTGAAGAATATCGTAAATATTTTCTTACAATGCCGCTTGCAGCACCATTAGATTAAATTAGATTAGATTTAGATTCCACGACTGCCTTTTACCTGCATGCGCACGTCAGCCTTTTGGGCTTTTTGTACTGTCAGGAGTGTTGTCAAGTTAGCAGGCCAACATCCGTATCTTTTACTAGATTTGCAATGTCCCCTACTAGCTTGCGGTCGTCAATAGAGTTAAGGCTCCAATCGAGTTGGTGTCTTTTACGCTCTAATGCTGGGCATTCAAAGAGGATATGATAGGCTGGTTCATCATCCTCTTGGCATAGTCTCCAAACAGGTTCATCTCTATAGATATTGATCCTGTGCATAAATTCTCTGAATGCTCCAGTGCCTGTTAGTAGACTGACTACTTGCTTGATTCGAGTTCTGTTCAGTCTCAACAGGGTTTTGGTGGTTTGTGGATTCGGAGTTTTTAGCAATCTTTTGCAGTGTGTTGCTTGATTGCAGTTTCTCCACCTTAGTTGGTGTGCGGTGTTGACCCATTCATTAGTGGCTCAGTGGGCTTGGTTTTTCTGAATGCTTAGACCTGGTTCTGAACCGGTCATTGCATTACGGGCTGCTTCCTTTGCGAGCTTGTCCGCCTTTTCATTTCCTTCAATACCTTGGTGACCTGAGATCCAGCATAATTTTACTGTAGCACCATGCAAAACTGTGTAATTTAAAATTGCATGGAAAGCAAGCACCAATTAGACATAAAATGTCAAAATTATTCTATTCAAAAACTGCTGATTTTTTGTATAGTATGTAGGAATTTTTATAATAAATAATAAGTGTTGCTATTTTTGCCTTTTTTATTTAAATCCCATGGCCTAAAGCTACTATAATTGTATATTTATTATCATTTTGATTTTTCTGTTCATAATAAGATGAATACAGCAAGTAAAATGTTTATAAGATTGTTTATAATATGAGCGCAATAGTTTTATTCATATTGCTGTAATAATTAAATTTCACCTATTTTAAAGTTGAGTTACTGTAATTCGTCCATAAGCAATAGTGAGCTAGAGAGAGATAGAAATAATACACATAGGCGGGTTGCCTAACTTCACGAGTTGACACGCTCAATGAACACCAGAGGCCTATCCAGTTATACGTAGTATTTGTATATCTATGTAACTACTACATGTTTTTTAAAAAGGGGTTTACGGTTAAATTATAAATCTCTACGAAACCATCTCACGATTGAGCATTCTTTGGAAATTGGGCCGGAAAACCTTCAATTTGATTCCTTATAAATGAAATACTGGATAACAAAACAGAAAAAATAACAGTACTAAAATTCAGAATGCAAGAAAAAGAAACCAAACGATTTTAGCAATAAATTAGAGAAGCAAAAGCCAGAAAGAGAAACTATAATAGAACGATGCAGATGGATATGGCCATAGAGACAAGCACCGAAGAAGAAAAAGCTAACCGTAACTAACAACATTTAAGAGAAATGAAAATGATGACCAACCATGGAGATCACCAAATAGACAGAAAAAATGAAATTAAGATCATCTTACGTAGAAGAAGCCAAATAGCGTAGTTGGTAGAGCGTTAGGCTTGTATTAAGCAAGTCTTCAGTTTGAATCGCACAGCCTTGGCGATCAGTTTCCAATTTGGTGAAACCATTTAAATTAACTGTGCTCTACTCAGAACCACAGACCTAAGAGATAGAGTAACAGGGCCAACGCATCACCAAGACACACATGTAACACAGCGATTGCTACACAAGCACGAAAGGTGCGATACAACTTTGTAACCCAAAACTGGGCCAGGTTGAGCATTGCACCGCTAGATGCTAAAGCGTATAAAGCACCAGCCTCTACACTGCATGGTAAAATGAGGTTACCGATAATATATTAACCAATATTGGACTGGCATTGAATTAAAAACAATTAAGGTTGCAAAATTGATGTTTCCACAAACGACATTACAATAGTATATTGTACAACTAGTTATGAGTCATACTTTGTTGCTTTCAGATGTGTTGTACACGTTATTTTTTTCCCCATAGTGATCCCTTGTAAGTCAAAATTGGGTCGAAAAAGACTTCAGAATTTTCAACTGTCAAATTGACAGTTCACAATTTCAAAATTTCTTTAGGATTTTTCATTAAAAACTCGATACTTTCTTCACGATTTTTCGGTAAAAAAAACGATTTTTATGATCACTATGCAGAAAATAACTTTTAGTTTAGTTTCATCATCCAAATATAATTTTTTATCTAAGGTTACTTTTATGTTTTATTTGCAAATGTGGTTAAGATGTAACTTTTACGTTTTTTAACCAATACGTACCTGATATATACTGTTTTGGATATGCTAGTTCCTCATCGGCTGCATAGTCATTAATTATGTATTACAATTGCACCACGTTGGGTGACCTTATGTTATATATTAGAGTTATCCCATATATTTAAAATAGTCATATAATTTATGTATTCAATATTTTACTTTAAGCTTGCCCTTAATTATTACAATGCCCCGTTAGTTAAACTATAATTGCTTTCAAATCAAGTACTCTTATTTCAGGGTGGTTTGCCAAATCTAGATCTCTATTAGTTGAATTTCAAAATATATTTAATGACACTTGCTGTCAAACTGACACCTTCTCAAACCAGGTATTGACAAATCTATTTTTTTACATTGACATAATTATTAATTAATTCCTTAAAATAATTACTGTTTTGTATTTCACTTTTTTCCTATTGCTCGTTATTTAAAATGTTTTAATATTAATTACTAACACAAACCTGATCACTTCTTAAGCTCACTCTGCAAATATCCAAACAGCACTGCTCCCTCCCTCAAGAGATCCCGATGCTCACCTTGTGTGATACCTACAAACTGTTCCAGTCAACCAATTCCAAGAATCCGCTGAATCTGGCCTCAATCCCCTCATCAAACGTCAACTTCAACTCCAATAGACTCCTGGTAAGTTTCAGCTTTATAAATTAATCTGATCTTATCTTGTTTATTCCTTAGATAGTCCTCTGTACTCAGCTATCCCCTCAGAAGCAGTCCAATTCTGTTAGCACTCCTACTAACCTCCTTCTAGATGAATGATCTTACTTCCATACAACTACCAATGTCAATAATAAATATTTAATTATGTGTCATGTTCACCAATAAATCCAATCTTCTCCAATTCAGTAGTTCTCTGGTTCTTTCTATATAATTCACTGTATTCGTCAATCTCTTCACAGATTGTCCAGCCCCAATAAAATTAATATTTCACTTTCATTTCTATACCTCGTAGATTTGTTAACAGCATCTATTTGTATATAACCAAACAACTATACAAATAATGCATAAATTTCTAGTTTTATTTGCTCAAAATTATAACATTGCAAGATTAATTGTACATTTTTCAATGAGTTTATTTACGTAACTAAATTTCATTCCTATTATATACTATTCTTACGACACTCTTTTCAATTTTAAATATAATATTCATTCTGATTATTATAACAAATACATTTGTCAATTGTAACCTTGGCTTGTTCTTTATTAACATTCACTGCAACCATCAAATTTGTATATTCAATTAATATCTTACTATTAAATTACCTCTCATTGTCTCAATTAATTTCATTATTATTTAAAAATTAACACCCATCAAGATTTAATTATAGTAATCTTCCAAATTTATTAGTTTTAAATATTTCTTTGTTATGATTGATCATACCACTTCGTGTATCATAATAATACATTTCCATTAAGAGTTCATAGAAATAAACAAATTTGACACAACCTTAAAAATAAAAAACGAGTTTTGGATGGTCAAACTATAATTTCTAATTCACCAACTGCTGGTAACTATTCAAATTTGAAGAAACTATGAAATTAACATGCAATTCTTATTTAATTTAACCTTTCTGTATCCCTTTAATAAGCAAAAAACTGATGCATAGAAATAATGAGCAAAACACTATAGAGCATATAAAAAAAAATGGCTTACTTTCTTTCAATTTTTCTCTAATAACAGCTTTGAGCTTTTCTTCTTTTGACAACCACTGCTGTTCCATCTCCTTGAGCTTCTCTATGCGACTGTCTTCAAGTCGTTTCTTTAAATTTTCCAAGACTTGCTGTTTCTGAGCGTGCATTTCCTTCATCTCGTCAAGTTGTAACTTAAAACAACAAATTAAAACTATTAAAAAAACTACATTTACCTTAACTTCTTTTCTTTACAATTCTTTATGGCAGCACTTATTACAATTATTTGTTTTAATTATATAATTTAATCATAACATACAGATTGGTAGTGGAACCAGGACTAATTTACCGGGTGACTATAAATGATTGTGATTTTTTTTTCATAGGTTGGCAATGTTTATGTTGCTGGTACTATAAGTCAATGTCAAATTCAAGGTTAGCAGGTTAGGTTTTGCGTCACTTTTGACACAGAATGACGCAAAATCTAACCTGCAAACATTGAATATGACATAGACTTACAGTGCCACCAACATAAACAGTGCCAACCTAAAAAAAAATCACAATCATTTATAGTCACCCGGTAAATTAGTTAAAGGCGGCCCACACAGTTAAAAAATGAAGATCGGTCTGTGGAAAAAGGACAAAAAATGTAAGCAGGCACTGAGGATGGTGAAAGGAAAAAAAGTAACATTAAGATTATGACGAAAGTAAGAAGCTCAGACAAGAAAGTAGACGATACGTGCATCAAAAAACAAAAAGGTAATAGCAAAGAAGAATAGAATATACTAAAGAGAGAAGAACATAGAACATTAAAAGTTTAAACAAATAATAAGAAGAAATAACAGAAGAGCTGAAAAAGTTAAAAATTGAATATACCTGGTGACAATGAGACTAGGGCCATGCTTATATCTTCTTTATTTATGGCTTTCACGGCCATTGTCATTAAGTAACAAACGACTTCCGGGATTGGACTGTTTCATGATTGAGATGGAAGAACTCTTCTTCGATCTCAATCATGACACGGTCCAATCCCGGAAGTCGTTTGTTACTTAATATTAGACACAATCTCTGATTAACAGGCAGATACAGTGAAAATTGTTGACTTCTGCTTTTTTTAAAATTTTGGTACTCAGCCAACAGCCGTTAGGCCAATTACAGGCGTCGCTGTACATAATATTATTATGACATCCGAAAGTGCCATTAACCTTGATTTTTTAAATAAATCACCCTATATCTTTTATGTTTTTTGGAATTTAAGACTCAAAGTAAGGCTATCACCTTAAAAATCTGGTACAAGGTCGAAAATCTAGTGACTTGAATTTAAAAATTGTGGACGTAACTTATGTTATTTCAGTCGTATTCACAAAGGGAAAAATTTTGTGTATCAGATTTTTAAGGCGATAGCCGTACATATGAGTCTTGCAAATTTTAATTTTTCTAAATAAAAAAAAGTTTCGCCATTTTTATTTTTTACAAAAACATGTAACGAATATAATTTGAATATACAGGGTGTTTGTAGATCGCTAGACAGCCCGTAACTTCGTTAATAATAGAGATATCGAAAAGAACTTTCTTTTGTTTTAAATGCCAGTTTACAACCTTAAAATTGACATAAACCAATTTAATCCATGGCCTTCTATTTTTACGTAGTGATATACAACGTTGGTTTTTCAAATGGAACACCCTGTATGTTTTTAGATATTTGAAATCAGCACTAAAAGTGCTTTTTTATGTAAACTGCGGGGATTTTTATTACCATTGGTGTCTGCCGTTGTGAGTTCAATATTTCAGGTGACGACAAGCTGACCTTAAACAATATTAGCTTTCCCTTAGCCACACTGGCGGTGTAAAAAGAATCCCATAGCTCACCGACTGCATCAGCTAGCAAACCCAGGGCATTTTAACGCAATAATTCAGTAAATGTAGAGCGATTAAAAAGGCCGTGTTTCAATATTCTACAGCACTTGGAAGTTACAACATTATAATTCTCAAATTTGATCCAATTTATTAGTAATTGTATATCACTTTCAAGGCTTAGTTTGGTAGTCTCAACTTAAAATACAATTTTACTCAGCTCACATTTGGAGAGTTCTGGAAGCAAGGAGCTGAAAGAGCAGAGGAACGCGGCAATAAATTTGGGCATCGTTCGATAACAAGGCATGATGAAATCAATTTCAACCGTTAGAAGGAGAGAGTTACATATCTTTTATTCTCATTTTAAAGATTTCAAAACAGTAAACTTAAAAATAAACAATTACCTTTGCGCCATAGATGTTATGGGACAAAAACGTGGTGACACAATTGGCCGCACATTTTCGAACATTAGCCGCTTTGTCTCGCAAGTGCGTAATGGCCTTCTCCAAAATCTCCGACTGTATCTTCACAGGTATGGCATTCTCTTCCTGCAATCTAGCCCAGTGCTGGAAAACTTTCGACCGCACAAGTGCGGCTGTGTCGACAATGTGCTCCTCGAGAATTGCAAGAAACTCGTCACGAGATTCGCGTTGCTCTTCTGTGAGATCGGCCTTGGTTAAAACGTTCAGTATCACTTCTGTTATGACATGAAGCACTGAGTTGCGCAAAGTGTATGACTAAAATTACACAGATTAGTTTCTGAAAAAGTAGTATTTATGCTTTACTTACATCATGTGCTAAGTATCGGCTCAAATACATCACCTCTGGAATCATCAGGTTAGGCATTAGATTTGCCATTTCAAACAGAACGGACGAACAGTGCCTCGTTCCCTAAATCAACTACCGTTTCGCATCAAATCAATTTAAATTTTTATAAATACCTGCACATCTTGAAACTTCTCATCCGTCTGCCACTCGGTAACTTCCTGAACAAAATCACGCACCAGGCTTTTGCAATTGTAATTCTGCACCAACAACTGGATTCCTTCGGGAATGCACTGGACGAGGTGTTCGTGTATTTTAAGCAACTGCACCATGCGCACCACAAAGGTCATACCGTGGCTGTAATTCTTGATTAGAGTGCCCAGCGTGCTGAACAATTCCACTCGCATTTCCTTTTCCGATTTAATTGACGGGATTTCCAGGAATCGGTAGCACACTTCAGCTACTATGCTAGAAATTGTAAATTCAGTACTGGCTAGAACTCAAATATTTGTTATTACTTCGCGAAAGTCTCTTCAACAACTGGAGGATCCCAAAATATGTTGATTTCCCTCTGAATGATATTGTTGAGCGCTAACAAGACGGATTTTTTGTCACAACCAAAATTTAAGTCGTCGTCATTTTGCTTCTTACGCTGTCGGCCCTAAATGGAAAAAATGTGTATTTAAAGCTGCCTTTGATTTTTTTTCTAAAGGTACCTTCGGTTGTAAAGTCTGAGATTTCCTAGATTCAACTTTTTGTTCTATCATAGTAACCATATTCGTATAGACGTACAACAGCATCTTGATAACGTTTAAATATTTCAAGTTTAACTCGTCGTTTAAGTTGTCCTTATCGTCCAGCAAAAAACCCAGCACATTATTTAAGGCTTGTGTTGCTGTAAATTGAGAAATGTTAAAAATACCAGCAGATCAATTGCAAATACTTTCCAACCAATTAAAATAAGAAGGCCCTTTATGAATGGAACTACTTAAATTCAATGTTCACGGTTCTACACTCTTTTAAATGTTGAAAGAACGTGCTCAGGACATCCATATACAATATTGTCCACGAGTAAAAACAGGTTGCAGTAAATATAAGCCAAAGCGATCTAGTGTTTGCTTCTACACTTTCTTAATTTTCATTTCAAATGCAAGACAAATAAGAAATTGTCTTTTTTTTAAGAAAATAGAATTATGTCAATTTGAGGAAGGAAAACTTCTTTCTCCATGTTTTGATTGTAATGTAGCATGCTGTGTGGATGCTTAATTAATTCAATATTAATATCCAGATATCTAAAGGGTATCATGTGATAACAGTTGCTGATAGATTACTGGTAGTGGTAGCAATAGGCAACCAAGAGGTTGTTTACTGCAAGTGAAAAAACTTCTTTAATTTTGAATAATCTACGTTTAATAAGTCACGTCCTTTAATTGTGAAAGTAATATTGTATATTTGGTACGTGATAGCAAGATAGCCTTCTTCACGATCAAATTTGACCAAAGGTCACAATTATTATTCATATTATAATTTCAAGATTGTTTGAAACCATTTGAAGTGGTAATTGGTACTTAAACCATCAGTAAGTGAAAGTGAGAGTGATTGTGGCATGCTGTACTACCGTTTATCAAGGTATTAAGAGGTACGAGAGCTACAACGAGCTATTTTGGGTCTTCAACAACTCAAGGGAGGTGTTTGACGACTGCCAATCCGACTGCCAATCAGTTAGGAGCTGATAGAAAATACACTCAAAGTACAAGTGAGTTTTCGTGAAGGTTGGTGTATTTTTATTAACAAGTTTGGTACGACAAAATTAGTGGAAAGCATTGTAATTTAGGTTAGGAGCACAATTTAGAATATTAAGTTTTCTAAATTTGCTTTGATTCGGGTACTCGACGTTTTCAGCCATTATAAGTAGAAATTATATCATTTTGGTTTAGGTATCTGTAATTAATTTTAACCTCAATTTGAAAAAAGTAATTTGATTAAATAATTTGACAACATTTAGTTTTGATTGATTGTAATGTCAAATCAAGCATAATAATACAATCTAACTTAAAAGAAGGTTCTATTAAAAGTACTAAGGAGTGTGATTGACAAAGAAGTCAATACAATAATTTGTAATTCAATATTCAATTATAAAGAGATTCATTATTATAACCTTTACTCATTCAGCTGAGGAAAATAGATTCTTATTTGCTCAATAAACTGACTAGCCGAGGTAATTTTAAATAATAGTCAAGTGACATAATTTCAAACATATATTTTCATAAGTGAGATATGTCAATTTTGAAAGTAATTCAAAAGCAACAAGATAAGTGTTTAATACATTATTCTCGATACTACTTCTATTTACTAAGTGTAATAACCGTTCGAAAAAGGATTATATAATATGATCAGTTAAGTATTTCAGTTCAAAATAATTGTCATACAAATTGCAAACAATTAATCTTGTTCCAATGTACCCGGGAATCATTTAAATTTCTCATTTGTGGCTCCAATTTTCAATTTTTATTTATGCAGCAGTAATATTCGTTCAGATCTTTTTTGCATGAAGGGTGGCCTTGGATTTTTGTTGTTAAGTTGCACATAAACAGAACCATAATTTTTATTTTGTTGTATAACCTGCATAATCTCCAACAAATTTCCTGTCACTTGACAGAACATAATATCGTTGCCAGATGAACTGCTTACTTTGATAGTACAATGGCGGACAATAAATTTAGGCCGGCCTGTCATTCGCTTGGCACTATTTATGTTGGTGGCACTGTAAATTCGAGGTTAGCAGGTTAGGTTTTGCGTCAGTCTGTGTCAAAACTGACGCAAAACCTAACCTGCTAACCTCGAATTTGACATAGACTTACAGTGCTACCAACATAAACAGTGCCAAGCGACTGACAGACCGGCCTAAATTTATTGTCCGCCATTGTACATGTGAAGAAATATTTAAAATCTAAAGTATTGTCTCTAACTACACAATAATTACTGAAACTGTATACACACATAAAAATGACTAAGTTCCATTTTCTATTCTGCTTAAATATGACAACTTTGCATTTGAAGGTGTTTGTCATGTTTTCTAACCTAAAAGCATTTGACAACCATAACCTCAAATGTAAACCTCGTTTAAACACAACAAAGTAATTTTACACAGCTAAATTGGGGAAACTGTCATGGCCAACCTTCATGCCAAAAAGATGTGAACGAAGTATAGTCAGCTTCATTCTAAACTACGAAGTTTAAGTAATCTACCTAGCCATGAAAAAACCAGCTACCTAACTTGTTTCTTGTTGACAAGTAGCTGTAACATTTCCAAGAGCCTGTCAAAAGTATTGTCCTGTTTGTGTAATAAGGTGGAGCCCTCCCTACGAACATTCCAAAAATAAATGGAGAAAAGTAAAAATTTTTTAAAAATTTTAAGGTCTTATAATATTCTACACGTCGAAGAGAACAAAGTTTAAAAATAGAACACTTTTCAAAATTCCAGATTTCCCGCTGAAAAATAGATCAGGGTTTGGAAACGAACTCTCTTTTCGAAATTTTTTTTTGTGATTTCATAGAGTCGGGGTCCCTCTTTCAGATGATCACTATGGGAAGACTACCAATGGTGAGAAGGGGAGAGAAATTACCGTTCAAAGATATGGAGAAACGGGTTTTTCGCGAATAACTCGCTGAGTTTCATCCCGATCGGAACAGTTAATCGGAGATGAAATGAAGGGCTCGCAAATGCAAACAAAATGAACTTTGGGTGGTCGAAATCGGTCCAGCGGTTCGCGAGATATTGCGTTTTGAAGGTCGAGAAACTGCGCCCGGAATTTCCCCTCCGCGGGCCGTGTTCGCATTTTTCGCGGGGAAGATATTGACCTAGCGACTTCATTTTTTTTTCTCTGTTAGGTAATCACAATCAAAATAGTTTGTCCAAATTTCAAGTCGCTAGATCAATTAGGAAGGGAGGGGAAGGGAAAACAATAAAAAAACTTTGATCGGGGCGAACTTTTTTATTTATTGGCCGATCCGGTTCATCTAAACTGCAAAATCTTTATTAATTTTTTCGCTACAAGATGAGTCGGGGGTGACCAAGATTTTCGGGAAAATGGGAAAATGGCGGGCAATTTTCCGATTTCTAAAATTTTATTTCTTCATTTTCGCGGTGAAGGAGTGGAGTGGGAGACAATTTTTTTTGTCACCAGATTGCAATTTTTTCCCTTGAAAATGAGCCTCCCAAGGACCCGGTAGGTCAATTATTAAGGGAGGGAGAGAGGTGAACGCGTTTTGCCCTGTAGAAGAGCAAGGGATAGGGCTAGCGACTTCGGGCAGGGCTCATTCTCAAGGGTAATCAATTCCCTTTCATGGTTTTTTATCGCGAAGCGCTATCTTGATTAGGGGCTGCACGCGGGCGTGATATGTTTATCAGGAGTTCCCGTTCACCGGTACAAACAGACCAGAAGAGCGTGAACATGTATTTGTAAGAAAGTGATAAATATATCACGCGCGCGTGCAACCCTTAATCAAGATAGCGCTTCGCGATAAAAAAAACCATGAAAGGGAATTGATTACCCTTGAGAATGAGCCCTGCCCTCCTAATTGACCTAGCGACTTGAGATTTGGACAAACTATTTTGATTGTGATTACCTAACAGAGAAAAAAAAATGAAGTCGCTAGGTCAATATCTTCCCCGCGAAAAACGCGAACACGGCCCGCGGAGGGTTCCCGCTGCGGCGAAATTCCGGGCGCAGTTTTTCGACCTTCAAAACGCAATATCTCGCGAACCGCTGGACCGATTTCGACCACCCAAAGTTCATATTTGCATTTGCGAGCCCTTCATTTCATCTCCGATAAACTGTTCCGATCGGGATGAAACTCAGCGAGTTATTCGCGAAAAACCCGTTTCTCCATATCTTTGAACCGATTCTTTGAATAAGCAGAAAGAAGTCGATGACCGAAATATCGAGATGAGAGGCGTCTATAAATTTGTCACTCAGAGTGATACAAAACAATATTTAAATTTCCATTTCTTGACGCCTTTACATAAGGGCTGACCGATGTTGGGTTTTCTTGTGTCTAGGCACGTTCAAGTAATAAATTCAATGGCTCGCCAAATCCCAGTGCACCTGCATGGAATGTTAGCAAATATTTAAAATAAATGCATTACTTATCTCAAGATGGTCTTATTAGCTCTCTGGTTGAGTTACTACTGGTAGATTATTGCGTATCCTGGTTTCCAATGTTTTTTATTTGGGACTTCGATCCAATCTATAGTACGGTATGTGTATTTTTTGCATATATTATTTTATTTATTAATTAATTTTGTCTGCATTATTGCGTATTGCTATTACTAACACTTCACTATTTTGTGCGCTTCGATGCCCAAACCATAAAGTAAAGATGTAGTAAAGAACGTAATGATTTTGTTATTTTTAAATTAGATACACAAAACGTGTTGGTAATACAGATATTTTTTCCAAACCCTGTAGATTTTTGTTTTTATATTTTTTAAAATCTAATAGCATTTTTTAGGTGCGCATCAAATGTTTCTTTTTTTAGACCCTCTGTGAATTTAATTGTATTATCTCAATATCGAAAAAATATTGCCCCTCCCTGAGAAGTTTTCTAACGGCGCCCATGATAAGTATAAGTTAATTAACTAAGTATTATGTCACTTTCAATATTGCTGTTACTTAAGTCACTAAATTGGTAATCACTATCACTGTCTTCCCCACATTTATGAATAATTTTCCAGTCTTGGGATGTATTTGTAAATGCCTGTTCGGTTAACTGTACCACATCATTAAATTTACTAGGGATGTCGTACCCGGTCTAAAATCAAACCCGGGTACCCGAAAGCAGTACCCGGGTACCCCCGGGTACCCGAAATATATAACAAAAATGTTAGTGTACATCTGAACATCTAAAGTAACTACAAATTGCTTTCTTTTACGCCGCGAGTTTTAAATTGAACTAAATTGAAATAGTACGTACTCGCCAATTCAAACTGCAAATCGTCTGTTATTCGTAAGTATTTTCACACTTCCAAGTGTTATCAAATTCAAGTACGTGACTTTTTGTCCGAAATTGGTAGCAGCATCAATCAACATCACACACAGGATGTTTATGTTACTTCATCCCATACTGACGCAATTTAATGGTACTATTGACGGCTTGAATATTTCGGTGAAGCGGATTTATTGCCTTCCTTATATGAAACAAAAAACATTATGTGGTATGGGATCACCCCATCCCAATCTTGTTATTACTGCATGGTTATGTTTTTCTAGCGCTTATTGCTATTATTTCTATCATCTTCTCCGAAAAAGGCTGACTTCTTGGAAATTACATAATTTACTAGTCGGGTACCCGGGTCCTGAAACTACACCCGGGTCGACTAGTACCCGGCTCGACCCGGGTACCCGCCGACATCCCTAAAATTTACCTAACATTTTTTCCTGCTACTTCATTTTTTATCTGTGTCCAAATCAATTCAATCGGATTTAATTCCGGATGATAAGGCGAAAAACGTAATATGACGTCCATTTTGAGTATCAAATTTATGTTGTGACAATTTTGTTCTTTGATGATTATATACAGTTAAGGTTTGTTGTTATGCCTTTTTGATGTAACCATTCAATCATTTCACTTTTTCTACTATTGGATGTTGATGCAGGGTTTAACACGCTGAATAATCATGACGCGGATCCGCATTATTGTGAGTGTTTACGATGTGCTCACGACGCGGATCCGCGTCGCTCGAGTAATATCATAATGAGCAGATCCGCGTCGTGGGCACATCGTAAACATTCCCTATAATGCCGATCCGCCGCGAATCGGAGTCATGAGCAGTCAATGTGTTAATCAGACCCTATGATACGGGGCATTGTCTATAACAACTACGGAGTTCTTTGGTAAATTTAGAAGAAGGCGTTCGTTTACCCATCCCTCGTAATTCGTACTGTTCATATCCCCTTGGTAATCTCCACAGTTTGGAATAAAACCCATCTGGCCGTCTACGTAAATCATGGTTAATTGTTGACCCTTTGCAATATCTGAGAGCAACCCTTCGTTGCTATATTCATTCCAACTTCTTAATTTCTTCTAAATGCAGTTTTCATTCAAAAAGACAATCGGTTTATTTTCACTTAGGTAATACAGTCAAACCTCGTCGTTTGCGGCTTTGCGGTTCGCTGATTTAATTTTACGCAGGGCACCTTTGTGCTCCCTTTTCTTTGCCCTTCACGGATGGAATTGCCAACGTTAACCGTTTCAACTTTCACACGCTTACGGCCGGTCTTATGAAGGCCACTAATCTGACATTAACTTTAATTCGCTGTTAAAATAAACAAAAGCGATTCAAAATTTGTTTACTAATGAATAATATGTCATAAGCGCCAACGTTTTGATGAGCTTTTGTTTATTTTAACAGCAATTTAAAGTTAACGTCAGGTTAATGACCTTTATAAGACCGGCCGTAAGTAAATAAAGCAGACGTATGCGGTTTATGTTTTGAACACCTAAATAACATTGTTTATCACGACTTGTAAACACACCTATCGAGCCTATTCCTGTGAATCTCTTATTACCAAATTGAACCTGCAATAAATTGTAAAATTATAACTTGAATAAACAAATGGACATTCGAGCTCTAGAATCAAGTGACAGACATATATTACGTATGGAATTTTAGTTCAAGCTTTACTATCTTTTCGAGTGTTTCTGCCGAAATTTTTTGAGGTTGCTTAGTATAAATAAATCTTGTTAATGGAATCTAACCCCGTTTTTATCATTTATGTGTTTACTTGCGCATCGTGGTTTTACGCTTCGCGGCATTCTTCTGGAACGTAACTAACGCGAACGGTGAGGTCAGACTGTATCCTTAAAATGACAGATATAAACTGCTAATGTGATTTACTACCACGACTGCCAACATAAATATTTAACAAAACAATTTCACAGCCCTCTCGAGGATAAAAGTTTTCGATCATACAGTACTACCACTGTTACAGAAAAACAGAACCAACATCTTATGAAATGAAATCTATCTATAAAGCAGCTTGTCTGCTAAGACACGAAGGCTCAAGGCTGCCATTTTAAGTCCTGAAGAACACTTTGATGCCCTTGAGTATATTGTTGATTTTACAAAAAGTTCGCATTTCTCTAATAATGATACCGCTCCTGCAATAAACAGTGAGCAGAGACAAATATTGCAGTTGCAAATGAACGGCTTATTTTTTAAACATACACTGACGGCACATGCAACATAGGAAAACTTACTTTTTGTTGTAAATTGACAATTAAATTGCATTGTAAGCGAAAACAAATCATATAATATAGCCAGTAGTTATCTACATCGTGAGCATTGACTAAATGAATATGTTTATGTAGGCAAAATAACAGACCTGGCGAGTGCATGTAACGCAGCAGAGGCCACGTTGGTCCTCTGTAAAATGTACCTTATGTTGCACATGCTATTAGAGATGCTGTATAGATTGCCCTTACTAGCACAACACGGTTACCTTTATGCAAATCTTCATGTGCCCTCATAATGATGTCCATTTGTAATGTGTCTGCATGGTGCAGAACTGAGTAGAATGTGTCGAAGTTTTCAAGAATGAACTCAGGGCCTTCATCCTTAAAGCACTGCTTTGCTTCTGAAATAAAAAATGCATGATGTTATACAGTCCAACCCTTTCCATTGCGTGCGATCACAACCAAATTATAAGATCGTTATTGACAGGTGAATTTATCTATATCAATATGAGATCTATCAATACAAGAGAATTTCGAAATGTTCCCAGTAATATTTTAAAGAGTCGTAGGGTAGTTTAGAATACTGAACAACAAACCTCTCAGTTTAGTCTGGATTTCTTTCACGCTAACCACGTTTCGCACGTAATACTGTTGGTCACTGTCACTCAACAATTCGCCCTTACTCTGCGGGATTACAAAATTTATGTGGGACATTTTAAGACACTATTTCCTAAACTATTCCAAAGACAAACACCACAAGCAACTTCTACAGGTTTCACACTTTAAAACTTTTAACGGGCGCACGTTCGCAGCAAGTCGGAAATGATCGGATCCTGTCACAACATGCCGAGTGGAAGTGTCTAAATAACCGCTCTTATCTATAATTTGGAGTTGTAACTCTAAAACCATAGGTATAAATAACGATTATGGAAATAATAGCAATTTGTATACCTAGCAAATAATAAAAGTAAATAAAACATTAATCCATGCTGTTTTTGTGAGTATTTCGCCACACTAATAAATTTAAAATATTGAATTACAAACGTTTCGGGAAAAAGCCTATCCTCGTTTTCAACGACAAAACAAGTATTGCATATTAAGTAACAGATAAACCTTTGTTTTTTATTATAACCGACCCACAGTAAATTCATACACATCTCTATATTTTAGTTTTTTAATGTGGCTCAATACCAAATAAAAAACAGAATCAATAGTTAGAAAGCCAAAATTCGATTTCAGAAAAAACAATTTAATTTACTATGTCTCTGACAGGATGAGCAACATAAGAAAACTCCAATGATATAGTTATTTTCATTACAAGCGTCGAAAGTAGCAAATATCGTGCGAGTGTTGATTAGACAAACGAGGGCGTAGCGAAGCGAAGCCCGAGTGGATCTAAAACACGAGCACAGATATTTGCACTTTCGGGCGAGTTATGAACACTATTTTTTAGACGACCACTCAAAGTAAATTCTATTTTTAAGAATTGTTTTTATTTCGTTTGCAAAATTGATTGTTATCAAGAACACTATACTAAGGACACGCAACTCCCGTTTCGAAGCGGACCGCTAAAAGCTGACAAGTAAGGCGGCCGTGGTGTACAATTATTCATTCACAAAACTCGTGATCTGTCAATGTCAAACATTTGCTGAGTGTAACTGGAAATTCGGACCATGTTTTAACAATTAATAACACACTTGAAATACACTCCATTGGATTAACAACCGTAAACTGACTTTTAACCGCGATTACAGGTTAATTTATCTAGCTTCCAACTCTCGAACGGCACTACACGCTGTCGACAGCGCCGCGACGGCTATCCCCGACATAAGGGCCGCTTTTATATACAGCCGTCATAGGAAGTTGCATCTTCTTAGTATAGTCTTCTTGATTGTTATATTATTATTGGTACAATTGGTAAAAGCGTCTGGATGATTTGAATCACGGTCTGCTGAATTGTGTGACAAACGTCAAAGTGACGTTTGTTACACAATTAAGCAGGCCGTGTTTTGAATAACTTTGTGCCGATGCCGTTACGATATGACTAGTACGATATAATATCGTGCTAGTGCTTGAAATTGTCAACTTTCTGTAGTAGGCTGCTATCGCGATAATGTTACTTTCATATGTGGTCGTCTAAAATAGTATATTATACATCAAGGTAGCGAATAGTCCGGTCGGCAGGTACATAATGAAAGGGGTTACCTGGACACAATTCCCAAGTTAATGAAATTTTGAGATATTGTTTGGGGATGGTATGGGTTGTGGAATCTGAGTTTTCGACCTCGAGGACCCTGTGCTAACTCGGGGAGGACCGAAAAAACTCGAAATTTTTGGACTTTTTTCGGTTTTTTACTTATATCTTCTGAACCATGTGTTTTCCGAGAAAAATGTCCTTATACAAAGTCTTGGAGCATTACATTTCCTTCAATTTTAATTGGTCAAAATTATCTGTTGACCCAATACTTACCGAGATACAGCAGTTGAAAGATTGAACAAATTTCTCAAAATGTAAAAAAATTAGAAAAGTGAAGGTTTTTGCCTCATAACTTTCATTTTTCAACATATCTATGTGTATACTATACATACTTATTGTTCTATATTTTAAACTAGCTGACCCGACAGACGTTATCCTGTCCAAATTTCAATAAATTTGTTTGTGATCGTTTTGTGAATTTGTGAAGTGCTATTGGAAATGTGTAAACAAAGTAAAATGGGAAAAAAATGTATTTCTGAGTGATCATTGTATCTATTAACAATTGTGGCCATGGATATTCAATTTGAGGAGGAGACAACAGTGTTGATAAGATTCTGTCTGGAAATGCTTATGCCAGGGCTGTACGTGCACATAGTCTTGCTTCCGTTGCTTTAGGTGGTTTGATAATTGAAGTAATGGGATTAAAAGAGAAAGACTTGTTTGCACTGGATACAGTTGTTGATTCTTCCAACCAATCCGCGATAGGTTCTAAGGATCCAACATTACAAGCTGTAGCTGCTAAATTTGCACAAGTGCTGAAGAATATTGAGGAAAGAGGGCCAACTGCTGCACTGTGGCCCAATATTTTAGCATGTGTGCCCTTATAAAAAATTTATCAGAGCCGAACGTGCAGGAGACTAGAACCTCCACCTTGACTCAGTCAGAGAAATTATCACATACTTTCATGCAACGGTTCATTTGAACTACGCCAAGAGTGCACATTTGTACTACCCAAGATATTATCAACTTGAAAGACAAGATGGATCCTGAAGAATATGACAAGTTCACCACCAAGGGCTACTTTGCTATACGCCGAACAGAAAAATTCTGGTTAGGCATCTGGTCGGACATGACCATAGAGCAGGCCCTAATGCGAACCATGAAGAGTTATGGCGGGCTGACTCATGGTCGTGGTGTTTGTGACAGTGGGCTATCTCGATGGATTGTGGGAATGCTATGCCTCCAAAGTATCAATGAGCAGAAGTGTTCACCGGAGTTCGCCCAGAGACCACTGAGCAGCATGTGGATATGAGGTCTTCCCGCGTTGCTAGGGATAATCTTGATATCAAGAAACTTAATGACCACCCACCACTCCTAAATACACAAGATCTAATGTCAATTTACACAGGGGCCGTTGCTCCTGATGGGGTGAACTGCTACTTAGCGCGAACTGTTGGCATCACTAGCATGAACACCTCTTTGGAACAAGACAATTTTCAAGACCTGAAGTTGAAGCGGAAGGATAAGGTGGTTACTCTAGCATCCGTTTCCTGTTCTCTAAAAATTAAAAACAAGAAGTTTACAGTAGACCCTCTGACTCCATTTCAACGGATTTGCAGCACCAAACAGTCAGATGCTGACCTCAGGAATTTATTCAAGTACGAGCTAGCCCCCTTCCCAATGTCCCTCTTCACAGAGGAAGGTATGCACAAAAGTAGAAAGTCAATGTTATATGACGCATTCAGTCCTATACAAGAAGAAGTAGACTTTGGCAACAGCAAATGTAGAGTCATTGATGGTGGGTACTTGCTGCGGGTTGCGTGGAGCAAATCAAAAGAAACCAAATTCGATTTGGTATGTACATCTTACGTGGTCAGAGGACATAAATAGTATGTACAGTATACATAGATATGCTAAAAAATAAAAGTTATGCGGCAAAAACCTGCATTTTTCTTACATTTTGAGAAATTTGTTCCATCCTTTAACTGCTGTATCTCGGTAAATGTTGGGTCAAGAAATAATTTTGACCAACTAAAATCGAATGAAATGTAATGCTCTACAACTTTGTATAAAGACGATTTTTTCAAAAAACACATGGTTCAGAAGATATAAGCAAAACACTGAAAAAGGTCCGAAAATTTCGAGGTTTTTCGGTTCTCCCCGAGTTAGCACAAGGTCCTCTAGGTCGAAAACTCAGATTCCACACCCCATACCATCCCCAAACAATATCCCAAAATTTCATTAACTTGGGAATTGTGTCCAGGTAGAAAGTACCTGCCGACCGGACTAGAAGCGCAGTATTATAACCTGAGCGCATATTAGATACTGAGCGCGCAGCGCGAAGTATCTAAAGCGCGAAGGTTATAAGACGATTCGCTACCGTGGTGTATATACTATTTTTTGCACTACCAAACAGCTTAATACCTAAATTCCCAACAAATTTCGAAAATATTTTAACTGTCAACCTGACAATACAGCTCTTTAAAACGTCAAAATTAAAATTGTCATATTTGGTAACTTAGCAATTTATTAGTTACCACGGTGAAAATTGTTTATTTTACTTTCTCTCCCTTGGTGGAGAAAATCAACTTCACAACCTTAAAATAGGCCAATAACGATGCGTTCTGAGACTAGTAGTGCAAAAATAGTAGATTATGCAATGAGGGAGAGAAATGCGTTATTTTGCTGAGGTACAATTTCTGACTCGAGGGCGAAGCCCGAGAGTCAGAAATTGCACTGAAGCAAAATAGCATTCTCTCCGAGTTGCATATACTATTTTTTTCACGTTGCAGGAAGATTTAAAACGAAAACCCGTTTTTTTAAACGTCATTTATTGACATTTTAGTTACAATTATTTTAAAATTAGTAGCCTTTGCTAAATTTTAAAGTTGGTGGCACTGTAAGTCATTATGACAAGAGCTCACAATTATGTCAAATTCGAGGTTAATAGATGAGGTTTTGCGTCAGTTTATGTCAAAACTGACGCGAAACCTAACCTGTTAACCCCGAATTTACCATAGATTACCATAGATACGGTAACATTTTTTACTTTAGTCCCTAGGGGCTAAAGTAATTACTTCTGTCCCTAGAGATAAAATGAGCTACTTTAGTCCCTGAAATAAGTGACTAAAGTGCCAACTTTAGTCCCGCAAGTGCAAAAATATATTTTTGCACTACTAGTCTCAGAACGCACCGTTATTGGCCTATCTTTAGGTCGTGAAGTTGTTTTTCTCCACCGTGGGAGAGAAAGTAAAATAAACGATTTTCACCGTGGTAACTAATAAATTGCTAAGTTACCAAATGTGACTATTTTAATTTTGACGTTTTAAAGAGCTGTATTGTCAGGTTGACAGTTAAAATATTTTCGAAATTTGTTGGGAATTTAGGTATTAAGCCGTTTGGTAGTGCAAAAAATAGTATATACACCACGGTAGAGAATCGTCTTATAACCTTCGTGCTTTAGATACTTCGCGCTTTGCGCTCAGTATCTAATGTGCGCTCAGGTTATAATACTGCGCTTCGCTACCTTGATGTATAATATACTATTATTTCATTGCCAGTGGCGCTAACATTTTATAATAAAAAAGAATATGTATGTATATTCTATACTCAGATGCCGAATTTGCTCAATTGACGAAACGAGTCTAACAGATACTGCAATTGAGCACATTAATTCGGCCTTTGGGGGAATTTAGGTTTTACGCGTTTCTCAGACTGAGCATTCCATTTCAGCAATTTAGCAAATTCGGGATGTGAGTCTAACAAATACACAAATACAAGTATAAAATATAACATTAACAACATTATATAGCATTACAATAGCACATATATACGAGGCATCCCAGAAATAAGCGCTCAAACAAAATGTTAAAATATTTTTATTTTTTTCTAAAAATGTAAAGTAAAAGCTTTTAGTTACAATATAATTTATTTATTAAAAATATGCACTTGCTCCAAATTAATTTGGTTATTATTCAGTAGTTGAAGGAATTGTTCACAAAACGTAACTGGAACTTTTAAATCTCGTGGTAGTAATTGGTGCACGACTTGAACTTTGTAAGGATGATATTTTAAATCCTTTAAAATACGGCAAAGAGTTCTGTTTGATAGGCCCAACTTGATGAATTTAATTAAATTGCCCAACTTGATAAATTTAATCAAATTAAGGATTAGGTTAATCTGTATTAGTGACATTAGTGTGAAAATGAAGTTTGAGTTTGAGTGATGTTATTTTCAAAACCTAATATTTTTATAAATAAATTATATTGTAACTAAAATTGGCAAGGTTTTACTCTACATTTTGAAAATAAATTAAAACTATTTTAAAATTTGAAACAGTTATTAACAATTTAAATAAGGTCAGTCATTTTGCCGGACCCTGTATAACAAACAGTGCGATTAGGGCCATCTTTTAGTGCATCTTTTAGTGTATTCAGCGATGGATATGAATGGCGCGCTTCCCTGTGACTCACGGTGTATAATATCTAGAGTCCGTCAAAATATTCCCGTATTTTTTCAAAATATAGCATAGCAAAATAGCAATTATTTTTTCAAAATATGGCATATAAAATGGCGCTTATTTCAAAATAAAGCATAAAAATTGGTAAGTATTTATTTCAAAAAGTTGAAATTTTAGAAAAATTTTTACCAGTAATATTAAAATTCCCACAAAAAACAGGTAATCTGAGAAAAACGACGGACATAAGGCAAATAAGTGAAACGTAGGTATCCGAGGTGCATTAAAGGAAAGGGGGAGAGCGCGGAGTTGTTGACGAGTGGACGTAACGGGATACTTACCTGAGCGTTGAGGCGCGCGACGAGCGGTCACCCCCGCCACGGGTCATCGACCTTAGTACCTGGCACTTACCAAAACTTCTGCATGTCTACTTTGAAATTTGTAAGCCTTTTTGTTGTGAATTAGCCACATAATATTGATTTTGATTGAAATATAGCATTAAAATATGGCAGTTATTCAAAATATAGCATTTATCACGAAAAAGGGCATTTTATAGCATTATGGCACCAACAAATGTGGTGCATTCCACCCCTTACTACTTGAAACGCCTAAATACGAAATCTGGCGCTAAAGGGGATTACAGTAAGAAACATGGCAAAATGGCATTTGACGGACTCTAATAATATCCTACAGGGTCCCGAGTGGTGTAGCTTGAACAAGCGTCCACGTTCGATCAGCAGAGTTAAGCAACGCTGTCTCTGGTCAGAACTTGGATGGGAGTTCCACGGCTGCATCTCTCGGCGCCTCGTGGTATGGCTATCACGGAAAAAAGTTGGTCCCGGCGGTCATACAACATCATGACAGTCGTTAGTGGGGTTGGAAGTTCTCATAACTGCACAGCGACGCCTATAATTGGTCTAACGGCTGTTGGCTGAGTGCGAATTAAATAAATTAAATAAATACAGCGAGCCAAATAGAAGCGGCTTGAAGCCACCCAGTACATAAAAGTTACTGCATAAGTGCCTATGCGCAACAAGTCAGTGTTGGCAAAATAAACGTGTACTGACTAAGTAGTTACTCCATTGAGACAACACCAAGAGGTTTCATGCCGTTCTATTTGGTGCTGTGACGTCAGTCACCAGAGAAGCGCCAAAGCTAGCAGCCAGGTCCTTCGCTGCATTTATGTGAAAGTCCCATACAACGCGTCATTCAAGAGGTGACGTAGCTAGCCCAATTCCAGCGTACACACATCAAACAAGTAGAGACACTCACTGTCGGTTCCTTTGATGTCAAAATTCCGATTTGGATGACCTCGATGTGCTCAAGGCACGGCCTCCTGGATTAGTGCGAGACTGACGTCTCTACGCGGCCCGCCACATTTACATAATTTTTGTGATTCTGAGGCCAACGTACTTTGGCGCCATCTGTTGGGTTTTTGATAAATTATCTGTAACGTAGGCGTGACTTTCTATAATTAATATTAATCCAGGAGGCCGTGGACGTATGCAACCAAGGGCACAAGCGCAACGTACTGTAGCGCCTCTACAAACTATAAAAAACGCCTTGAACTAAAAATGCGGCGGGCCGCGTAGAGACGTTAGTCTCGCACTAATCCAGGAGTCCGTGGCTCAAGGGGAGATACTTTCTGATAGTACTAACAGATGGCGCAACTACTTTATCACATATGATTGGTAGCAGAGCCATTAACTGGGCTCTGATTGGTAGAACTTTGTGCTGCCATCTGATAGTCAAGCTTAGAAATACCTCCGAGTTACTGTCCCAAGCACTCTAGACAGGTTTCAACATTTGGCATCAGTGTCTCTACTTATTTGATGTATTTACGCTGCCAATTCGCTGCGCAACAGCCTCCAGGTCTCGAGTTTGAAGTAACCTGATTCAGGGCATATGTGTTGTTTGAGCCGTAAGCTGTAGCTTTAAACTATGTTTTAAAGAAATGCGCTTTATAGACAAATAAACATGTTCGCCAATTGCTAGACCGGGGTTTTATGAATCAAATTGCGACGGTTGATTTCGAAGCAGTTTAACGTTCGCGTATTAAAGACAGTTATTTTCGCGTCTTTTTAATATTGTCTAAATATGGATGTATAGATACGAGCTATTGCACCATGCATTCCTAGTAAACACTGTTGTGGCAATTTATTTTAGGGTTCCATCCTGCTTCCTTTATTGGTTTATGAGTGTATATTTAAAAAACCCAATAGATCCATGTTTGTTTGGGCGAGCAAATTGGCTTTTCTTGTATATGTTGTTTGAAGTCAGTTTCAGCTCGACATTACAAGTACAGGTAAGATTTCTGTTCTTGGCAGCTATTGACGATTCCTCTTCGCAAACTGAGGTAAAGTAAGAATTTCTTGGATACTGCAGCTGACTAGGTAAACAGCAGGGCAAATAATTTACAAAAATACTAATGCGTACAAGCTGTCTCATTTGAATTTAATGTCCTAACGGAGGGGAATCAAACGACTCATTTCAACTTGATGTTGTGCTGATTATCAACAATTGATATTTTAAGCCTTTTGGCCTGCAGTAAGAATAAAACAGGCAAGGTGTAAGATGTGAATGTCGATAATAACGACACGTGTTTCGAAGTCTCAAACATGAGACGTCCTGTAGTTAATAAAAAGTTAATCAGTTACTATAAATCTTCTAAAACCTAAAACTTAAAAAACCTAGAAAATAGTTGATCGAAAAATTCATAGAATGTGCCTTAGTATTTCAAACTCGCTCTTTGCTATTACTGATAGAATTATACACAAAACATATAAAAATTTTAATTTTTTGGTATGTACAAAATAAAACAAAAATTATATAATTAAATAGCAATCACTTTCTTCCTGTTACCGTATACGATCCGCATATACATTTCAAACTACAATTAAAAACAGACGTAATGATCCGAAATAGACCAGCGAGAATTTTTTGCCGTGAAGACTACGGACCCGGCAATTACAAGAGCTCGCAGGCTCTCCGATCTTCCTATTTAAGCTAGCAAGCTTTCAATTAAAATACCAAACGGAGGTGGTAGTATCTTCTTGGGCCGCGTACCTTGCTTACAAAATTCAAGTAGTTTTAATTTTCGCTTCGAAGACTACACGACGTGTTCGCACGGAGTTTGTTCAGTGTTTCGTCACGGGCACATATTTCTTTTGGTAGAACTGACGTCATAGAGGCTACCGCATCATTCCGGGATATGACAGTGTTTTGCTACGAAGGGAAATAATCCTAGGCCGTTTGAAATCCGAGGTAAGTTGTTTTTCGTGAGTAATTTGGCGCGGGTTGACGCCCTGTAATTATTATTTTCAGGATTCTTTCTTTCGGTTTTCGTTGCTTTTCGCGTGATTCCCTTTGCTGAATGCCTATGCCCAGCAACATCTTGGAATTCAACGTTCGATATAACTGCATGTACGACGCGTTTCGCATGCTGCGGTTAGAAATACCTGAGGTCGCTAACTCACGCTGCCAGTTAAAATCGCCCGGTGCGGGCTTTAAACATGTTTTTGTGTTCAAACGAATTTCTTTTACTAATAGGCGATTGTTCGTCGCCTACTGTTAATTATTTTCTTATTAGGTGCTACACAAATCTTTCGATTTTCAATTATCAATTGTAATGGGAATAGCAGTCAGTCTGGCTATATGGACTTATTTACGCGACTTCAAGGGCATAACTTGGGGTATTACTTTGAGGCGTTGGGGAAGGGGGGGGGGCTACATAAAATAAACTAATAAATATATCAAATGGATCAAAGTGGAATTATTTTGCATAAGACATACCAAATTGTGGAGCAGAAATATAAGCTAAGGTGTAGGCCCTAATGAAGCTGTAGTCTCTTTCCTCGAAGAGTTGCTTCGGCTTCAAATTCATCAACTGTTTTAAAGGTGTCAATGTGAACAGTTCATTCAAAGCACAAAACTGCAAGATGGTGAAGTCTTTCTTGTCCAATGTTGCGTATGTACGTCGTTAGTATTCGAAGACAAGAAAAAGAGCGTTCACTGCTTGCCTAGCTCACGGGCACCGTCAAGAATGTTTAAGCCTGAAGTCAAAATCGTCAGCAATATTCTTAGCTATACACATACGTCAGAACACATTCCGTTCTGAAATCAATTCCGTTTCTGACTTCTTGTAGGTGGCACACACTAAGTTCAAGTCTGGTTTACTAACTTCATTTTTACTTAAAACTAACGCAATGATTGTTGTATTTTCAAGTCATTTTCTTTAAATTTTTCACTTACCAGAATGTCTATAAAACAGGAAAGTACACATTTTGTCTATAGAAGTCTGCAGCTGATTGATAATTTCCATCAACGTCGCCGCCACCAAGCTTTTCAGGAACTTTTCTTTTTCTTGAAGCAACTGGCATATCACACCCTTCCTTTTCCGCCATTTCTTCTGTTTCTTTCCTCATTTTATTAAAGTTTTCACTGCTTCGTAGTTGCTGAAGTGTAATTAGGTACCGTTGATTTGGTTAGTAAGATTGCTGTTTAATAATTTGCAGTTTTCTTTTGGAAGTGTAGTGATAGCGTATTAGTAATCTCCAGGATTTTAGATAGGAAAAATAAAGAAAAAAGAGAAATCGACCACACATCTCAAAAGGGCGTTTGCTTCGGATCCACTAATGACGTCATTCTTTGATATTGATTCAAGAGTATCTTGTATGACAGTGAAATTAATCAGAACTGAACGTATGACTTCTAAACAACAGTTCCATCTTGTATCATACAGAGACTTAATTGTTGTAGATTTGCTTGTTTCAGTTTTTTGGATATTTTCAAAAATAGAGTGTCTTTTCGAAGATGCTTCAATAAAGGTGTGAAGCCTATTCAACACCCCAAATATATTTCTCACAGTCATTACAACCGGGGTCGGTAGCTCAGTGGTTAAACATTCTGACTACTGATCTAAGGTCACAAGTTCGATCCCCCGTCCCGGTGGGGTTTTTACAAATAAAAAATGCTGATGAAAGCCTCTACAGAATGCCATCATTCTGAAGTGATCTAAAGCCGTGGGTCTCATGTTGCTACGATGTGTAGCATGTAAAATATCCAAAACTAGGGTTAAAACTCCTTAGCCTCGGCAAAATTCTACGTAGGACTTTAACCATACGACCAAAGCAGTCGGTGTCTAAGGTACCTGGTATTCCGCATGCATAGACCTTGCCCATTAACAAACAAACAAACAAATAGTCATTACAGAACTGCTAACATCAACAATACACAAATCAACACATGCGCATAACAATTCCTCATTCCTCACTCTCTTAGCAACTCCCGAATATTGTCCACGGACCACGGAACCTTTCAGAGAGTTATGAAACTCGGTGGCCTTTAAAGAACTCAGTTTCTGAGCATTACTACTTTGGTGCCTTTTAAATGTCTCTATGCCTTTCTTCCAATTGTTATATCCGTATTCTGTAACAAGTCTTCTCCTTTAGAAAGATTTTCAGAGAATGCTCGATAGTAATAACAATAAGCACACTCTCTCACTACACTGTACTCTAACCAGCTAAATTCATTATACCATTCAGGTCTAAACTTCCTCCCTTTGCTTAAAAGATATTCGTTTAATTTTGTCTGATAGGGACCCACCCCAAAGGATAAGAATGCTCTTGCTTTTGAACAACCTTTTGAACGGTCGCGGTCTTCTGATACTCGTACGTCACCATTATTTGTTATGTCTACGCTAGACTGATGAATAGACGTGGAAGGTGTGGTCAATGGAGAAATATCAGTCACTGAACCTCTAACTTCTTGGTCTGACTTCTTGACGCTGTCATTAGATGATGATGACGATAGCGGAAACTCACTATCACTCAGAAATTCTGTTTTTTGTTTCTTTTTAAACAAATTTAGCTAAGTCATTCCTAAACACTTTTAACGGACTAGAGCTGCCAGACCGCGCTTGAATAAAATTCATAACCACCACGCGACAATGATATCTGATAAACAACTGCTGCTGCAGGTTAGAGGGCTAAAACCTAAAATCGCTATAAATAAGTGTATTTTGTATGCAAGTCAGATCATGTCGTAGTTACGAAAGTAAATCGGGAAATAACCAGTAACAGTGAATCACTCAACGCCAGCGTTCTCAAGTTGTGTCCTTCAGTACAAACCCAGTCTCCGAGCCTCTGTTGTACCACCCTTAAACGAAGGGGTTAACAAGGCCTCGGCTAGCTCTTTTAACTCTCGGCAGAATATGGTGTGGAGTAAGGATTAGGCTAAGAAATGCTTCTGGCCTTTACAAATGAACAGTAGATTAACAAAAGAATTGGGCGCCATGTCATTATTTACAACAAATAAAACAAACCTAGCTAACAAAATAAATCAACACCTTGTCAGCTTCGCTGCATACCTCAATCTAAATGTAGTAAAGCCAACAACAACAAATACAAACAGTTAACAGTCGAAAAGTATTTAATATAGAAACAATTAAATCAAGGTTGGCGTCACCCAACTTACACACACAGGCACATCGAGACAAAACAAACAAAACAACATTTTAAAAAACGATAATAACAATTGAGCCAAAAAGGTTGATTAAACTCGCTCAGTTTGATTTGCTAATATCTTAGTAGAACTGATATAAGTTGCGGCATAATGCCTTTGACGATAAACAATAGATGCTGATAAGCGCATGTAATTACAGTTTAAATAAAGATGAAATCCAGCGATCGGCAGGGAAATTCCGATGCGTTGCATTCTTCTACGAAGACTCAAGGTCAACTCGACTGCATGATCCCAAGGTCGACGCTCGAAATAAACTAGCATCCAAAAGGAAGGATATTACGGGCGACGTATAAGCTCGAATTCGGAAAGCTGGAAACGTTAGCTCCGGGATGCTGAATTTAAGCCTTCGTGAAGTGATCCAATACAAGCGGTTTATAGCCCATACTAAACGAATTTCAGCCTAAACTAGCCCATACTGAAGGAATTTCAGCCCAATCTAAACGGCCTAAATATTTGAAAAATTAGTAACGAAATAAGCTCGCAAAAGCATTCTTACCCAACGGTGTTCTCAGCCTAATGTGGAGGACGCCTTGCAGCGATTTCGATTAGCGAAAGCGCAGAGCAATCCAGCCAGCGCTGCAAGTGCGTGCGCAAACAATGTTGCAAGCGACGTCGCTTCTTGAAAAACAAGAACGCTTCGAAAAATCAATACTAAACCAGGTATTGCACTGTTTTCGCAGCCAACGTGGATAAAAAATGCGACGACAAATTCAAACGAGAAAATGTGAAGGAGTTTTAAACTCTGAATGCGAGCGCTTGCTGCGATAAGCTTAAATACTTTTGCTACAAAATATAGCTATAAGGTGGTCCTAAAGTCGGTGTTAAATGCATTAACACGCTACAGAAATTGAAACGAGGCGTTACACTGTTTATGTTTCAATAACGGTTGCGTTCGAAGAAGGATGGCCAGACAAGTTACCACAATAATAATAATTATATTACGACCTATTTTGGACACATTTTATAAAATACAGAGTGATTTTTTTAAAAACTGCATTGCAGCAGGCTCTGGGTAGCCTCAATCAGTTGGCAGTACTGAAGTGCATTGCCAGTCTATAACAAATTCGAGGTTAGTAGGTTAGGTTTTCTTTGTCATTTGACACACACTGACGCAAAACTTAACCTGCAAATCTCGAATTTGCCATAGACTGACAATACACTTCAGTACTGCCAACTGCTTCATGCTATCCAGGGTCTACTGTAATTCAGTTTTTTAAAAATCACTCTGTACTTATATCTTAGTTTAATTGAAAAAACATTTTTAAAGCCAGAACTTGGGAGTAACGCCGATGTCCGACTTAATCGGTAGTTCTAGCGAAGGTTAACGTTGTAATTTAACCTACAAAATAATTCATTTTTATGTGAAATCATGCGCTCGGCAAGGCTTACCGATAGCGTTATACTTGGAACGAATTTATACCTAGTTTTGCTAACCGCAACCCTTCATTAGGACGTCGAATACTTTCGCTTGATTGATTCCATACAGGATCAACTAAATCAAATTTTTAGTAGAAAGGTGTCGTGTACAGCGTAAATTGTAATTTATTAGTGAGTGCACCGCTTGGCCTAATTGATAGCGTAAACTGGAGTATCTGTAATAATTTGGACATTGTGCTGATGTTTATGTCCCTTGTAAAGAAACAAATTATTATTTTCTACTAGCGGATGTTCCTTGCTTTGTGTTCTTTGAGTGTTCGTTATTTCTTGCAGCATGTTTCGTTGTAGCTCATTCGCTTCGCATGATCTTTCGTAGTCCAATCTGGTACGTTATTCAATCTAACGCCCTTATAGTCCAGGCGTAATAGATTTCTACCTCAAAAAATAATAATGTAGTTCTGATGTTTGGCACAAAAGTTCCTTAGTACTCTAAAGGGTAACCCGTTAAAAGTCCCCGCCTCTGGGGTTCCGACGTCGTGTGAAAGAGGTCTTGGTAGTAGTGAAAAACATCTTTTCTGTTTTAAACACGGTAAATCATTATTGAGAAAGGTTGTTAAAATTCTAAAATTATGGTCCATACAAAATTGCAGAAATATCTAATTACTTTTATGAAACCGTCTTTATTAGAAGGAATTGCAAGTACTTCATCTTATACACACGGTTTCATAAAAGTAATTAGATATTTCTGCAATTTTGCAGCGAGCTATAATTTTACATTCTGAATAACTTTTTCTAATAAAATTTTTCTGTAATATTAACTGATAAGGTACTTTGTCGTGATTCTTTCCAAAAACACGCGGTTTTTTACTCCAAAAAACTACGACGCCGGCACCCCAGAGACGGGGACTTTCAAAGGGGTCGCTTCTTGGGCACTAAAGAATATTTCCGCCAAAAAATTTTTTTTAGGTTTATCTTAAAATTGGTTTAGTATGCCTGGGCTATTATTTATTGAATCATAGTTGCTTGTACAGGGTCCGGCAGAATGACGTATCCATTTTCAAAGTTAATTCATTTCATAATATAATGCGATATAAATTCAAATCAAGTCGCCATGCTTTCGCGATAAATGGAAATTTAAGAAAGTAGTCAAAGTGTTTGCGAGAAATGTCAGTTTAGCTGTGAATATAGAGCATTGGTCAAATATTCAACGTTCTTTAGCGGTTGAAGCTTATTTTAAAAATAACAATTCTGTTGTAACCACTCAGCGTTTATTTCGTCGTTACTTTCATTTAAATCCAGGAGATGCAGTTCCTAGTCGAATAACAATTAAAAAGTGGGTACACAAGTTTCGCACTACTGCCTCATGTGCCAAAGAAAAAGCAAAAGAAACAAACTCGTTCTGTACGCATACTTGAAAATGCTGAAAGGGTAAGAGCAGCTTCAAGAGTGCCAGCAGCGAGAAGGAGGTCACTTGACTGGTGTAATGTTTAAAAAATAAAATTTCTGTTTCCTGAATAACCTTTTGTTTGATTTTTGAATAAAAATTTAGCCGTTAACAAAAACAACTCAATTTAAAATGGATACTTCATTCTCCCTGACCTTGTACTAATTAGCAAATTAATTAAATATGCACCATTTTATGGCCACGACCCACTCTCGGGTATTTTGTATAAAAGTATGTAGCATCATGTAGTATGTTAATTGCTTAAGATATGGCATGCCACTGCTACTTTCAGAATTAGTTGTTGCCAACAGTGTTAAATGGGTTGCTTATATATCATGGTCATTGGGTCTTCAATTTCTATTTTTTGATAAATCTGTATACTGTATCACTTTTATAGGTTTTATATTCAAATTAAATCAAAAACACTTGCTATTATTAAAGTATTTATTATGCATATAAGATATAATCATCCGTTCAGGTATTACTTTTATCTCTTAAAATATTCATGCCTTATGTTCACGGCGTTAGTATAAGGGAAATTATTTATCTGCTTTTATCTGCTACAGAACAGCTGTAGGAAACTGTGCATTTGCTCAATTCGTAAGTTTAGTGCATTCAAGTTAGTTTAATAAACTTTATATCTCAACAGTTTCATTTGCATTTAAAGCTCCCACGTGTGGGACATGGCAAAAAAGTTTTAAAATAGGCAGCTCTAAATAAAGTTAAACCCGGCAATGACGCAATGCAGGAAGTGGCTACTGCACCGAACTGCCAGCCTACTTGGATTTTTAAATACCTTGAATATTGTTACCCGAGAAAAATCCAAGAAATATACTTTTATCCAACAATTTGATTTATTATATTTCATTAAAATGTTGCTGAAAACTATATTGAGCAATAAAAATAGACTGGTAGTAAATATGTACTGTAGGTACACGCATAAAGGTTATATGTTATATTTACACTTATTCAATTGTGTATTGGTTAAGGATAAGTTCTTGTATTTATTTAAGTACATACAGATTTATTACATTTATATTATAATAGCCTTTGTGCTTTAGACTGGGAATAATGGCTGACGTTCCTAACCCCCCAATTTCCAATGAAGAAGCCCAAAATTTATGCCAAGAACCGGACTCTGCAACGCATGTATGCATCCCAATATTCATTGTTTACAAGTTGTTACCAAATTTCTACTTATAGGAATTCATATTCCAACAAACCATGTATCGCATCAAAGATCCAAAAAAAAGCATTCCTTTCTACACAGGTGTGATGGGCATGCGGCTTCTGCAGAAACGCGACTTCCCAGATATGAAGTTCTCCCTCTATTTCATGGGCTTTGAGGACGCAAATGATATCAAAGGCGAATTGGGCTCACCGGAGCGCAGCGAGTGGACTTTCGGACAGAAAGCAACATTGGAATTAACACAGTTGGTTTACCTTTAACACAAATTACCTCTTAATGCGCTGGTGTTTTATAGCAACTGGGGAACCGAAGACGATGCCAATTTTAAGTACCACGTTGGGAATTCCGAACCACGGGGCTACGGTGAGTATGTGGTCAATGCCTTTAGGGTGTTTTAAAATATATTTGCAGGACACATTGGCGTTATGGTCCCTGACGTTGATAAGGCGTGTGAGAGGTTTGAAAGCTTGGGCGTGAACTTCATCAAGCGCCCCCAAGACGGGAAGATGAAAACAATTGCATTTATCACGGATCCTGATGGGTACTGGATCGAAATATTTAATAATAAGAGGGTTTAATAAGCACAACGAAGTACAAACTATATTATGGCACTAGGTGTCAGTTGTTGATTAGTTAGTAATTACACTAAAATTGTGATAATCATAAATCACTAGTGAGATGGTTATGACAAATATGCTCTAGTTTGAATAGAATTGAAGGAAGCAATCATTTCAATTCTAAGTTAGATTAGCAACTGGAACAATAGTGGCTTATGTTAAGTACTCCAAATCATATATTTTCACTATGTAAACAACTGGCTTTCATAAATGTAGGATTGAAAACTGAATATATATACATTTCACGTATGTTTTTTCAATAGAGGTTTTTGATAAGAACTTATTCATTGGCAAAAGGTGCGACACTTGTTTTCATAAATAACTGAAATGGGTGTAAATAAAAGTATCACGTACATAATCACGATTACAGCCCTCGGGAAATTTAAAGCTTTTCACTTTACGTCACGCTTTAAACAAACCGTCGTGCTGTAATCTATTGATTATGCCCTTAATACAAAAATAATTATTGCTGTTTCATTGTAGTTATTTAAGTGCTATAAACTACTGTCAGTCATTTTAACATGTACATTGCCAGGAATTTCCTTCCTTTTGATGATAGTTCTTTTTCCGAGTGTCGACCCTGGGATTCTGAAAATCATGCAGTCCGTTGGCTTTGAGTCTTCATAGAAAAGTGCAACGAACAGGATTCCCCTGCTGATCGCTGGACTTCATTATTAATTAAACTGTAAGTACATACCATTATCAGCTCTGTTTTTTTATCGACAAAGGCATGATGCCGCAAACTTATGTCAGTTCTTACTAAGATCTTAGCAATTCAAACTGAGCATGTCAAATCTATCTTTGGCTCAATTGTTATTACCGCAAAAGTGCGAGTATTTAAATAAATCGAAATTGCTGAAATACAGTGTATACTATATCTCAGCTAGCGCCCTTGGCGTTTCATGTTTATGTCATTTGCAATTGCACAGGTGTTAGCCTGGAGTTGTAATGTAAGCTATAACTAGCAAGTTCTAAAACGCTACTTCCATTTGGAGTTTTTTAAAATGTTGTTTTGTGTGTTTTGTCTCGATATACAATTACATATGTGTGTAAGTTGGGTGACTGTTACTGTTTGTATTTGTTGTTATTCACATTACTACATTTAGATTGAGGTATGCGGTAGTACTTGAAAGTAGTACTTGTGTACTCCCGGGTACCCGAAATATATAACAAAAATGTTAGCGTACATATCTGAACATCTGAGGTAGCTACAATTTCTTTCTTTTACGTCTCAAGTTTTAAACTGAACTAAATTGTAATAGTACCTACTCACCAATTCAAGCTACAAGTCATCTGTTATTTGTAAATATTTTCACACTTCCAAGTGCTATCAAATTCAAGTACGTGACTTTTGTCACGAAATTGATAGCAGTATCAACATCACACAGATGATATTAATGTTACTTCATCCCATACTGATGCGATTTAATGGTACTATTGACGGGTTGAATAATCCCGTGAAGCGGATTTTCAGCAATCTGCGCTGTACTTTAACCATCTGCAGAGACTTTGACGGGACTACTTGTTTGTCTTGTTTGTGTAATTTTAGAGCGTTTGTGCGACGCGCTTGTGTTGACATTAAAGTAACGTAATGTATACGCGGCAACAGCCATATTTGGAGTCGACGCGCGTGACGTACTATTAGTGTATTTTGTGATTTTCATTCTTGGCTGTATTAATTGTAAGGTGACCGGCGCGGTTAGCAGACCAACCAAGGTATGTCCCCAAGCAGCCGGAACGTAGCACAAGACCGTCAAAGGGGAGCGTCGGTCCTCCGACTTCGAATTTCTACGTTTCTACGAGGACTGGTCGAAACGTTTCTCCCCCTTCTATCAATGAAATTCGTGGCGTTTTTCCTCCGCCCTTATTTTGATTACAATCAATCCCCATTGTGACAGCATCTCGCTCTAAAATACGTCGTGTTGATTCGAACTCCCCCTTCTCCCTGAGCAATAGCCGGTCAACCGTCTGTTACAGTAAGTTGAGGCGTAATTAGAGTAAGCTTTGCCTTTTTGAAGATTAACGTGTCCAAACAAACATTGTTTGACAATAATTTCTTAATGACAATGCTGTGATTTTTTTCGTAACCGACCAAACCCCTTTATTGCAAAACATGAGTTTTAGTTTTAATATTATTATTTTTAAAAAGGAGAATATGAAAACCAATAGCATTAAATTTACTTTTCTATAAGTATTGCTACAAAAATAGTTACACATAACAAAAAATATAACACAGGTATATATAACTCCTTTACAGTTTAGCCTTATGGTAGTCTTTCCAATAAGCTATCTCCTGCCACCATTCTGGCCTTGATAGTGCCCCAGGCTGCCCAAGCATTGAAGCTTCCAGGTGTTTATATACCTAAAAATCAAAGCAATGACAACTCCTTGATAACCTATGCCTAATTTTATTAAGTACCTGCCCATCAGAGTAGCCCAGCGCTGAATTCAAGATAAAGTCCGGTTGACCAATGGCGTCCACTAGAGCAACCGCATCGTCTTTTAATTCGACACATAATTGTAAAATGCCATCCTGTATTAAACTAACAGGATTTGGTCCTGTAGCATAGCTGCCTTGGTAAAGGATGGGTATATGTTTCTCCAAAAACCACATGCCAAGTAACGAGAAGAGCTTCGATAGCACTGCCTTGATTTGAGAATTGTTTGCTTCCCTTATCTTTGCGTGCATCGCTTGCAGGATTAGGTGCTACAAAAATTTTTATAACGGCGTGTATTTGCAATATTATGCAATTACCTGTATGTAAACTACAGCTAAAGTTTTTGCATAGAAGACTTGGCTGTTGTTTTTGGCCCAAAATGTTCTGTTCGGCAGCTCGGAATCCGGAACATTCTTCAGTAAAGTTTCGTGCTTTTCATATGACGATTTTAACAAATAACACACTAACCACTGGAAAGCACTTAAAATACCTAGAGAAAACAATGAGGAAATGAGTAACTCTCACTAATCTACAGTGTAGACCCCAGTTAGCGCTAAGTATATATCATAGAATTTATGATTCAGATTAAAGAGTGTTTTCACCTTATTCTTATTAGAGATTATTTTATAAATTTTCAACAATCATAATGTTTGCCCTATAGGCCAATTGTATGTTAACAAATGTAATGAGAAATTGCAGTGTACTTATATGACATGATGAAGAAACATCCAGCGATGTATCATCTGCCACCTTCTCTTATGACTATTGGCTTTAATGTGAATAGTGTATGGTCCAAGAACACTGCCTTGTGGCACACATGGCACTAATGATTCATTGTATGGGCTTGTACAATCTAATTCGCAATTGTCTCACTTTTATTCATACATTCCGTATTGTTTTTGTGGTTGTAGTGCAGTTTGCTTCAAAGTACTCTTACTGTAATACTATACTACATGAATTACAGTGTTTTCAATGTCATAAAACAGGAAATAATAAGAGAAAGAAAAGTATTCCGAATTGTACTAGAAAGAATATATCGAAAGACAGAATAAATTAGACAAACAAATCTGCATAAATTACAAATGGAAGGCAGAATGGAACAGAAAGGAAGGAAAACCAAAAATCAGCTGAGGGAACAGTAAAATGGTGAAAACCGTGGTAAAACTGTGAAATGGGAATGCTAAGCTGGAAAGTCAAGTGTAAAGACAAAAAAGTGTGAAGGAAGATAGTGGCAATGCGGCAAATATATGATACAATTGACCATAGAAATAAAAAAATCTAAATAGGGATTTGGCTATAATTCCAACAGATTGTAAAACCAAGAAGAATTGATTAATTGTATTGTATTTTCTATGTTTTCGTTTTTTGTTTCTTTTCCACAGTGCACTGCTTTGGCAACACTGTTAGAATTTCGGCACGTACGCCTATGATCTCGCCCCGTAAGCGGGAATGTTTGCGTTGAACGCCAAGCAGAGACAAGCAAATTAATGGTTCCTTTTGCTTTTCAGTTCTGCACTCGACTCGAAGCAAAAACATTGCTCAGGTGTTACCTCGTTGGAGAAGGCTGTCGTGATTATCGTTTGGAATGAAGATTAGAGAGGCAGCAAACAGACAATGAAGCCAGACGTGTGACTGCAAACGATACGTGGTGCAAACACAGTGAAATTAATTAGTTTTGACATAAGCGTACGGTTGATTGCTGCATAAACACAATAATTACACACGTGGTCCTTGCGGATTCTCGGCCCTGCTGCGTGAACATCTCCATGGGCCAATGTTTATCGTCAAATTTTACATGAGTTAGTTGTGCCCCAATTCAAAATTCCTGCATCTCTGTCGTTCTGGCGACGGCCATCGTGGGTCAATCGTGCCCCAGATCTGGAAAAAACCCTCTCATCACACTAGGTAAATCCTCAGAGAGCGGGAGCCCTCTCAACTTTACTACTTCAAACTGTAGACTCGCTTTATCTTCATGTCGGTATTGACACTACATTAAGTTATAATTATTGTCATTTCTGGATAGTTTCTATAGAGCTTGTAGTTCCTGCATTCGGCTATAATCCCAAAAGATTGTAAAACCAAGAAGAATTGATTAATATTGTACTGTATTCTTTAATTTCTCGTCTTTTTTGTTTCTTTTTTCACTGTTAGAATTTCGGCACGTACGCCTATGATCTCGTCCCGTAGACGGGGATGTTTGCGTTGAATGCCAAGCAGAGACCAGCAAATTATTGGTTTTCTTTGCTCATTAGTTCTGCACTCGACTCGAAGCAAAAACATTGCTCATGTGTTACCTCGTTGGAGAAAGCTGTCGTGATTATCGTTTTGAATGAAGATTGGAGAGAGGCAGAAAATAGACAACAAAGCCAGACATGTGAGTGTAGACGATACATGGTGCAAACACAGTGAAGTTTAATTAGTTTTGCCATAAGCGTATGGTCGACTGTCGGATAAACACAATAATTACATACGTGGTCCTTGCGGATTCTCGGCCCTGCTACGTGAAAAATCCAAAGGCCAATGTTTATCGTCTAATTTCCTCTATCTACATGGGTTAGTTGTGCCCCCAGTTCAAAATTCCTGCATCTCTGCCAGATCTATCCCATCACACCTGACAAATCTTTAGAGAGCTGAAGCCCTCTGAACTACACTACTTCAAACTGTAGACTCGCTTTATCTTTATGTCGGTATTGTTGACACTGCATTAAGTTATAATTGTTGTCATTTTTGGATAGCTTTTACAGAGCTTGTAGTTCCTGCATGTTTATATTTCTCCTTCTAATAACTAGAGCTTACCTACTTTTAAATTAGAAGTAAATTGGATATTATTATGACGTGTGTGTTGCTTGTATGTTCACTTTACAGACACCAGCTTGAGCTCCTCTCCTTAAGGAAGGGTCTTAGATATTGTCAACATACAGGTTGGATTGTAACCAGCCTAATAGATTTGTTGTGTTGTTTTATTATATTTAAAATTTTCATTACAATTGTCTAGCAAGTTTCCTGTCAAGTGCACTTTTAACAATCCATAACCAATTCTACATGGTGGTTGGTGTGACGATTTAAACCTAGCTTGTACTGAATTTTCGACCCAGTTTAAATCTGATATTCATTCTTTGTTGCAACTCAAGCTCAAACTTGATTGCTTTCTCAGCTGTGTTAATACACCTACTGCAAGGGCATCACCCTCTCCTTTTTGAAGAAGATTAGGCCTTAAAACCCCAGGGTTGCCAAAGCTGGATTGGGGAATAACCGTGAAGTTGACACAAATATTCTGATTCAGAACGTTTGAACCACCTCCATTATTTAACTAGCGGATTATTGCAATGTCCTTTTTACCTTGTACTGCACCGGAATGCATACAGCAGTGTACTTGTCAATCATTATGCTGAAATGAAAAATATGGAACGGGCTAGCGCTAACCGAGGTCTTGCTATACTAACTTTCAGGTTTTGTTGCATCTTCCACAGAATTTGCTTCGAACTTCCCCTGTAATATCTGCTGGGCGTTATTAAGGAAATCAATGGAATGGAGCGGTGTTCTAACACTTTCACCTTTTACCACCAATGGCCAGAACTTCAAAAGCCAATTGCTAGTTTGCTGTATTAAAATGTGATTTTCACCTTCGTAGGTACAACTTGGGTCGTGGTTGTTGCGTAGGTCGCCCAAACCGGCAGCTATTGCCACATAAAATAAATTGCTTCGAGCTGTGATTTACCTAATCACAAGATTTACCTTTTAGATAACCATGCCCTGCACAAGCCTCTCTACATTCTTGAATGGCGTCTCGCACTGTCCACCCAGCCAGCGGCTTAGATGCAGATGAAATGGCATGAATCTCTAACCCCATGTCAGGAAGGTCCACGCCTTTACTCTTCTCAAGCACCATTTCGAGAAATGTGAAGTACTTTTGATATAAGTATGCACAAAATATTCTAAGTGCATATGCCAGAGCCAAGTGTGGCAGTAGACGATGTTGCTGCAATATCAATAATGCACCTAATTATACAACTGATTATCAAACTTACATGGGATTGATATTCCAAAATAGGCACTTCATCTTCATCGTCATTAGCACTGAACTGCCGACGCACCGCTGCATACCTCACGGCAATTGTAATTGCTTTGGCTATGTATGCAGTTCCAATAGCAGTAATGTTAACCCGCCCATCTGATAGGGTACCCAGTGACGCTCCATGCCGTTTATTTGGGTCTTTATAAGGAGTCACATATTTGCCATCTTCAGTAACGTCACCAATTTTGTTCAGTAGGTTTTCCCGTGGGATGCGATAGTGATCGAACATGATGAAACTGTGAAGCGATGGTATTTGGTATTTGCAAATAGTTAGTACGATATTTTACCCATTGTCAATACCGTTAAGACCAATCTTTTCTCCCATGTCGCAGATTTTAACGCCTGGATAAGGAAGTAGTGTCTTTGGGTTGCGAACATCGACGACGAATGCATGCAAACCATGCCTCTGGCCATCGGGTGTTATAAGGTGTGCAAACACAATTGCACTGGTTGCTGTTTGTCCTGGAGAAACACATAAATTCTTGCACAAAGTTGTGTAGAAAAACATTTTGTTCATTCAAAAGAGGTTTAAATCTGTACTTTTACTGAGTTCTAAGAATTTTGTGCAAATAGTGAAGTTACTACTTAAAATTACCACTAACCTAAAGATCCCGACCAGCATTTAGCAGCTTCAAAATCAGGTGTATGCAAAATAAACTGTTTCAATGCTGTATTATACGAAGCCGTCGTTCGCATTCCCTTTGTGTTACTGCCATGTCCTATTTCAGTAAGACAAAAACACCCAAGGATCTAAAATTCAAATCTTGTACTATTTCAAATTACCGTCTGACTTTCTAAGAATAAATTCTTAGTATTCTCGTATGCATAGTCGTTCGCCAGCGGCTCGCTGGAGTTTCGTTATGAATAGTATGTTGACGGCACTGTACATCTATGTAAAATTTGATGTTAGTAGGTTAGGTTTTCCGTCAGTTTTGACAGAAACCAACACAAAATCTAACTTTCTAACCTCGAATTTGACATAGTCGTACAGTGCCGCCAACATACTATTCATAACAAAACGGGGGCGCTTTTAGTTATATATTTAAAATGTTTAAATTGGGACATTGCAGTTGTATCAACCACTAAAAATGAAATTGAAACGTACATCTCCTTTCATGGAGCCCTGTAAGTAGTGCTCGTGCCTCTTGGTACCCATCGCTGCGACGACATTGTAAAACATGCCAAACGTTAATCCGTACTTTATTGCTACACTTGGCTCTAGAGGGTAAATAGAATTGACCAGAGCTAACCTTTTCAAGGGATCAAAAATTGCTTCGACAAAGAGGGTTTGCTCGATAGACTTAAATATAAATACTTTCTGCGCTGCAGTTCGTCTAATTTCATCTAAAACTGGCGTTTGTAGATTTTGCTCGAGGAAGAGCGGTTGCTTTTGTAATTCTTCATATATGCGGTTCTGGAAATTTATAAACTGAATTGTGTAAAAAACTGTCTGTGACTGTACTGTGTACTTTACCTCAAATTCTATGCCTTCTTCTGTGTCCAGAAATAGTTTTAGTTGCTTCCAGTCGAAGGACGCAGATTTACGATATCTGTCCAATGGACCGGGTGGAAAATCGGCCAAATATTGGGCCATTCTGCGTGGGTTTTGTTATGCTCATTTAACTGTATATAAAACAAAGTATTAAGAGCAGTAAGTTTATTTAAGGTGAAATTAATAGTTATTTAAGCGTCAAGGGAAGTAAGTAACTTTTACCAGTCGAGAACGAGTTTGTCAGCTCGAACGAGGGAGGGCTGGCAAAGTTTGAGACTGGTTGTAGATAGTTGCTTCCCGAGCATGCTTATAATATTTTTCTTCATGCCCAACAAAAATTTGTTTGTTTCATTGTTTTATATATTTTTTTTAAATTTACTAACCTTACCCTACTTATCTTAACAAGTTTTTACATTTCAAATAAACTGCTCAATTACAGGTCTAAAGAAGTAGCTTCAGCACTGCGAAAACATTAAGTATTATAGTGCACCCAGAATGTGTAGTTCAAAACGTGACCACCGAACTTCTGTAGATGGCGCCAAGTGGACAAGCCGCCACTGTGCTACAATGCTTGGAAATTTTGCAAAGTGGAAAATCGCCACCTTTCGCCAAAACCAAATAGCGCATGAAGGTGCTCGGGACCTTAGCAACAACTTTGCCCCCTTTCAAAATTTCGATATCTGTAGCCGTTCGAAAGTTACAGGCGATCCAGACAGACGGACGGACGGACGGACGGACAAAACGTTCGCATAAGTATGCTGAAGCTACTAATAAGTTAGGATCAGTTAAGTTCAAATCCGTTCAGATCACTTACAAAACTTAAATTACTGTAATAACACGTAATTCACTTACTTCCCTTGGGGAGTAGGTTTTACCTTACTTCCCTAATGTCATGACAACCAGTAAACAATCAGTAAAATCAACTTACCTGCAATGGATATGTCAAACTGTAACTTACTAGATGGGCATGGAGAAAAATGTTTTTCATTGCTACTGCCCTTGGTACAATGAAATTAATTAAATATCAAGGTAAACATCTAAATTTGAGTATTGTATGTTACTGCTACTGAATATCTAGCATGAAATACTTTTATAAGTTGTATAAAGTAGGAAAATCACCATGGTACTGATTTTTCTATACTTTTATTAAATAGTAATTATACAAAATCTATGATCAAAATCTCTAAATATACTTACTGTAGAACTCAAATGTTGTAGTGTCACTGTTGACAATTCAAATCGTTATCCATAATCAGCTGATTAACATATTGACCTTTAAACTGCTTTGAAATAACGCATAATTTTGTGTTGATAATAATGAATGACGGCCTTGAAAAGTGTAAAATCAATGTTAGTGAAGACAAGTTTTTACCGAAACTAAAACGTTTATAATAAATTTCCATTTAAGCATAATTTTTGCTAATAAATAATTAAATAAAAATAGTTTTGTCCTAACATATTTTAATATTTAAAATTAATAAAACGTTTGTCTGACAAAAAAAATTAGATTAGCGAACACATTAAGATTCCTTAAACTTGTATACTACTTACAATATAGGGTGGTTCATAACTGGTTGAACAAAATGAACAGGCGTTTACAGCATCATGTTCTGGTTAAAAAATGCGAATTGGCTTCGTTTTCCAGTTATTAAAATTCAAAGTTTCCGGTTACGATTTTAATTTTTAACTTTAGTAATACCAGGCCATGATTTATGTGAAGTTGAAGTTGACATTTAATAAATTTTAAGTTAAATTCAGTTAGCTGCTGTATTGAAAATGCAAATACGGAATGCAGTCGAGAACATTCAGAGTACCTATTCAGGACTTTTGATCTGTGTATAATTTGCTGATTAAGCGCTGTCAAGCTTGCGTCTGTATTCAAGGTGGTTTTTTTGAGCATTTATTGTAAATACCGGGTGTCTTAAAATGAATTACATCTAGTATGCTTTGAATTTCCAATGCAATCTAAAATTTTTCTTAAAATTGGCAAGACTGTAAGTCTATGTCAAATTCAAGGTTAGTAGGTTAGGTTTTCCATCAGTTTTGACACAGACTGACGCAAAATCTAAGCTGCTAACCTCGAATTTGACATAGACTTACAGTCTTGCCAATTTCAAGTAAAATTTTAGATTGCATTATGGGAAATTCAAAGCATACTAGATGTAATTCATTTTAAGACACCCGGTAGTTACTTACTGCTATTTTATTTTTATCGTTCCTGTTGTTTTAATTTAATCCGTTTTGTTGAACAAATAGATTATTAAAAATCTGGTGTGATCCACTCACACAACTTCCTTTTACAGTGATCTTATAATTAGCCAAAAATTTGATTTTAAATTTGTAAGCATTTGTCAAAATTTGTCAAAATTACAAATTCTACAAAAACGGACAAAATAGAGCGTTAGTTGAAGAGACAAATTTTCACATATAATCTCATAAGAGCATTAATTCTTTCCGTAAATTTTTTTGAGTGCGTTCCAACAACGTTGTATTAATTTGCCCGAGCGGGACGCGAGGGCAAATTAGGACGTTGTTGAATGCATGATAAATAATTTCCGGATATGAATTAATGCTCGAATGGAGATTCGGTAAGAAAATCGTAACGACACAAACCCTAAAAAGAAGTAATGTCTACCTACAAAAAATTTCCAAGAAATTTTGTTGTTGTCTTGGATACAGCTCGTGAACTAATTTTTCTATTGGTCATTAATGAGTGTCGTACGATTTTCACATATAATCTCATAAGAGCATTAATTCTTTCCGGAAATTTTTTTGAGTGCGTTCCAACAACCTCGTATTAATTTGCCCGAGCGGGGCGCGAGGGCAAATTAGGACGTTGTTGGAATGCACGAAAAGTAATTTCCGGATATGAATTAATGCTCGAATGCAGATTCAGTAAGAAAATCGTAACGACACAAACCCTAAAAAGAAGTAATGTCTACCTACAAAAAATTTCCAAGAAATTTTTTAGTTGTCTTGGTTATGGCTCGTGAACTAATTTTTCTATTGGTCATTAATGAGTGTCGTACGATTTTCACATATAATCTCATAAGAGCATGAATTCTTTCCGGAAATTTTTTTGAGTGCGTTCCAACAACGTCGTATTACGCGAGGGCAAATTAGGATGTTGTTGAATGCACGAAAAATAATTTCCGGATATGAATTAATGCTCGAATGGAGATTCGGTAAGAAAATCGTAACGACACAAACCCTAAAAAGAAGTAATGTCTACCTACAAAAAATTTCCAAGAAATTTTGTTGTTGTCTTGGATACAGCTCGTGAACTAATTTTTCTATTGGTCATTAATGAGTGTCGTACGATTTTCACATATAATCTCATAAGAGCATGAATTCTTTCCGGAAATTTTTTTGAGTGCGTTCCAACAACGTCGTATTACGCGAGGGCAAATTAGGACGTTGTTGAATGCACGAAAAATAATTTCCGGATATGAATTAATGCTCGAATGGAGATTCGGTAAGAAAATCGTAACGACACAAACCCTAAAAAGAAGTAATATCTACCTACAAAAAATTTCCAAGAAATTTTTTAGTTGTCTTGGTTACGACTCCTGAACTAATTTTTCTATTGGTCATTAATGACAGTCGTACGATTTTCTCTAAAATTTTAAGCTGAATTCAAAAATGTAATAATATACCGGGTGTTCTATTTAAAATAGGAATTAATAGAAAAAAATGAAAAGAAAATCCATTTTAGAAGTACAGATAGACCTCGCTGTTTGTGGGGTTACGTTTCAGAAGAATGCCGCGAAGTGTAAAACCGCGATGCGCAGGTACATAAATGATAAAAACGGAGTTAGGTTCCATTAACTAGATTTATTTATACTATGCAACCTCAAAAAACCAAAACTTTTCTGCGATTTTTGTCTGGCAAATCTGAAGCAGAGACTTGGCGCTTTGACGACATGGTTTTCCATGTTTTAAAAATTAAGCTCAATTCAATTTTCGGCAGAAACGCTCGAGAAGACAGTAAAGCTTGAACTATAATTTTACAATTTATTTCAGGTCCAATTTGGTAATAAGAGATTCAAAGGAATAGGCTCGATAAGTGTGTTTACAAGTTTGTGATAAATAATGTTATTTAGGTGTTCATGACATAAACCGTATACGTCTGCTTTATTTACTTACGGCCGGTCTTATGAAGACCACTAATCTGACGTTAACTTTAAATCGCTCATCAAAACGTTGGCGCTTATGACATATTATTCATTAGTAAACAAATGTTATGCGCTTTTGTTTATTTTAACAGCGAATTAAAGTTAGTGTGTGAAAGTTGAAACAGTTAACGTTGGCAATTCCATACGCGAACGGCAAAGCAAATATTCGCGAACGGCAAAGAAAAGGGAGCACAAAAGTGCCTCGCGTAAAATCAAATCAGCGAACCACAAAGCCACGAACGGCGAGATCTGATCATTTAGGGAAAACGTTAGGTTTTTTAAATTTTTACTTCCTCTTACGATAAAGGAAGTACTGGATTCACCCCAAAAATTCGAAATGGAGTTTTCAACAGATCTTCACGTTTTAGAGTCCCCTGAACCCAAAAAACATATTTTTTTTATTGGTCTGTCTGTCTGTCTGTCTGTGTGTGTGTCTGTCTGTCTGTGACCAGAATATCTCAAAAATGAAAAGAGGTATGGCATTGAAACTTCATATACAGGGTGATCATTTGAAAACGATCCACTCCCAATATCTTGGTGCATAAGGCTTTCTAAAGAAATCGCTGAGACACGTTCAACAATATTAATGAGGGGGACATATTTTTACATAAAAGTTACATAACACGTTTTATCCCCCCAGAGCCTCCACCTCAAAAATTTTAAATGGCAAGGGGGGTTATGTGATACCTCATTTGAAAGGCCATTGTATTACCTACATTTTGACGTTTTGTTTTTTAAAATCGATTGATGCGTTTTTGAGATATTAAGGAAAAACTGTTTAAGTTTATTAAAACAAAAGGGAGCTTTTAAAACGCATAGCAGGCTGTTGTCATAATGCATTACTGGATGTTTTTATTGTCAGTACTTGTCAAAGTGTTTGGCAATAATAATTGTTGATGTTCGTTTAAATTAAAATCGATAGATTTGTTTTTGAGAAATTTAAAGAAATTCAAAATTAGACAAAATAGCAGGCTGTGCAGAAACAATTAAATGATGTTTTGACTTTTGTGCAAAGTTAATATTACAGTGATTACAGTGTTTGTGTGTGTTTTACTTTGCGGTTGGAGATTTTTGTGAAATTTAAAAAATGGTTTACACGTTAGCTGAAAGAATTGAAATTATTTTTATTTACAACGCCGAAAATCAGTGTGCCCGAAGAACCGCTGCTGCTTTCAACGAAAATCATCCGGAAGTATGTTTCACACAATTATGTTTTGGAGTTGGTTGGAAAATTTAGAGAAAGTGGATCTGTTGCGAATAAAAAAAGAGATCAGCCTAGAGCTCTACATGAAGCAGCGCAAATCGAAGTTTTAGGACATTTTGCAATAAATCCAAATAATTTCCTTCGCCGTGTTTCTGCCATAACTGGAATTTCATATGGTGCAGTTCAGAAAGTTATGAAACTTAACAAATTTCATCCGTATAAGATTTGGCCGAAGAAGACTTTGATAGACGAATGACAGCTATGATAAACGTCAATCCAAAGTTATTAAAAATCATTTGCTTTAGTGATGAATGTACCTTTTATCTTAGTGGATTTGTAAACAAACATAACTGTCGCTGTTGGAGCGATGAAAATCCGCACATCTTTAGAGAAGGCCATTCTCAATGGCCGCAAAAAATAAATGTGTGGGCTGGTACATTGGGAGATGCTATAATTGGTCCTGTATTTATAGCAGAGAACTTAAATGGCAATATTTATTTGAATATGCTAGAAAATATAATCGACCCTTTAATAATAGAGGCTCTAGAAAATCAACGTGATGAAGAAGGGAACTTACTTCTAGCAGAAGAGGAGCTTTGTTTTCAACAAGATGCCGCTCCTCCGCATTATGTTTTACCGGTTAGGCAGTGGTTAAACGACAATTATCCGAATAAATGGGTCGGTAGAAGAGGACCGACAGAGTGGCCACCACGATCACTTGACTTAACGCCCCTAGATTTTTTTCTTTGGGGACATTTAAAGTCAACCGTTTACAAAACTGAGCCAGAAAATATTCAAAGAATAAATCACGAATGTAGATCTATTCCACGAGAGGTACCTATTTCAGAATGTTAGATTAGGATTTGAACAGAGACTCTATCAGTGTTTAGCCGAAAATGGAGGACAGTTTGAACAGTTACGTTAAAATTTAATTGTTTCTGCACGGCCTGTGCTATTTTGTCTAATTGTTATATTAAATTTCTCTAAAACAAAATAAAGAACGTTTCGAGGCACAATCTGCCCTCGTTATCAACGATTAACAATTAAAAAGGAACAAGAAACTTAGCTTTTTTCACGGATATTGAAAAACCACCAACCTCCAATGAATTGCTTGACACTGACGTTATTTAATAATTTTAATTTGCAGAGTTATGAAATACCCAAATAAGAATATGAATTATAGATTCACGCCACAAAGAAGTTTCAGAGATTAACATGTTGAAAAAGCATGATTCGTTAAATTGATGAATGCAAAACTGTAAATAATTTGTAAATAAGTGAATGCAAGGTTACTTTCATATTTATGCTTATTTGAAGCTTCAAATTTCCTGCAGTCATGAATGGCAGAACGTCTTATTAATTTTAAATATTAAAATATGTTACTACAAAATGATGTTTATGCTTAAATGGAGATTTATTACATTTTGACTTAAAAATCTCCTAAAAATTTTTCTTCAGTTATTGAAAACTCAAATATTATAATCAACTAATCAATATGATTTGCACCGATTATACCAAAATGGTAAAAATGGCACACATTCATTGAGTAATTCATTTAAGCTTACAGTTTATCAGGCAAATAGTGGGCTAAAAAAATAAGCTGCATTTTATATGGGCACTTAGTTTAGAATATGGTATAAATTATGAGAAATATGAAGAAAATAGTGTAAAAAAGTGGTGTGGTTGAATTAATTGTTTGTCAACATTAACCAAGCATTTTTTTGTTGTGTTGAATGATTTATTTGACTAGACCAACATATAAAAGCATGTTCTACATAGTCTTTCTAACAATTATTTAACATTAGGGGGAACGTCAACGACAGTCTCCCGGTAACTAAATATATATGTACTTACATAAGTATTGTCACAATAGATTACGTTATATACATTATTTACATAATTATGTGCACCTGCGCTGGGTAAACACCTTTAAAACTGTGTGGTCACTAATTGTCACTATTTGGATCATCTGAGCTAAGAAGGAGGTCCTGTGGAAGTCTTTTTTTTAACCGAGTATGTCGAGATTGCCGTCCGAGTTGATAGTGATTGGCACCGGCACTGAGTTGAATGTTTTCAAAGAATTTCGTTGCTGCTTGTTTAACGTATTCTTTTATTGTCAGAGTACCTAGTTTATAATGAATCTGACCATTTCTTATAAACCAAGGCGATTTTGAAATTAATCGTAGCATTCTGTTCTGAAACTTTTGAATTTTGCCATTTGTGTATCTGAAGCTACTCCCCACACTTGGCATGCGTATGTTATTCTTATTAACGGTCTTATGATCGAAGTGTATAATAACAAACCACATTTTATCTTAAGAGGTGAATTTTTGTTTAATAATGGGTATAGCAAACGTAATCTAACGTTTGCTTCTTTTAGTTTTTGGCCGATATGTTGTGTCCAAGTTAATCTCCTGTCGAGAAGTACCCCTAAGTATTTAACAGCGCTGTTGTGTGGGTTTCACTCTATTTGTTTATTATTTATGAGTATGTTGGGAGGATTGGGTGGTCTTCGGAGGGTAAAAATCTTTGTTTCACATTTATCCGAGTTTAGCTGAATTCTCCATCTTTTCATCCAAGTACTGATAATATTTAGCGATGATTGCAAACGGTTCCTGGCCACTACAATATCTTGATGTTGAGTGAATACGGAAGTGTCATCTGCATACATGCTTACTTGCGAGTCTTGGGGAGTTGGGAAATCACTTACATATATATTAAATAATATTGGACCGAGTATTGACCCTTGTTGAACACCAGATTTGATAACTCTGTATGATGATTTGGATTTATTTATTTTCACTTGGAATGTTCTATTTTTCATAAACGATTGTATTATATTATAGATGTATGTAGGGCAATTGATATTCTTTAATTTGTAAAGTAGACCATTGTGCCATACCTTATCGAACGCTTGTGCTGCATCCAAGAAAGCGATCAATGTGTGCCTTTTTTCCTCGAAACCTTTTACTATAACTTCAGATATTCTTAATAATTGTTGTGTGGTTGAATGGTGTTTTCTAAAACCAAATTGAAAAGTTGCTATTTTGTTGCCGTCATCTATGTCCTCTTGTAACCTCCTCTGTATTACTTTTTCAAGTAATTTGGATAAGGTGGGTAATAGACTGATCGGTCTATAACTGGATACTAGTCTTTTGTTTTTTCCTGGTTTTGGTATTACAATTATTTCTGCGCGTTTCCATTTACTTGGAAAATGTCCAGTACGAAGACATGCATTAAATATTGTGCATAAGTACGCTACAGCTTTCGGTGTTAGTTGTTTTAGTATTTCATTAGTTATTCGGTCATATCCTGGAGCTTTTTTATTTTTAAGTTGCTTGATATAAAATTTAATTTCTCCATGTGTAACTGGGTTGATCTCTTCTACCTCAATTTGCATTCCTTCTTGTAAACTCTGGTCAATGCTGTTTTGAAAATCTTTATCCTCGTTGTCGTTCGTGTGATCTTGAAATACGCTTTCGTAATAATCCGCAAAAATTTTACTTTTTTCTTCGTCGCTGCTGAAAACTCCTTGATCTGTTGTTATTGGTGGCATTACATTTGTCTGTCTTAGAATATTCTTCGTTGCTTTCCAAAGGCTGTTATTGTGTACATCTATATCAGATATGTATTTCTGGTAGTTACTTATGGCATACTGATGAAGTTCCCAATTAATCTTGTGAGTTAAACGATTTAGTTCTGTTTTCACATTTCTGTCTCGAGTAATTTGCCAGAGCCTTCTCATTCTACGTTTTTGTTTGATTAGTGTAGAAATATAATTATAGTACGAGCGGCGGTGACACTAAGTCTAGTGGGATAAAACTTTTCAATGTCATATATATAATTCGTTAGGTCATTGATGGGGAAACACAAAATGGCAGTGCTGCCACGTGTGGACCGAACGGCACTATAAAAAATTATTAATTTTTTTTTAATATCTAGTATAAAACTTCAGGATTCTGGTTGTTTCTCAGATCCTATTTTCTAGTATCATCGAACTTCATACAAATTCAAACGTTATCTGAAAGATCATCAATTTCTGTGTAAGAAAAACCACTGCTGCCTTTTCCAGAAAGTGAAGAAAATGGCGGCAGCAGCATTTGAAAGTCGCGATTATCGCAACCGAATTTCTCGTCTTCATTCGGTTTTATCGGCATTAATCCGGTTTTTTTCGATTTGTACTAATGAAATACGCGTGACATTGTAAATTGCAATAAATTTTCTATTGCGTTGATTGTTTAAACAAATGAAATTGTATTTTTTATGTGATATTTTTCGAGTTTTCCTTATTTCTCTTGTTTTTTTTCATATTTTCCAAGCCTTCGATTCCAATTGAGAATGAATTAGTTCTATCTAAATCAGATTCCAGCAATTATTCCAAGTTCACTGATTTTTGGATCGCTTTTTTAGGTCTTTTCGCGTTTTTCACAGCACGTACGAATCCGTTTCGCAGTTTTATTCAAACATGCCATTTAGTTATCAGGACAGGGATTGTTTGAACAAATTAGAAGTATTTAACTTGGAACATAAAGATTTTTGAGCTATTTTTAAGCAGAAATTGAGTCTTCGGTGTTGATTTATTTCACCAACTGTAAGAGAATGGAAGCGTGTTTAAATAAGTAATAGTCTTGTTTTGTGAAAACGAATTTAATTTCTTTCTAGATTTATGCATACAAATGTTGGTTTATAAAAAACACAAAGATTATGAAAAGTTCTTAATGAATTATTATTGAAACAATTTGCCCATTTAGTAAATTTGGTGTTATATTAAAAGTTAAAATTACAGGAGTAGCTAACAATTAAAGCATCGAAGCAACTAGTAGCACTAGTTTTCGTGGTCAGAATCGAAACTTTCTGCGTCAAATTCTTTGTCATCTTCGTCGTTGTTATCTGTTGCCAAAGATAGTATATCGTCAACGAAACAAAGCATTTTTTGAAGAAGTAAAATACGTTGAGATTACAAAAAAGGACAGCGATGCGACCGTTGCTGACTGCTTCTCAAACGAAAGTGAGTATGAAGCATACCAACTACCGAGGAATGGGCTTTGTAGGTCCTTTTGCTACCCTATAGCCAATCAGAATGTGCCACTTGTGAATAGCACAGCCGGGGTCCTACAAAGTAAGTTGGTAAAATAAATCAACGCCCAAGACACAATTTCTGCTTAAAAATAGCTCAAAAATCTTTGCTCCCAGTAAAATACTTCTAATTTGTTCAAACAATCCCTGTCGTGACAAATAAATGGCATGAATAAAAAAAAAATGCGAAACGGATTCGTACTTGCTGTGAAAAACACGAAAAGACCTAAAAAACGGCCCAAAAATCAATGACTTTGGAATAATTGATAGAATCAAATTTGTTTAAACAATGCTCGCAAGTATTGTTTCAACGAATAGAATTGATTTATTTTTAATTGGAATTAAACGCATGAAAACTATTAAAAAAACAAGAAAAACAATGAAAAATCGAAAAATATTACATAAAAAATTTCATTTGTTTAAACAATCAACAACATTGAAAATTTATTGGAAATTACGATGTCAGCGTATTTCATTAGTACAAATCGAAAAAAACCGGATTAATGCTGATAAAACTGAATAGACAAGCGAAATTCGGTTGCGATAATCGCGACTTTCAAATGCTGCTGCCGCCATTTTCTTCACTTTCTGGAAAAGGCAGCAGTCGTTTTTCTTACACTTTGAGGGATCACTTATATCCCTGCTGCCGCTGATAAGAGTTCGCTCGGGGAGTGGCAGCACTGTTTTTTCTTAAAGCCCTACCCCTTCCTTGTCTCGAGGAACAATCAGAATCCTGAAGTTTTATGATACTAGATATTGAAAAAAAAACTTTTTTAATAATTTTTTATAGTGCTGTTCGCTTCACACGTGGCAGCACTGCCATTTTTTGTTTCCCCATCAATGACCTAACGAATTATATATATGACATTGAAAAGTTTTATCACACTAGACTTAGTGTCACCGCCGCTCAGACTATTAGGAATACGTGAAGTGCAAGTATACTTGTTTCCGTGGCTTTTTGAGGTAGAAGTGTCTATTGCGGTGTAGATTGACGATTTATAGTTCTCTACTGCTTCGTCAATCGATTCTATATCATTTAAATTAAAGTGAGTAATTGGGACAAGGATTTTATTTAATTCTGTTTGAAACATTTTCCAGTCTATACTTTCTTGTATTAGTTTGTCGATGTACCGATTTTTTTGTAGAACAGCGGAAAAGGTAATTAAGACCGGTAGATGGTCGGAGTCTAATTCGCATAACACTTCTTGGTGAACGGGAGAGCAGAAGTTCTTGTGTAGAACCACATCCAATATATCCAGAAAATGGTCTGATCTGTAGGGAATGTGTGTTGGTTCAGAAGGTGCAGAAAGCTGAATGGCATGATTTGCAGTGCAGTCTTTAGGCACGGGCCCGACGGGCCCGGGCCCGGGGCCCCCAATTTTTTGGGGCCCCCTACGGGCGCATTGATCAACTAATAATTATGCAATTCATTAATTAATTTTGTAAAAAAATTAAAATTAAAGTTGTGTATTCATTCGATAAATTTAAAGTGGAAGTGTTTATCCCAATTATCGACTCATAACTCAATTACAGCAGAGATCTGCTGCATATATTTAAGTCAGCAATCGGTTTGGCTTTTTATCAAGTTTAAGAACCATTAGTCCAAACGAGTTGCACGATAGCTGTAAAGAGTTTGCTGAATATTATCGCTTTGATATAAATGGAGAAGAATTGGAAACGGAATGTATTCATTTAGCGCAGTATTTAGGAACTAACGATGTATATAAAACTGAACAAATTGATAATTCGCTACTGTATAACATTTTGAGAACTGATAAATTAGAAGAAACATTTCCTAACGTTGTGATATCACTTAGAATTTTCCTGTCATTAATGATCACTAATTGCAGTGGAGAACGTTTATTTTCTAAGTTAAACAGTATAAAAGACAAACTTCACAGTACTATGCTACGGGAGAGGCTAAACTCTTTATTATTAATGTGCATAGAAAGCGACATATTTTTGAATTTAAATTTTGAAGATATAACACAGGACTTTGCCCATACCAAATCGAGAAAAAAAAATCTTTTATTAGTGCGTAGCAATAATTATGACCTATTTGTAATTTTTTAGGATTCTTATGTTCTATTGTGTTTATATTAATTTTATTAGAATTTTAATTTCGTTTCAGTACATAGTTGTATAAAAATAAAGGCAGGTATACTCGTATTAATAGTATATTATTATATGAGCGATTATGACAGCCATTATAAACGAAGATGACATTTGCGCCACAAGGCGAAGGCGAGTGGCGCAAGTCATTTGAGTGAATAATGGCAATAATCGCGAATGTAATAAGATATTTTATCTACTCCTATGCAATAGGAGTTTTGTGTTCATATTTCCGAATTACATTTGTGACAGTTGTTAACTTCAAAAGTCATTTAATAAAGCCCATCGAATAATAAAAATAGAATTTTTTGATTGGTTGCAACTTGCGAACTAGTGAATTATGAAAATAGATTTTTTTGATTGGCTGCAAACCGTGAATTATGAATCATAATTCATGGCCATTATACAGTAGGAGTAGATAAAATATATATTGTATTGCATTGAGTTACTTCCTTTCTAGAAGGGCCCCTTCATTACCATGGGCCCGGGGCCTCAAACATATAAAAGACGGCACTGATGATTTGTTATCACAGACATTAATCTGTTTCCATTTGGGTTATTAATTCTGCAGCCCCATTCTATGTGCTTGCTGTTTAAGTCTCCGCATAATGAAGTTGGAACGTCCCCGAAGAGAGAAGCAAAGTCCTCTTCTTTGATCCTTTTGTTAGGCTGTTGATAGGCTGCAATTATTTTGAGATTTTTATTGTTTCTGTATTCCACTACTATTGCCACGCCTTCTAAATGTAAAAGTGTTGGCAGTTGAAGTTCATAGTGTTTGAATTTGTTTTTAATAAAAATTGCTACTCCTCCCGATGCAATTGGAGCGTCACGATCGCTACTATAAATTTTATATCCCGGTATTTTTAGTTTTTCATTGGGAACCAAATGTGTTTCGGATATGCACATTATGTCTACATTGTTTCTATATAAAAAGTCAATAGTGACTGCTCTTTTTTCTCGAATGCCATCAGCATTCCAGTTCGCTATTTTTATATTTTCTATCGAGTTTTTATTTATCATTTTTAATTAACAACGAAACAAGGGCTTTTGAAATGATATATTCTGTATTTGAGGAATCAGTTGTTCTATGACCTTTTCTAATAAAATCTTAATTATATCTTCAGTTCTTGCGGTTCTGTTGGCTGGTTTGCATCGGTTTGCTTGTTTTTAGAGATCTTCTTAAGAATATCTGAATAACTTACGTTGGGAGTTACAGTTGCTATTACATGTTTCTTTTGTTCTACGGTTGCAGTAGTGTTTTGTCTCCAGGTTGGGAAGCTCTTTTGAAGTATACGTGTTTTTATGTTTTGGTAATACGCACAACCTTTGTAATTCGCAGGGTGATTGTTACCACAATTTACACAAGTTGGTTCAGTTTTCTTATTTTTTTTACATTCGGTAAAGTGGTGCGACTCCTTGCATTTGACGCACCTGGGTGTTAATTTGCAGAAGTTTTTTGTGTGTCCATAACGCTGACAGCGAGTACATTGTGGTATGTCTCTCTGTTTTCGTCTTGGTTCAACACTAATAACAGCATGCATTAGGTATCGCAAGTTGAATATCTCCTTTGCTTTCTCGTTATTATCTAAATCAATTACGCACAGAGGCATAGGATTTTTTTCGCGATTTAGTAGTCTTACCACTTTTCGTACTGGGAATTGAGTAATTAGGTTCTGCTTTATTTCTTCATCCGTAAGTGATAGAGGCACCCTTCTTAATACTACAGATAATAAACGTTCGTCTGGTGAACGGAACGTATGATATTTTAATTTAGCTGCGTCATAATATGATGTTAGAGCTCTGAAGTCTTCTGTTGTAGTAGTATTAATTTTTATTGAGGTCTTATTCTTATGCTGTGTAGTATATTCACTCTTTAGAATTTTTTGTAAGTCCGAGACTATTTCCTGGTAACAGTTCACTTCGTGTAAAAATATTGGTGGAATTTTGACTTTTTTCGGTTGCTGTTGGGATCCAGATGGTTCACTTTGTTCTGGGTTTTCAATTGTTAGGACTTGATACCGATTTTTCGTAGGTATCAAGCATTGATATCGTTTGCTTGTGTCATTAGTATCTGGTGATTGTGCAGGTCGTTTTTTTGTGTTTACAGAGTCAATCATTTCAATGTCTTTATTTGTCTCTGCAGTGGCATTTGAGCTTTTAAAAATAATTTTCGGTGGCGTTAACTCCATTTTATGCATCTATTTGTAAATAGAAACCCTTCCGAAAGGGCTTCTGTATACTTTATTAGAATATAAGAAGTTTATTTTTAACAACACTGAGGGTTTATAACAACAATATGAAAAAACGTATTAAGAAAGTTATCTCAAAACACAGGCTTGGCTGCACTGACCGCGAACGTTCAGCGCGCTTCGCTGTTCAAACAAGACTCTAACCAAGCATTGTGCAGTACATAGAGTACCGATTAACCAACATAAATGGGACTTAACAGTGGTTAGATAACCGGCAATGTTAGATAATCAATAATCAGTTACTAAGATAGCCCCGCTGAACAAAAAAAAATTGTTACAAATTTGATGCAATAAAAGACAGATATAACTATTGCACATTAAAAATTAACATTTAAATTTAAATTGAAGATATCGCAAATTAAAAATTTGGGAAGGTGTTCAGATTATCACGGTTGAGTCTCACGATCACATTCTACAGCATCCTTGGTATAAAGCCGATTCACTAGGTAGAATATGAGATGCAAGAAGTGGAAATATATGTGCATCAATGAACGTAACATATTATAGTTCCTATAAATTACCTTAAATGTAACCGCTTTATCTTTATGATGTGTTTTTATCGGACTTTTTCCACTGTCTAGGGTGTATATATGTTATGTTAAGAACAACTTCACCCTGGTTGTGTGGTTAATTAACCACTCGTTGCTGGGTGCCCGTGACTCATAAAATCATGTTATTAGACAGCCATTTTACAAACTTACAACTGCAACTAAAAGTCAATTTTACACTGTTGTCAATAAAAGACAGTTAATTAGTCTTGCTGGTCTTAAAACACTTGTTATGTTCATGTTTTAATTCAGACCTCCTCGCAGTTAAAGACTAGCTTTTCGCACTTGTATCGTAAATCACTATTTCACACTGACATTTTATGTAATGCATAACCAACAACCAATAATAAAGTTTTAACACATAGACCTCCGTGTGGCACATAAGCTATGCTGTGCCATCCTTCCGTTTACGTTGCATGGTACACCATTCGAGCAGCGATTTTGCAACATCGGTTTGGTTGCATGGCATTGCGTTAGTGCCACAGAACATATATATTTATATGAACATTTCAAATAGGTGGCCTGCTGGACGCGGTGAAAATCGGAACTAATGTTAGAATCTAGTAATTTTCAAGTTTCGTATTGGTACCATTTTTACATCTATCATATTGACATTAAATTGTTAATCTTATTTAAGCTAAGTGACACAATAAATCAGAGGCGTACGCAACATTGCGGTATGGTGTATTATCAGTTCTTGAATGTTAAAAGGATTGCGGAAATAAAGGTGTTAAGATGAACAACCAGGCTCTGCTAAACCTTCTATCCCAGCAACAGCAATTTTCACACTTTAAAACACAAAGAATCTGTCATATGACGTTAGTCACTGAGCAAACGAAATCTCTCTACCCACCGTTGCTGTTTATTTGTCATTTAAAATATAACCTAACTTTGTATGTTTGACAACTTTCCACATATTGCCAATTCATCAAATATGATCACAGCGCTTTTCGTGACCTACCTTGAGACTCAATCTAGTTTCTGTGACCTGTAATATATGCTTTAATGCAGTAGTATATGGCCTGTTGTACTAAAATACATTTATTTACTAATATAAGCAAATCAAGTAGAGGCCTGAGGAACAATTTTAAATGGCGATTAACGTATTAAGTTTAACTAGCAACCCAGTGAGACAAATGTCTCATTTAAAAAAACAAAAAAGACCGTTTTTCAAATAGAACGCGTATTAAATAAAAACTGTACTCAGACCTGGAAGGTGTCAAAGTGGTACGCCGCATCGGAACGTTCTGGAAGCTGTCAAGGTGGTTGCCTAACTGATCGAGGTTTTAAGGCGCAGAAGGTCGCAGCTCCGTTTGGCTGCTGAAACAGCGTACTGACACTTCCGGTTTTCGAGAAATCACGTGATTTATCGAAAACCGGAAGTGTCACGTGGCTGAAATTGGGTTCCTGACCTGACATGACCATTCCAAACATATAACTTCCATAACTTTTTTCTCTGTATCTTACGGTTTGGCTGCTGAAACATCGTCCTGGACGGACAAAACAGCGTCCCGGACAGACAAAACAGCGTCCCGGACAGACAAGTCTATTAGATAAAGGATTATACATATAACATGTTCAAATAGCCATTGAAAGGTAGGTATTATGTGTATTATACTATCAACTGTCGTGTAGGTAATGTATCAATTAAGATTACTAGTATTTCGTGTCTATTTAAAATAAACTAGCTTTCTAGTCCGCCACATAGGTGACCTTATTCTAATTAAAATGTTTTCCATCTTTAAAATTGAATGTACAGCAACAGAGATTAACTAACTTACATTTTAAACAACTGTTTGGAGCGCGACCACTGATTGCACATACATTACTTACACATTTACTGCTTTGTAATCATCACTGTTACAGTGGTCCATTACAACAATCAGCAGAACATCACAGATCGATTTTAAGAACTTACTTGCCTGCTACAATATATTGCGTTTTCTCTAACAATTATTTATTTAACCGAAAGAATGAAAAAATCAAACTAGCATTTTTACAAAAATCAGTGATGCTATGGATTTATAGAAACAAGCCAATGCATAATTTTTTTTTTTTATTTTTATTTAATTTGCACTCAGCCAACAGCCGTTAGGCCAATTACAGGCGTCGCTGTGCAGTTATGAGGACTTCCAACCCCACTAACGACTGTCATGATGTTGTATGACCGCCGGGACCAACTTTTTTCCGTGATAGCCGTACCACGAGGCGCCGAGAGATGCAGCCGTGGAACTCCCATCCAAGTTCTGACCAGAGACAGCGTTGCTTAACTCTGCTGATCGAACGTGGACGCTTGTTCAAGCTACACCACTCGGGACCCAATAATGCAAGTGTGTGCAGGGCGATCATCCATCTGAAACCAAATTTCTTGGTCTCTAGCAACGTTGACCATCGTTGACCTCAAAAAGTATATTTTGTTATGTTTGTCTAATACTAGGATTTTTAGTCACTGCCGTCAAAAGATTGAACGTATTGTCGTTTTCCTCGTTTTGGTACAATTATTTAATAACGTGCCTGTAGTTTTAAATTTAATATATCAGTTTATTAATGGTTGTACTGTTTGGAATTTGCCGATACGGATATTTTACAATAACAAGGAGCTTACTTAACGAGGGTTCACCATAAAACCATTTTTGTTATGGACAAAGTCCAGGTACCTTTGAGACATTAAGCAGAACAAACTTAATGATGAAATATTATAAACGTCAAACATCAACGACAAACAAACAAACTGCACAAATTGTTTATTTAGGTAATTCCAACGCCGCATGGAGTTTTGAAAATTGAGTTTTTGTTTGCATTGATTTATCCTATTTCGGAAAATGAAAAATGGTTAGCATTAGTACGAATGGATGCAGTATTTTTTCTTTCCAAAAAATATATTTACGCTTTAGCTCTAAAATAATTAGGGGAGCAAATAATTGAACAGAAAGAATTTACTATGCAAATCCCTATAGTGCGTCGTGCAAGTCAGCACCCGGTATAGATACAATATCAAGATTGCAAGATACAACACCGGTATTAGCTGTCAGTACACCTTTGCAATTCTTGAATGATTCCATATTATGTTTGGTTGCGATTAGAAATTTAAACTTTATCAATAATGTCGTGATGAAAAAAATAAACCATAAACCTCGATCTCAAAAATCTAGTGCTCTAACCCACTATATATTTTCCTATATAATTCCTTGTACTTAAATAGATAATAATAATGTTTGTAGTTTATATTGAGTATGCTGTAGTTTACCTGCTGTACCATTACTAAACTCTAAAAATATTGAACAGTTGCAGCATTGTAGCTTTTGCGTTCTCCAACCATATAGGGTTATTCAATTTTGAGGTCCACCATATGGGGTTTCGACAATGGTAGAAGATACAATGGTGATTTACTTTAGGCAAAGTTCTGCATTCCAATACTGAATACTATTTTTAAAAAATAATTGGACGTAGCCACCTTAGTTATTGAGTTATGTCCAAGACACAAATTTTGCTTTTTATTTTTTTTTATACGTTGTTCGATTTAAAACAAAATTAACTTGACATTTTTAGGACATTTTTTAACCCGGCGGTACACGGGTGAAACTGCCGAACACTAGTGCACAAACACGGTCAAAATGACCGTGTGTATTTTTTCGCTCAAAAACGTTTGCTTTCAAATATGATGACCTTAAGTCATTCAAATATCGATTTTTAGGATTGAAATAATAGTAATACCAAGTTACCACAAAAATGTAATGACAAGTGAACATTTAAAAAAGCTAAGTATAAAAAACCTAAACAATTATTTCTACACAAGAAACTTCGGGTTATAAGAAAACAAACGAAAAAAATTTGATTTTCAAAAGAATACCACAAAAATTGTAACATTTAATGCATTGTGAATAGAAATTATTCAATATCTTCATAATTTGTGCCCTCCGCGCAGTTGGTACACAAAACATTCTTGTGTTCCTAGTGCCTAGTGCTACGTACACAAGTGCATCAACCCGGTCGAATCGACCGTGCTCCGTCACTTTGTAAGTAATGAGCCAACTTTGTACAAACAATCAAACCGAAAAAAAAACTTATGCTATCAGTCGTGCCAACCAACGGTCAAGGGAGGTATACCTAAAATATTAGACACTGTTTACATTTGATTTTTTTTAACAATAAGGCAAAAACTAAAAACCCGGTCATTTTGACCGTGACCCGTGCACTGCCGGGTTAAAGAAGATCAAGATTGTCCTACGAGCTCAGGACTTAACTTTTCTCCTTTGCTAATAAAGCTCTATTTTAATCTTTCGGTATATAAATAACAATAATTATAAACTAAACTATTGCTCTCACGAGAAAAACTAAAAGAGTTAAAAAAGTTTTTAAATAAATCAGGCTTTCTAGTAAGTATATATTTTTCTAAATCAAATTCTTGTCCGTTAAAAAAATCTTATAAAAACATTATAGGGGTTGCTAATTTCAACCTCCCAATAAATAAGCTTTGTATTGGTAAAAAAATCTACCAATTTTCACTTATAATCACACGAGAGTTTTTTTTTGTCAAAGTAAACTTGACATTTTAATGAGAATTTCGTTGCTTGGCAATTTAACGAAAAAAACTGCCTCTGAAAAAATTACGAGTCCGAAGGACGAGTAATTTTTTCTAACAGTTTTTTGAGATATTGGCGCATTTTAGTTGTGGTTTTAATAGGTTCAGAGGCGTGCAAAAATATGGTCTTTATTTTTCCTTAAAAATGAAGCGAGATACGAAAAAAAAAATCTGGTGTGATACACTCACACAACTTCCTTTTACAGTGATCTTATAATTGGGCAAAAAATTTATTTTTAATTTTTAAGCATTTGTCAAAAATTACAAATTCTATAAAAACGGTACAAAACAGAGCGTAAGTTGAAGAGACAAATTTTCTCTAAAATGTTAAGCTGAATTCAAAAATGTAATAATATACCGGGTGTTTTATTTAAAATAGGAGTTAATAAAAAAAATAGAAAAAAAACCAAAGAAACCCACTTTAGAAGTATTCAACTGGAAAATCGCTTAGCTCACATCAATATACATTAAAAATGTAATAAAAATGTAAAGTTTGAAAAAAATCGTTAGAGCCGTTTTTGAAAAATCGAAAAAAAACTGAAAAATCACAAGAGTAAACACCTACTTTTGGTTATGCGATTTTCTTCAAACCTTGCTGTCTCATCTACATACTACACAAAACTTATATATGAAGTTTCAACACCATAGCTCTTTTAATTTTTGAGATATTCTGTTCACAGACAGACAGACAGACACACAGATAGACACACAGACAGACCAATGAAAAAAAAATATGTTTTTTGGATTCAGGGACTCGAAAACGTGAAGATCTGTTGAAAACTTAAATTCGAATTTTTGGGGTGAATCCAATACTTCCTTTATCGTAAAAGGAAGTAATAAGACAAAAAAGTTGCATTTTTAGTTGCTTTATTAAAAAAATATATGAAAACTAGCTGGCCCGGCAAACGTTGTTGTGCCCAAAAATAATTTGTCTCTGAAACCCTGTTTCACCACTATAGAGTTTTAATTTTATGTCATATCCATCGTCTTGGACTTATGCCATTTTCGTAATCCACTTCCCAAAAAACCTAATAACGACACACATCGATTTTTAGGCTTATTTACCCCATTTCACTCCCTAAGGGGTAGCGGACCAGACAGACGCTGTCCTGCCCGAACGTTGGTTTGCCTGCTATTAGCGGGTTCAGCAAACGTTTTTTTGATATTCGAATTTTCGATTTTTTTTATTTAAAAAATATTGGGGAGTGGTGGGGGGTTAAATTTTGGGGTTATATGTTCTGATATGCGCGAAATCTTAAAACAAAATTTAAAAATCGTCAAAAATTTTTAAAAAATCCTGGAACCCGATTGCAGCGCCACCTACCGGGTGCAATTGTGAATCTAAACCATTTAGGGACCCACTCAAACACACACAAAAAATTTAATCAAAATCGGTCAAGCCGTTTAGGAGGTATTTTCAGTCACATACACACGTACAGAAGAATTATATACAGTGTCCGCCAAAAAGTCGGCATAATATGGGAAAAAAATTTATTTTTGATTTAAAAAAAAAAATTTTTACGTCAATAATTTGTGCTTGTCTAAAAACCTATTTAGCCCCTATCATATATACCGAGTGATTTTTACTTCTTAAAAAATTGAGTTTTCGAAATTGTCAAAATTCGAAAAGTGCTATTTTTCGGAAACTAAGTAAGATTTCAATGAGATTTTTTAAAGCGTTTTATTTTTAGCGAACTGAACAATCTCAAGGCCAGAAAACCCCTAATTTGTTTTAATTTTAACTAAAAATTCATTTTTCAGTTTTTTAATATTTTTCAAAATTTCGCATATTAAGACATAATTTTATGTGATGACTTTAAAGATTTATAGTGAGAAATAATAATATAAAATGTTAATTACTTCTTTAGATTTTTTATTATTTACCGAAAAGTTGTGTTTGCATAATTTTTACGTTTTTTATGCAAGGTGCTTTTTAGGAGAAATATTTTTCAATTCTGATTAATACCTATCTATTGAAATCGCTTCAAGAAACTCTAATCTAGCCCTGTTAATGAATTACAGTTACAAAAACCCTGTAAAGGTTCTTTTATAGTTATCTAAATGAGGACATTTTTCTTGATCCAATTACATGTCATTTAGACAACTGTAAAAGAACATTTACAGGATTTTTGTAACAGTAATTCATTTACAGGGCTAGATTAGTTTCTTGAAGCCATTTCAATAGATATTAATCAGAATTGAAAAATATTTCTCCTAAAAATAACCTTGCATAAAAAACGTAAAAATTATGCAAACATACTACTTTTCGGTAAATAATAAAAAATCGAAAGAAGTAATTAACATTTTATATTATTTTTTCCAATTATAAATCTTTAAAGTCTTCACATAAAATTATGTCTTAATATGTGAAATTTTGAAAAATATTAAAAAAACTGAAAAATTAATTTTTAGTTAAAATTAAAAAAAATTAGGGGTTTTCTGGCCTTGAGATTGTTCAGTTCGCCAAAAATAACACACTTTAAAAAAATCTCATTGAAATCTTTCTTAGTTTCCGAAAAATAGCACTTTTCGGATTTTGACAATTTCGAAAAACTCAATTTTCTAAAGAAGTAAAAATCGCTCGGTATATATGATAGGGGATAAATAGGTTTTTAGACAAGCGCAAATTATTGACGTAAGAAGTTTTTTTGAAAAATCAATAATAAAAATGTTTCCCATATTATGCCGACTTTTTGGCGGACACTGTATATAAAGATTTTCATTTTAAAAAATATTGGGGAGGGGGGTGAAATTTTGGGGGACCTGACAGACGTTGTCCTGCCCGAACGTTGGTTTGCCTGCTGTTAGCAGGTTCAGCAGTTTTTTTTGATTTTCGAATTTTCGATTTCTTTTAATTTTAAAAAATATTGGGGGGGGGGTGAAATTTCGGGGTATATGTTATGATATGCGAGAAATCTTAAATCAAATTTTAAAAAAGAAATGCGTCAAAAAATTTTAAAAAAATTCCTAGAACCCGATTGCAGCGCCACCTACCGAGTCCAATTGTGAATCTAAACCATCCAGGGACCCACTCAAACACACAAAAAATTTTATCAAAATCGGTCAAGCCGTTTAGGAGGAGTTCAGTCACATACACACGTACAGAAGAATTATACAGTGCGAGTGTAAAGTCTGGAACTATCGAAATAGAACTTTTATCAAATGTTTTTGAAAGAAATCTTCGAACACGTCAATTTTTATTTAAAAAATACATATTTTACTGTAATTGTCACTTTTAGATTGTCTTTTGTTTTTAAGTTATGACTTTAGCGATACTTTTTTTAAATGGAAACCTTAAATTTTTATAATGAATTTGGATAAAGCATGAAATTCTAAGACCAAATAAACGAAGAAAAGTATGATACTGTATTTTAAAATTTTCGAGAACATTGTACGGTTACCACATCCCCTCGATACTAAAATTTCAGGTCTTTTTTTTCACTCAAATATCGCACCATTATTTATTTAATTAAGAGCACACAACAAAAACAGATAAACAAACTATGAAGAACTGTCATAATTTTAAGGCTAACTAATGGTTTCATGGCTACTTGATTTTTATTCGATTTTTGGTTTAATACTTTAAAAGCGATTTTCTCGAAAATTTCAAAATACAGTATAATACTTTTTTAGCGTATTTGGTCTTAGTATTTCATGCTCTGTCCAAATTCATCATAAAAATTTAGGGTTTCCATTTAAAACAATTATCGCAAACATCATAACTCAAAAACAAAAGACAATGCAAAAGTGACAATTACAGTAAAATATGTATTTTTTTAAATAAAAATTGACGTGTTCGAGGATTTCTTTCAAAAACATTTGAGAAAAGTTCTATTTCGACAGTTTCAGACTTTACACTCGCACTGTATATGTAAAGATTGCAAAAAATTTATTGGGCGTTATTTTTTTTGTGAAAAAACCTAATCGATATACCCCATGGCACGCCTCTGGAAGTACTGGATCAACTGTAATATGTCTAAAAGATACCTCATAAAGTTATAAACAAACTGTAAAAATTTCATTAAAATCGCCGAAAGCGTTTTTTAGATAACAATAAAAAACCGATATTTTTAAACTTTTACACCCTGTACCTCCGTTAGTTTTGATATTTCGGAAAAGTGGTAAATGAAAAAAATGCTAATTTTTTTAAGCTTTATATCCTGGTAAAAGGAAAGAATCAACTTAAAAATCACCCTGTATAAGGTCAGAGCTTTTTAAGGTAAACAAATTATTGATGTAGAAGTATGATCAGAAGCACTTACCTAAAATGCATTTTTAATTTTTTCTGAAAATGCCAGATTATTCTCAGAAGTTTTTTTTCATCTGGTAGAATAAGAAAATGTGAAGATTCAATAGGTTTTAGAAATAAATATACATACTAACAAATGTTAACACTTATTGTAATTTTAAATGTACGATTTTGTTTAAAATGAAATGCAAATTGACCTTTAAAATTACAAGGTCCGTAAATCACCTTTGCTTTGTTCATAGCAAACGTGATTTACGGACCTTGCTAAAATTAGTCCATATTAAAAACTTGCATTTTGAATGTTTCCATGGATAAAACTGTATTATATGGCTATATTGCATCTTAACTGCAAAGTTTTGACTCAGTCGTCCACAAGAAAACTTTTGAAATAGCTCTTACGGATGAATATGATCCAAACGTGTTAATAACAAGTGCTTACCAATACAATTTAACTGAAAACTCTTTGTAACGTTTTCACAAGTCAAAAATATGATTGTAATTTTATACGTAAGTATTTGTAAACAGATTAAAATTTATAGATAAGATAAGAAAGCAATGAAGCAGCGCCCGCCTAGATTTTATTAAAAACATTCAGACCATGACAACAAGCAACTGCTTCAAGCTAGAATAAAATGGCATAATTAAACAGAACTTTTTTCAAAATGTCACAGAAAACAAACCTATTTTGCAGTTATTTGACGTGATTTTAACACACTGATTTTGGTAGTCAGGTTGTGGCAACGCATGTATGTTTTTATATATGTGTGTGGTTTTTACAGACCATGAGACCCATTGTCTGCGATATTTATTCTTTTCCTTTTGGTCTGCGGCTTTGTTTCTCCAGTCTTTCAATCCTATTTTTTTCAGGTCCTGTGTCACTTCCTTCTTTCATCCGGTACTTCTTGGTCTTCCTCTAGCCCTTACCCCGACTGGATTTATCTTCAATACTATCTTGGTCATTCTGCTGTTTTCTATACGTTCGTTATTGTTTAACATAGGTACTTTGCTATTGTTGGCTCATTGAATAATTCTTGTAGTTTTTTATTAGTTATTTTTCGCCACTATCCATCCTCTTTATGTCGTGCGTAGATTTACCTTAAAATTTGTGGTTAGCAAATCAGCTTTGCTTCTTTTGCAGCCCTTACCTTCCACGCTTTGCATCCATATGTTGCTAGGGTCTCAACACAGTTTTATAGATCTGCATTTTTGCCTTTTGCAATAAATATTTTGATATACTGCAGTGGTCTTAAGCCCTATAACTCAACTCTGATAGCATTGCCAAATTAATGGATGTTTCGCTAAAGCTCAGGGTGAGGTATTTTATATAACTGCAAGGCTAAAACTGGAATTTAATAGAATGAGGGCATTTGTAAGGAGATGCCATTAATAGCAGTATAATTAAATAAAGAACGCAATAAGCAAAGCTCATTTCTCACAGGGATCCAAGTTGACTGTAAGATCAATTTAAAATGAGAAGTTTGTGCAAAGGTAATAGCCGAACTATTAATTACAAAAGGGATTGCAAAAGTAAGGAAATGAAACGTATAATTCAAGTAAAGTTAAACAGTGAAATATTTGTCAGGGTTTTATAAGAAAGGTATGAGAAGCTTGATAAGCTAATGAACGTTGCAATGAGCAGCTAAGAAGCCAGGCATTAAGGCATTTAATGAAATTGTAAGAATCAGCAAGCCAGAGTAAAAAAAGTAACTAAAAGTAAACACAGCAGATGGACCAAAAATTGTGTGGAAAAACAAACAGGTAAATTAAAAGGAAGCCTTGGTGCAGGAAATACTCTAATAAAAATTAATCAGTGCAGTGACTTGTGTGATCAATTAAAAGCATTTTAAAAAACGTGAAAGTGGCGAAAAGACACGGTTAACTAATCATAAATGTAGACAATAATATTAAGAATAAGAATTTTGTAAATAATTTTAGTTATAAGCAAATTTGGTGTTATAAGTAATTATTTTGAACTTGGTTCATATCCGTTTTTTATTTAATATTTAACTTGCAATTGTTTATAGCAGATATTAGGGAGAGAACAAAAGAAATTAATTATAAATTGACATATTAAAAATGTACTCCAGTTAAATTAAATTTTCATAGAACAAATCAATTTATATCGACAAAAAAAGTATACCATTTCATTGAGTGCATGTTTGTGGTCGTGTGAGAGTATTTGTAGCCAATTCCAACACAAAAAGTTGAAAAGTTCTCCGAGCCCAGTGTACCTAACCTAGAAGCCGAAGCAGCAAAGTCCGATCTCGGCGTGGAGGAAAGCAAGCGGATACAACCCAGAGGGGAAGACTCTAGAGCATCGAGAAGCCCCGCGAGTACGTGTGCCAGGAGTTGCAGCAGGATCCGGCCCATAGCATCCCCAAGAACTACATAAGCGTGTCCTTCGAGCTCCCGATACAAGATCTGTTTAACCTAAAACTAGCTACGTCAGGCCCGCGAAAGTTTATGCATGTATAAGAAGAGTCATACTCAAGACAATCCAAGCGAGTTCCGTTGCTGTAATGTAAATGCAGCCCGTAACATAGGCCCAGTCCATAATTTGAGTTTAGGAGGAAGTTGAATCCAAAGTTACGCCAAGAAAAACAATTGGGAAATTGGCGCGCGTCCCTTCGACGAATGGTAGAAAACAAATGACAATTAATGCCGCGAAAACAGCCGAATTTAAATAATTACCGGTAGAACTTGATGAATTTTCACATTGTTTTAATTCACTGTCAGCTATCTTGCCAGAAGGATTTATTTTGGGGTAACGTTTGACCTAATTTCGAGTATTTGCTTGTGCGCAGTAGAGCGAAGACGGAATACAGATCTGTATTCAAATAATTTGAGAATTACACATTCAGCCAGGAACCTAACCGAGATTGAGTGATTGCTTTACCAAATTGAGCTAGCGATTATTTATTAATATTTGCAGATAAATAAAATATGATACAGGGCATATAACCATTTATTTCAACGAGTTAATAAAATACAACTCACTTTTAATCTACCTAGAATTTTATAGTGTAAATAAAATATTTGCATGGTGGTTCTTAATCAATATTTATTTAATTAAATCAATTTAAACAACTATATCATTGCAATACATGCTAAGGTTCCTGTACCACCTCTTATCAGTCTCATTTTTGTTTCCTCCTCTTCTCTTCCATGCTCTATTAACTGTACCCCCTGGTATGTAAGCATTTTCACTCTCTCCATTACCAATGTTTCTTTTCCCTGTCATCTGGTTATTAGGTTTTGGTTTTCTGTTGTACTAGATTGATTCTTCGTCACCATGTACTTTGATTTATTGTCGCTCTCTTCGACTTCCTGTATTACTTTTATCAGGTCTTCTTTGTTGATCGAAATTAACACTAAATCATCAGTGTAGGCTATATATTGTTGTATGTCTAGGCAACACACTTTCGGGTTGTCATTTGTCAAAATTATTGCGGGTGATTATCACTGCTCTTGGTAAATTATAAATGATAATTAACAATCCACTATTGTCTTAATAAGAGATACCCTAGAAAACAAAAGGTTTAATAACGTCAGTTTATGAACTGTTAATTTAGTATTCTGCAAATTTAAATAATGCCTAAAATACGCCTAACCACTGCTGATGAAGTAGAAATGGTGTGTTTTTGTCGGTTGAGTAAATACACTTATATGGATTAAAATTTACATTTTAACTATTTTTCTAATTCTGAACAACTTTTGTAAATAACTTTTTTGATAAAACTAAGCCTACTATAATTTTTAAATTTTTGCAGTTATTTTTTTGTCGCAGTAGACTACTGCTTTGCAGTAAAATTATTTAAATACTATGAAAATAATTCCTTTAACAGGTAGGTAAATCGACCATGATTTTAAATTGATCAGAAAATAAATATGAAAGATACATGGGTGTGAAGGTGAGAAGTTAAACACGGTGCATATCAAACAAATTCACAAAGAAAACCACAATATCTTGAGTTATTTTGTGGGTAGTACAAAATTAAACGCAGCCGCCTGTCTTATATAACATATGACGCTCTAATACTTACAGAATTTTAGTAAAATTTGCTCACTGGCGAAGATACGCCATACGCTAATCAAACCAGATCGCATTTCTTTTGAAAGAATATAAATCTATGTACGAGGTAAAACATAATACTGACATTTTACTGCAGTATAAACAATTTACTGATGATATATGAAGTTTTTCAGCAGCTAGTGATACCAATTACTCCATAAAGATACTGCAGTTGCTGCCAAATTATTAATAGGAAGGATTGCAAGTTTGCGGTCGCTCACGTAAGATGTGTTGCAGCAACTACTGTCGGAAACGGTTGGAAGTAAACGCGCGGTGGTACTCCACATTGGCGATAGTTCATATCGGTAGTAGTTCCTGCCAGATATAAATCCACATCGGTGGTATTTTAATTCGGTGACATACCATATATTTGTTACAAACTTTAAAAGTCGGTAGTAAACCAAGTCGGTGGTAGTCCCTGTCGGATCTAAATCCACATTGGTTGTAATCCAAGTTGGTGGTAAACCAAATCGGTAGTAGTTCTTGTCAGTAGTCAATTAATGTCGGATCCAAATCCACATCGGTGACAATACAGATCGGTGGTAGAGCACAGTCTACGTTGACAGATCGAGTAACGACACCTGATTGGTTTCCATAGGAATTAGAAAAATAGCGTCTGGTAAGAACATTTTATAACACAAATGGGGTAAGTAAATTTCATAACACAAGTGCAGTAAGTAAAAATTACATAATAATTTATAATTTATTATCCATTTACTTGACATCTGCACTGTCAAACTGACAGTATGTTGGCACCACTGCTATTTTTCACATTTTAACAATTACAGCTGCGTTCGAAAAGGTACCTCTGATAGCTCTGTTTCCTCGAAATCATTCGCTGAAAGAGATCGATAATAGCCATCGGTGCGGGTGGAAGTGAGATGAATGAACGATTTCGAGGAAACAGAGCTGTCAGAGGTACCTTTTCGAACGCAGTATAAATTACTGTACAGTCTAATAAAAAACACATTATTTTGGAAGTACAGTCAAGACCTTTTTTTAAAAATTTGACACTGACAGTGCGGATGTCAAGTAAATGGATTATACATAATTTATTGAGTGTTTCCATAGAAATACAAAAGTAGTGTACAATGTGGAAAATAAAATTTAGAGTGTATTACAGCTTGATGATCCTTCCGATAAGAGCTTACATCTATAGTATCTCTATCAGCACTCAACGAGAAATAGAGGATTATAAAAGTGCATTAGCACTTGTCCGCATTCAAAATACCTAAGCTAAAACTTATAACTAAAGCTAAAAACATTTAGCGATGGGGTTTAGCTTAGTCTTAATTGTTTTACATTTCACACTAAACTCATGGTGTAAAGAATACAAGGTGTAACGTAGCGCAGAATGTGGGCGGACCTCAAATTCAACCAATAGGACATGGTCCGACAAATGGCACGATTGGTAGTACTGAAGTGTATTGTTGAAGACGCTGTCGATGTCAAATTCGAGGTTAGGTTTTGCGTCAGTTGGTGTCAGATTGACGCAAAATGTAACCTGCTAACCCCGAATTTGACATCGACTGACAGTGCCAGCAACATATACGATCGCAACCATGGTTACACCATGATCGCGGTCGTGATGGATTTCCTGAGCAGGACCATCGGGGATTGGTTGACATCTCCCCTCTATTTTCTGAACGACTGCCCATCCCGGGAGCGTTTCACCTTGTATTCTTTACACCATGACTAAACTTACATATTGCTATCAGTCCTGCTAAGAGATTTTGAAAATTAAGTCGAGTACATCTGTATACTCCATTTACTTGATCTGCACTGTCAGTGTCAAATTTAAAAAAAATGTCTTGACTATACCTCCAAAATAATGTGTTTTTTATTAGACTGTACAGTAATTTAATTGTTAAAATGTGAAAAATAGCAGTGGTACCAACATACTGGCAGTTTGACAGTGCAGATGTCAAGTAAATGGAGTATAGATAAGTTTTTCACAGCCGCTTCTATCATTTCTTTCATGATTTAGAGCTTGTTTCTAGTACGGAATCCCGACATTCTGCACTAAAACAATTTATCACTTTTGCCGCAATATATTTATAGCATCTTTGGCCTATACTCTTCTTACATTGAGGTACCATCACAGATCTAGTTGTATTGCTTCTAGTATTCCTTCCATGATCTATAGGTATTACTTTGCCTTGCTCAATCGCCGATACACAGAATTTTTGCCTCAGATTTAGGACAGTGGCTATGTGCCACATGCTCAATCTGCCGATTCCATTTTAGATGGCTATCAATTACTATTCCTAGATACTTTGCTGAGTTTGCCTTTCCAAGAGCTGGGCAGTCACAATTGTTTTCATTTACACACTCACTTTCATGTATTATTATGTCTAAATCTAAATCTCTGGTATACTGTCAACGTAATAATAATAAAATAATTCAAAATTTTGAGAATATCTTTGTTCTTCGATTGTGCAAAAAAATATGCTATACTCAATCGTTAACTGCTTGTAGCAGGTCTCGAAAATGAAATAATCTCGACCCTCTGGATCTCGTTTTTCTAACTTTTTCTCGACCTGGAAAGATGTACTTAACGATCTTGTATCATAATATGCTATATCATAATTCTAAATTCAAAATATCCTTAACCCTCGTATACTCTAATAGCATAATGGTCTGGAATACAAGAAGAATAGATCAAGGGAGACCAGATGGAAAAGATAAAAGGGAAGGGATTTGCTCCCAAGACTATTTGAAGAAAGGGACATATCCAGCTGAGGTACTGTTACCCGTCTTTCTTATTCAACAAGTAGACGGTAAAGCTTCGAAGACGTAGGGCTCTTTTTATCGTATCACAAATAACATAAACACCAGTTTTCAATAATAGTACATAGAGTTTATTTAACAAGGATAAATTACTTTTAGTTATAAATGTGTTAAACACAGATTATTATTTTAATGAAACGAACAAATTTAAAATTACTACTCAACTACTTACGATACATGTTCACCCTGGAATGGCTTCTGGAAGTAAAAGATAACCATGCTTGGCTCTTCATTGCTTTTATACAGGTTTGTGTAATTAGGAAAATTGCAAGGTACATTTTGGATTGCTTGTGCTATACTTTCTAAAGTGCCTAAAGCCTCTGAATCTCCAACTAATTACTTGAATTTTGACCTCTAAATTCCTGCTTTCCACAGTTAGGTGACAAATAAGTACATTAGTCAAACACCCATTCCATATTTTCACATTAACAATACCTACATAATATGAAAGTTCAATTAACCTACAATAGCTGCTGGCTATTACAGTACTTCTGAACCGCCACTTCCCATACTCACCAAATGTGAGCCCCCCTCAAGAGGCTTTGGATTTAAGCTTTTTGAACAATTCTTAACTACTTATCTACTTGTAAAGACAGATCAATAAAAAAACCAATTAGGGTAGGCTGCATATATCTAATACTTACTATATTGCTAGCGGCTATGAGTGGAAAACTTACCAAGGAAGTGAGACAGACAACCAACTCTTCAATGTATAATGGTGAGCTGTGTGCAAGCGCGGCGGCGTCGTCCGGCCAATGGGGAAGTGGTCAAGTTTAAAATTCGCTTCTAAAGGCGGAGTTCGAATTGGCACGCATGCGCATGAGAAGCATTATACTCTAAGTGAGACTATGTCGGCGCCGTAATGTTTTCTGACGTTTCCAGGCCCTACTAGCAATATATGTGTATTATATATATGGTAGGCTGTTATATGTGTTATACGTTTGGCAGTACTGAAGTGTATTGTCAGTCTATGTCAAGTTCGAGATTTGCAGGTTAGGTTTTGTGGCAGTCTGTGTCAAGCAACAAACAAAACCTAACCTACTAATCTCGAATTTGACATAGACTGATAATACACTTCAGTACTGCCAAACGTATAACACATATCACAGCCTGCCCTAATTGGTTTTTTGTTGATCTGTCTGTATTAGTAAAATTTTCCAATAAAAAAATTATTTTGATATCGCAAGAACCATTGTATTTGAGAGGGTCAAATGATTTTGTGGCCACAAGTAGACCATAATGCGTTCTATTTTTGAGGAATGTTTGATTGAAATCGAATAAAGACTAAAAAATATATGAGCGTGTTCCGCTCTTAAGTGGGACACACTGTATATGCAAAATTTCAGTTAAGTAAGCTTGTTGTTGTGTATTTTTATTATAACGTTTTGTCATAAATGTCAAAACCTATTCTTCTGAACATAGAATTTCGGCTTAGACCGCGTAGTATTTATGGATGACCACCAATCATTCTCTGGTTTAATGTGCTTTGCACCTTGTGAACTCGAGCAAGAAACTGCGTGATGGCCATGCTTTTTGTTGGTTCGTGTTGTTTGAGTACCTTGAGAACAAGGATACTTAAGCAGTTTTGGTCTTGTTGCTGTTTGTGCATCCATATTCACATGAGCATGGCCATCGTGCGGTTTCTTGCTCGAGTTTACAAGGTGCAAGACATATTAAGCCAGAGAATGCTGGTTGTTCATCCACAAATATACTAATATAAAATTCTACGTTAAGAATAATAATTCAAGTAATCGCGAAAGCCTGAAACAGTATATGTCTGAAACTAATTAAAAATTGATAATTTCAACTCAGTTACTAAATAAATAATCTAATTATTCCGTTTCTTCACCCAGTCAATTGTCACATAATTTAAAAAAAAAGAAAGGTTTAAATTGTGTAGCATGTAAAAAATTCCTTGCTAGGGTTGGAACTCTTTAGGTCCTTAGCTCAGCAAAATTCCAAGTGGGACTTTGACCATATGACTATAGCAGTTGGTCTCTATGGTACCTCGTACTCCGTATGCTTAGACTTTGTACATAATAAACAAAGTTTCAAATTTCTGTCAAATTTGACATTATAATTAGGGCTATACCAAGATTGAGTCAATGCTGATCCGAAGAAAATAATATTGGAGGGGGAAGTAAGAGATGAAATTTATAAAAAGATCAAGGTGAAATAGTTTCTTAATTTATAAATATAAATTCCAAAAATTATTTTATATTCTTTGAAGTAGCATATGAAATACGGATTTTTTACTCCTCCGTTGATACATTAAATTTGAACAAAACGTCTCGTACCCCTTAATATTTTTAACCCTTAGCTAGCTTAGTGAACATTAAACTCTCTTAATATCCCAGTTAGTGGCTTATAAAAAAATCACTATCTGCCAAAACAGGAGTCTGGTTTCACTTGTTGTGTTGGTCGGACTGAAACTTAACTTTAAATAACGGACAAGAAAAGCCGATTTGTTTACATCATTTATTAATGTCAAAAACAAATAAAAACATAAAGAAAACTCACAGAAACACAAAAGAAATAAAAGAAAAACAACCTACATGCGATATACCTTGAGGCTACTAGCAGGCATGTTGCAAACTTGTATAACGTAAAGCATCATCAAAAATAACGTTGAAATAATTGTGTATAAAATAACGCAAATGTCAAAATGTTTAACAAAACTGCAAATTTAAAATTGCCTGAAGTCAATACTTATTTGAGTCCGGCTCTGGTTAATTGAAGTTCAAGCTAATATTCATTCCTTGGAGTTTGCAAAAGCTTGCAGTGAAACGCAACCTTATCACGCTGACCTAAAAACATTTTACCTGGAACTGGCTGCTGCATACCCTTGGAAACGGCACACTTCGATTGTATCACTCACTTCTGACGGACGTAATGAGGAACCCCCGATTGCGTGCAGGGCTCAAAAAGACAGTTGAGTTGGTGCCTTTAAATATAGCACTTACATGTACAGTTGGAAAATGCGTTTTCGGAATTTATAAAAGCTGGTTTGCTGCACTTTAACCCTGTTTGCAGTAAACGCTGGCAGCCAGGCTCTTTCAGGCCACTTAAAATTAACTTATATCGCTCTGGGCGAATTCACGTACTATACTTTCGAGTCGAACAAACCCATGCAGCTCTCAGAAGAGGCCGGGTGCGAATGTTGTCTGCTTTGTTAAATTGGCATGTGTTGAAGATCCCCACATCCTGCGTACAGCGTGTTTCTTGCTGCACTCACGAAAACTAAAATTTGCAATACACATCCAGCACAGGACCGACTTTAACATTTGCTTACATGAAATACAATATTAGATCTAATAATAGAACATAGGAAATACAACTTGACTTCTACATTGAAGCATAAAAATAAACATCGGTGAGGTATGCAGCTGGCCCGTGACACATAGCATAATCTTCGGCCTTTGTAAATCATATATACATACAGCACCATAGGCCTTAAGGCCTTTGGCTATTTATTCTATACTATTCACAAACAATGATTAGCAACTAATCTATACTATTCACTTTTATTTTCCACAACTTTCTGTTTTTTGCAATTTCTTCCCAATTGTTTTCGTTTATTGATTGTAAATCCTCTTTCACACATTCTTCCCATACTTTCCTTGGTCTGCCTTTTCTGTTTTTGCCACCCCACTTTGCATTATACACTTTCTTTACCAAATCCTCATCTCCCATTCTTATAATGTGACCCAACCACCTTAACCTACACTGTTTTACTATTACACTTAACTTTTTGTCTTTATAGCATTCTTCTAATTCTTGATTCGTTTTCCGTCTCCATACCTCTCCTTCTTTGATCCCCCCATAAATTTTTCTCAAGACTTTCCTTTCCCACACATCCAATTTTTTATTACTTTCTTGATCAGTTACCCATGTTTCTGCCGCAAAAGTTACTGTTGGCCTGATTATAGTTTTATAAATGCACTCTTTAATCCTGCATGATATCTTTTTGTCCCTTATAATCTTATTGTATGCCCCTATACATCTTGACCCTGCTGCTAACCTTCTCATAATTTCCCTTCTGGAACCTCCTTCTTCTGAAATCTGTACCCCCAAGTATATTACCTGTTCTTCTTTTTTAAAACATTGTAGTTGGTTTTCTAATTTTATCTTTAATGTTTCATTTCCTGTTTTGTTTTTGTTATTTAAAATCATGTATGTTGTCTTGCTCTCATTAATCTTTAGACCGATCTTTATTGCACTTTTTTGGAATCTTGCTATTATTTCCTTTAATTCTTCTTTGGTTCTACTTAAGAATGCCACATCATCCGCGTAGGCAAGGCACTGATAAGAATTTCTTGCTAAATGGTATCCTGTTTTTATTTTACTTTTTCTAAGTACTGATTCTAATACTATATTAAACAATGTGGTGGATAAGGGGTCCCCTTGTTTAAGTCCTATGTTGCTATCAAATGTCTTGGAGTCATGGCCTTGAAATCTAACTTTGTTTGCTGTGTTCCCTAAAGACATTTGTATTAGCTGTATTATTGCTGGGGAGAATTCCAGGTCTTTTAATGCTGTAATGATTTCTTTTCTCTTTATTGAATCATACGCTTTCTGGAAATCTACAAATAGTGCATAAATTCTTGTATCCTTTCTATTGCACATTTCTTGGATTTGCCCTATTACCCAGATATGATCGATAACTGATTTTCCTTTTTTAAAACCACACTGATAACTACCTATTTTTGTATCTGCTTCCTCTTGTAACCTTTTATTGATCATACTTGTGAAAATTTTGTATGCAACAGTTAACAGAGATATCGGTCTGTAGTTTTCAGTTCTTTGTGGGTCTCCTTTCTTGTACAATGGACTTATAATTGCGAGTTTCCATTCTGCTGGCATTCTTTTCTGTTTCCATACTTCTGTAATTAGTTCAAAAATTCTTTCTTTTACTGATTCGTCTGTGTACTTTATTAGTTCAAGCGGTATTTCGTCTATTCCTGGGCTTTTATTATTCTTCATCTTTTGAATGACTTGCTCAAACTCTTCCCTTGAAGGTGCCGTTTCGTCGCTTCCATTTGTTTCATCTTCTTTCTCTTCCCTTTCCCATACTTCTTGTGCTACCAGAGTACCTTTAAAATATTCTTCCCAAATTTCCATAACTTTTTCTTCATCCATACATAATTGTCCTTGGGAATCTCGTATTCCAACGCTTTTGCCTCTGCAACGTTCTTCCCGCTGATTTTTTAGGCTCTTATAAAACATTCTTGTATTTTTATAGTTGTAGTTCTCTTGTAATTCTTGCATCTTCTTATCTACCATTTTTCGTTTCTTTTCTCGGCAAATTTTGTTTACTGTATTTCTATCTTTCTTGTACTGGTTTTTTGTTTCTTGTGTGTTATTTGCTAACATTTTTTTCCATGCTTTATTTTTTTCTTTAATTGCCTGTTCGCACTCCTCATCAAACCAATCATTTTTATATATTTTTTTTTCTTTTCCCAAAACTTCTGCACTTTCCATCAACACTTCCTTTATTTTACTCCATTCTTCTTCTATGTTACTTTCTTTGGGTTTTATTTCTGCAAGGCTTTTTGATTTTTCTTTAAATTTTTCCAATATGTTTTCCTCTTCTAGTGCATTCAACTGCCACCTGTTTTTTCTTGTTTTCTTTTTCTTAATTTTTGGCTTTTCTTGTTTTATCATCGCTTTTACTAAATAATGGTCTGATCCTATGTCTGCTCCCCTGTATGTTCTGATTTTTTGAATGCAATCCTTGTTTACTTTTGAAACTAACATATGGTCGATTTGGTTATTTGTTTGGTTATCTGGGTGCCTCCAAGTTGCCTTGTGTATATCCTTTCTTTTCTTCCAAGTAGAAATATTGATCATATTATTTCTCGCCGCAAAATTTATGAGCCACTGGCCATTCTCATTCGTGTGTTCGTGTAAGCTTTCCCTTCCCACTATCTTTTCATATTCCTTTTCCCTCCCTATCTTTGCATTTAAGTCTCCTGCTATTATTTTAATGTCGAATTTTGGAATGCTTTCCAATATCTGTTCTAACTCATCATAAAATTGCTCCTTTTCTTCCATTTCTTTATCATTAGTTGGTGCATGAACATTTATTACACTGTACTTTCTAAATTTTCCCTTTAACCTTAGCAGACTCAATCTCTCGTTTATTACTGATAAATATTTTAAATTCAGCGTTTCGCGGGTGAGTGCTACGGAAGTGCGCCGCTAGGGGACGCGGAGTTGACGAGCGGATGTGCGGGAGGGGGAACGCGCAGTCTATCGCCGAACGTGGAAGAACAAGCAGGTTTTGAGCGGGTGAAGACCGTTGTGTGTTTTAAGTTGTTACAATTAAGGACACAGGACAAGTTAAGAACTTAGGTATTGAATATCGATGTGTTAGATGTGCCCCCTTATTTTTGTATTTTTTCGGAATAAAGAATATTGTCTTAAAGTGGTGAGAAAATATATCTTTAACATAGTTCAGAAGTGGGATACTTCCGTGTCTGCGTGATTTCCGGGGGAAATAGAGCAGAGGGACGTGTCCACAAGTGCCCAAGGCGAGCGAAAAAGCAAGAAAAACGGAATATTCAAGTGCTGTGGTAACGTGTCAACATGGCCGACGACGGATGGAGCGCCAGCCTGTAATTTGACCGTTAGGGGCGTGAACATCTTGTGCATCGAGAAAGGAAGTGACGTAGCGACACGTCGACGAGAAGGGGAAAAGCGAACGTGATTGGAACATTTTACGGAAGCGAACGAAGATTCTCGAGAGGATGACCGACGAGTTCGAGAGGTTCCAGGCGCGTTTGCAACTGCGCTGTGAACGCGAGGGACGAAGTGGGGGAGTGAGAGGTAGTGACAGCGAGAGCGACGACCTCATCATGTTGGGTGAACAGGTGGGAAATTTGGATCGGGCGGGAAGTTCAAGCTTTAACACGCCGGAGGTGAACGCGAACGCGGACAATAATCGAGTGAATACTGACAGTGATGTAATCAGAATGATGCAGATTATGACAGCAGAGAACAGACGAAGAGACGCTTTGTTTGAAAGACTTATCACACAAGTGACAGCCGGGCAAACGAGTAGTGCCGGGAGTGCGGTTACGGGAAATCAAATGGCATATCACATAATGCCTGATTTAACGAGGACAATCAGTACATTTAATGGAGAAAGTAAAAGTGAAGCAAAAAGGTGGATAGCTAACATAAGAAGTATGCAGCTATTGCACCGGTGGCCAGATGCTTTCACTTTGGAAACAGCTCGTACACATTTGGTTGGAGGTGCAAAACATTGGCATGAAAGTAACTGGGAGAAGTTAAAAACATTCGACGAATTCGCGGAGAAATTTGAAGAAATGTTCAGTGGAGAGTTGTCGCAAACGGAGAAGTGGAAGCGAATGACAGCGAGGGTGCAGAGCCGGAATGAAAGCATAAATTCCTACTTTCACGAAAAATTCAAATTGTGTAAGGACGTTAAGCTGAATTTTAAAGAAACCAAAGCGCAAATCTTAGTAGGATTGTGGAACAAGGATTTGTGTAATGTGGCAATGGGAAAAACTCAAGGCAACGAAGTGGAGTTGTTACAGGACCTGCAAGAGTGCGAAGAAATCGGTGATGCGAGGAGTGGACGTTTCCGGGCAGAAAAAAGTGAAAAGCCACACAAACCCCAAAACAATAGCAGCAGCTTCGTCGGGGTGAAAAGTGAACCTCAGGAAGCAACGAAACCAGCCATACCGGGTGCACAAAAGCATCCTGAAGTGAAGAAGGAGAAGTGGAAGTGTTTCAACTGCGGTGAACCATCGCATTTAGCCAGAGAATGCACTAAACCAAGAAAAGTGGTATGTTTCAATTGTAAAAAACCGGACCACATCAGCAGAGAATGTCCAGAACGTGTGACGCAGAGAAGTGAATCTGTGAATCAAGTGTGGAGAATAGGGACTGAACCAAAGAATTTAGCAGAAAGTGCGGCAACGAAGTTCATACGGAATGTTAAAATAAACGAGCAAGAAGCGATAAAATGTTTCATTGACATTGGTGCTACGGTGAGCACAGTGACTGAGGAAGCCGCGAGAGATTTAAAATTAAAAGTTGAAAAAACGGAAAACAGACTGACAGGATTCGGAAGCAGTGCGGTAATCAGCAAAGGTTTTGCGAAAGCTAGAGTGAATCTAGATGGAATTAACGTAGAAGATGTGAATTTTTACGTGGTTCCGTGTGGGGTACAGAATCTACGTGTATTGCTGGGGCAGAACTTTACCGAACACCCTGAGTTAGCATATGTGCGGGTAGACGATGTACTGCATTTTGGTTTGCGTAGTGAGGAACCGTTTGCGCAAATTAATTTGCCAGTTTCCACGCAATCAGTAGAGATAACTGCTGCGGAAGATCAAAGTTTGGAACCCAGGAGCATAAACTTCGTGAGTGTGGACATAAATGGAGGCAAATTCACGGTGCCAGTAGCCAACGAAAGTGACGATGCAAACTTCGTAGTGAAAGGCGAAAAGATAGACAAAATTCGGGAATTCGGTGTGAACATTGATTCGAAGAATATTTGTGGACAAGAAATGAGCGTGATGGAAATTGAATTATGCAGAGAAGCGATTACAAGTGAACAATTAAACGTGAGCGAAGAAATATCGGAGCGAGATTTGCGGAACCTAACAAGCTTGGTGAACGAATTTCGGGGGTGTTTCGCGCAAAACTTAAGCGAACTAGGTTGTACCCAGTTAATGGAAATGAACATAGTTGACAATAATGTGCCGGTGCGTACGAGAGCTTATCGGGTGACTGCACACGAGCGAGAAACCATCGCAAAAATCGTGCGCGAGTGGAAGGCAAATGGTATTGCGACAGATACCACTTCGCCATACGCGTCGCCGGTGTTAGTAGTGGCGAAAAGTTCACAGGAGCCAAGGCTAGTGGTAGATTTTCGAAAGTTGAACCAACAGACAGTGAAAGAACATTATCCATTGCCGAACATGGATGATCAATTTGAACATTTAGCAGGGTGTACAATGTTCACTACCTTGGATTTAGCACACGCGTTTTTTCAGTTACCGTTAGCGAAAGGGTCTAGGTGTAAAACAGCTTTTGTTACGCCAGATGAAACGGGGGAATTCACGCGAATGTGTTTCGGATTGTGCAATAGTCCATCGAACTTTGCTAGGCTAATGACGCGAGTACTAGGGCCTTTGAGGAACAAGGTCGCGATGGCGTTTTTAGATGACGTGCTGATACCAGCAAAAAACTGGGACGATATGTTGGAGCGGTTACGACAAGTGTTCGAGGCCTTCCGTGCCGCGAATCTTACGATGAAGCTACGCAAATGTCATTTTGGTGCTTCAAGCGTGGACTTTTTAGGATTCAAATTATCTGCGGAGGGAATTTCCCCAGGTGCAGCGAAAGTGAAGGTCATAGAGAATTTTCCGCGACCGGGAAATGTGCGCGAAGTAAAACGATGGCTGGGATTAACAGGTTTTTTTAGACGCTTCGTGAAAGGATATGCGCTGAAAGTGAGACCGATAAGCGATTTAACGCGGAAAGACAATGTGTTTATGTGGACAGACAAACAGCAGGTGGCGTTTGACGAGTTGAAGGATGCTTTGACGGCAGCGCCGGTCTTGCAGCTGTATAATCCGAGTTCGTATACAGAACTGCATACGGACGCAAGTGCAGTTGGTTTAGCGGGGATGATGTTACAACGAGGGGTAAACGGGAAAATTCGAGAACTTTTTGTAATCCCGACTAGCATGCGGAAAAGTACGGTAATTAAATTCCATGATATGGCGGGTCATTTTAGTGTGGAGCGAACAGTGGATTTAATATTAAGAAATTATTGGTTCGCTGGACTGAGGCATTACGTCAGACAGCACATTCGTTCTTGCGTAGAATGCTTGTTGGTGAAAATACCTGGAGGTAAGCAAGCGGGAGAGTTGCACCCGATACCTTCTCCGAAGAGGCCGATGGGAAGAGTCCATTTGGACCATCTAGGCCCCTTTTTGAAAAGTGCGCGAGGGAACGCCCACGTTTTGGTGGTAATTGATGCTCTCACACGGTTTATTAGACTTTATGCGGTGCCGAGCACAAAAACGAGCAGTACATTGAAGTGTTTGCGCGATTTTGTGAACGATTTTGGTCTACCAGCGATGATTGTGACGGATCGCGGAACCAGCTTCACAGCTGACGGGTTCGAACAGTATTGCGCGAGTAATGGGATACGTCACGTGCTAAATAGCACAAGACATCCTCGAGCGAACGGAGTCTGCGAGCGAGTGAATAGGACCATTACGCCGGCGATTTTAACGAAAATGAAAACGGAGCGAATGTGGGACAGTTGTTTAAAGGAAGTACAACGTGACGCGAATAGTGTGGTAAATAAAATTACAGGGAAAACGCCATTCGAAGCATTGTATGGATTTCGAGCTAACTTTCACGATGGTGCTTTACGGGAATTCGCGGGAAACAATGACGATTACGTATTACCAGCGAAGTTACAGGACGAAGTGCGTGAAAAGGTTACAAACGAGCAGATAAAATATAAGGAGCGGTTTGACCGTAAACGGTATAAACACGAAGGATTTAACGTCGGGGACATTGTTTACGTGCGTTCTCCGCCAGTTTCCACGGGGGAACCGGTAAAAACACAAAGAAAATATAAGGGCCCATACACAGTGACCGGAGATTTAGGGAATGACACTTATAGGATTAATACAGTGGCAGATGGTGCGAACAGGAACTTCACGACCCAAGTGCACGTGTCCAGGTTGAAAGTGTACAAAAATCCAGTGGAGAACGAAAGCGGAGAGGACGAATCTACGAGCGAACTAGAGGAACCTATCCGGATTAGTGGAGGCAAGAAACGTGACAACGTCGCATGCGGGGAGGACGAGAACGAGGTCAAGGTCGCCGCTTCAAGGCGAGCAACGCGAGATTCCGAAGTGGGTCAAACAACATCAGGTGCTGTAACGGTGGCAGCGAGACCGGTTAACCTTCGAACGAAGCGAGAGGTGGGGAGGCCATTGCGGTTCAAGGATTACGTGTTGGAGGGAGGCGGAGATCAACGAGGACATCCGAGCGTTTCCCAAGCAACGAACCAGGAGGTCGTAAAATCAGGAATGGCCGAGTGATAAATATTTTAAATTCAGCGTTTCGCGGGTGAGTGCTACGGAAGTGCGCCGCTAGGGGACGCGGAGTTGACGAGCGGATGTGCGGGAGGGGGAACGCGCAGTCTATCGCCGAACGTGGAAGAACAAGCAGGTTTTGAGCGGGTGAAGACCGTTGTGTGTTTTAAGTTGTTACAATTAAGGACACAGGACAAGTTAAGAACTTAGGTATTGAATATCGATGTGTTAGATGTGCCCCCTTATTTTTGTATTTTTTCGGAATAAAGAATATTGTCTTAAAGTGGTGAGAAAATATATCTTTAACATTACTTTGTAGTCCACTATCATTGGTTTTATTTTTTCTTGTATTAGAAATCCTGTTCCGAATCTGTTTAGATCTCCTCCGCCATTTAGCCATATGTAGTTTCCTAAGTTTATATTTACTAATCCTTTTTGATTAGTTTCCTGGATTAATAGAATGTCTATTTTGTTTTCTTCTGTTTCTTTTATTAACTGCTTCATTTTCCCTGGTTTGTTTAATCCCTGTGCATTCCAAAAACCCACAATTAGTTTTTCTTCTCCCCTTTTACTTTTTTTTGGTTCTTACTGTTTGTAACTTCTTTTCTAGTACAAGTTCCTATCTTTGCATTATTTATATTTATCTTGATCGATGCCTTGTTCGTTGTCAAATTGTCAGTCCTGCAGTTTTTAGTAACTAGTTTTTTGATAAAGAGTCTATATCTTGAGACTCCATGCGATTTCCTTCTTTATTTATCTCATTTTTTTGGACTTGTGTTTGCAACTTATTTTCTTTCGCGTTCCATTTGTACCATACATTGTTAATATATAATTTTTGGTAACCAACCCTGACCTGCTTGCCATTTTTTTTTTCTTCTTCTGCTATTTCTTTTATCTGGGACTGAATCTTCCTCTCCTTCACTGTCAAATCATTATCTATCACAATTCTTGTTCCCTTTAAATTCGCTTTCCTTTTCATAACTTCAATTTTATCACCCCAATTTCCTATTTTAACTACAATTACTTTTTTTGATTCGTCTTTTCCTACTTTAAAAGCTTCTGTAATTACTGGTTGAATCCCTAAGTTATCTTTTAAAAATGCTTCCACTTTTTCCTTAACATTCTGATCTTCTACTTTCAGGCCTTTGATAACTATATTTTGTCTTCTTTCTTCTTTTTCTCGATTTTCCATTTTATCTTCTAGGATTCTAATACTCTTCTCAAACTCTTCTTTCTTGGATTTTCTTTCCAGATCCTCTACCCTTTGTCTCAATTCTTCGTTCTCTTTCTGTAGTGCAGCCATTTCTCTGTAGTATGTCTGTTGTTCCATTTTTTGTTCTTTTAGCTCCTCCCTCATTTTGCGAATTTCTTCTTGCTGCCCCTCTTGGTTACGGCGCACTTCTTTAATATCTATCATCATTTCCTTCATCAAGCTTAATAAATCCTTATTCCCTTTCTCAACTTCAAATTCATTGATGTGTTCCGTTTTCTTCGATTTTCCGGGTGATCTCACTGGTTTTTTGCTCTTAGAGAAAATATCTTCTTCTCCAGCTCTTTTTCTTTTGCCTTCCTCCGTCGAGGATCCATCACTCTCATAATTAACTCTCAGCATCTTCCTGACAAGATTCGCTTTGCTCCGGTAATTTTTACGCTCCTCTTCCGTTTTGGGTTCCAGTATTCTGAGTTCTCGCGCTATTTTAATATTATCGCGGTAGAAATGCAATTGCCGTATCGCGCTGGAATTTTACGTTGCGCGCCGCTCTGTGCTTGTGAAATGTGCTGGCCTTGCAGCATTTACTTGCGACTTTCGTCCGTATTTTCACTGCGATCGAATTTGTCGCCAATGTTATCTCACTTTAGTTTTAGCCTAATCTCATGTTTTGTTTACTTTGTCTAACACAAACACACAAAATCAACCTCATTAATGCACCAATCGCGAATGTTCTTTGCGGTGACGTACCCGGTTTGCTGATCACTCGCGACTCTCGCCTTTAAGATTGATATTATTGACTGTTGTTCGTTACGTTTTTGATCACTAAATTTGCGATTTTTCCGTAAACTTTACTTTACCGTTTACTATACGCGTTGGGTTCATCTAAAATCGTCTTTTCACTAATTACTTCGTGTCGATTTAGCCGAAAAAACTTTATTTATACTTTACTAGTGGACGGGGCCGTATCACGGTTATCGCGTCGCACCACAATTTGTAAATCATAGGAATAAAAAACAAAACTATTCTTTACGTTCTAAAAATCTATCTCACAAGTTAAATAGACTACTTATTACAAAACTACATTTTTCTGAAGAAAATTGAAAATATTTTCTAAAATTATATTTTTTATCTCTTTGGCCACTTTCTACCAATGATTTCTGCTTTGGAGCTTTTAAATAGAAGTAAACATTTTTGCAATCCATTTATGTATGAACTTTTAGTTAACCCGAAGAATTTTATTGAAAACCCGAAGCGCGAGGAATGATTGCCAAACCCGAACTCTTCGGGTCAAAATGACAGTGTTGGCAACCCTAGTTGGAACTCCTTAGGTCCTTAGCTCGGCGAAATTCCAAATGAGACTTTGACCATATGACCATAGCAGTTGGTCTCTACGGTACCGTGGGGTTACATTATCTATGGATACCTGGTACTCCGTATGCCTCTATGAATAATATTCGTAGGTATGCCTAGCCTAGACCTTGTCCATAATAAACAAAGCTTCAAATTTCTGTCAAATTTGACGTTATAATGCTGCTTGGTCTGCGAAGTGCTAATACATTTTTTTTGTACGTTTATCTCTTTGTTACTCGAGTATTTTTTTTTTGTTCATGCTACCTCATTGCTGTTATGCAAACGCCCATGCAGCCCCGCATTGATGGGTCAATTTCTCACGGTGACATTACATCAGATGCGTATCTTGGCTAAACTGCAGAATCCGGGGCCAGTTCCTCTCCTCTTATTTGCTTCCCTGATAATTTTAGTTAAGGTTACTAGAGAAACACAGTTAATAATCCTTTGTCTAATAGACTTGTCTGTCCGGGATGCTGTTTTGTCTGTCCGGGACGCTGTTTCAGCAGCCAAACCGTAAGAGATAGAGAAAAAAGTTATTAAAGTTATATGTTTGGAATGGTCATGTCAGCTCAGGAACCGAATTTCAGTCACGTGACACTTCCGGTTTTCGAGAAATCACGTGATTTCTCGAAAACCGGAAGTGTCAGTACGCTGTTTCAGCAGCCAAACGGAGCTGCGACCCTCTGCGCCTTAAAACCTCGATCGGTTAGGCAACCACTTTGACAGCTTCCAGAATGTTCCGATACGGCGTACCACTTTGACACCTTCTAGGTTTGGGTACAGTTTTTATTTAATACGCGTTCTATTTGAAAAACGGTCTTTTTTGTTTTTTTAAATGAGACATTTGTCTCACTGGGTTGCTAGTAATTAATAATAAGAATAAGAGGCGAATTGGCCTCGGAGTCTGGAGTCTGCAGTTTTCTCCGTATCTTAGCTGAATTGGTATTTCAGGTAGCACCTAATAGAGGGCACCACTCGACAATGACAAAAAACCGCCAACTTTAAACTGACATTTCTTTTCTTCTGACGTTTCTTAAATTCGTGTCTGTAGCTATTCTGTCACATTTTTGTTTGAGTGTCAAGAATTCGGCAAGATTTGCCCAAAACGCTAAAGGAAATTCTAGAATGATAAGAGCGAGCTTCTCCGATTTTAGGAAAGTTGGCGCATGGTAATTGTGCTGAGCGCGCAGGAAGGAAAGTCTCTAGCGGCGAAAATTCAAGTTAGAGTTTTCGGCTCTTGTTCTTGGCCGACCATGTTGGGTGCCGTAACGCGTGCTGCTTCCAGCCTTTTGGCTGGAAAATCGTGTGAAAAGATAGGAGCAGAGTCCCTGAAAGTCCTCTCCGCATACAACGGAAACCGTAAGTGCAAGTGCGCCCAGCGAAAACCGATTTCCACCAACTTTGCTTACGTCGAAGTTCGTCCCTTGCTGCCCGGTGTAGGTCAAAGTCACCCTTAGCAGCGCACATATTAACATTTCCAGACCTTCAACACAGCAAATAGCTTGAAATAAGAATTGCCCGACGCAAAGTTGGGGTCGAATTGGAGTTTTGATGGGTTTTAAGCCGATTTTATAGGTTACATAATCGGCTGCATGCGCCATATTGGGCCAGTATTTATTACGTAAATTTATTGCAACTCGAATTGTATTTCAGAAAGAAACTATGCTGCTGCGGCCCCCAAAGCGGCGGCGGCGTCGGGGGGTAAGGCCAAGGGACAAATTGTGGCTGTAATTGGTGCCGTCGTGGATGTCCAGTTCGAAGATTTCCTTCCGCCAATTCTCAACGCCCTCGAAGTGCAGGGCCGTACATCTAGGCTGGTACTTGAGGTAAATATATGAATTATGAATGGAAGAACTTCCACGGTTTTCAATATTTTACGTTAATACTGCTGTCAACTTGGCGAACGTCTTGGACTGGCGGAAAATTTCAATTCGTATTTATTAAAAGCCTATTGTGCTGATTGCTATTGAAGGATGTAAATGAAGGAGCTACATTTGATCCCTAACAATTTTAGTTGTATTTTACGGATTTTTTTTTTATTATGTAATCCGACTGTCGAGCTTGCATCCATCATATAAGATGCTAATACTGGAAGTCCACAAGCATTTATTATAGAATTTTCTTTAAAATAAATACATTTTGAACATAACTTCTAAAGGGTTCGTGATTTTTAGGCTCAGTTTATAACCCAAGCAATCATTTTAAGGTTAAGTGCAAGTTAAGAAAATAGATTAAAGTCTCGTTATTCTTGTTAATTAGATATTGCATACGAAGTAAATTGACATTTATAAGGAGACTGGAGGTTTGTCAGTTTACAAACAGATATTTGTCAGTAATACAAATTTGTAAAGTGTAAAATAGCCGAATTGTAAAGCTTCTGAGCTTATAACCAGCAGTTGCGAGTTTAAACTTCATACTCCAACATTTGGTTTCGCTGCAAACTCTCTGCCCTTTTTTCTTCTAACATTTTCGGTGTTCCATGTTCTTAGGAAAGGGAACAAAATTATATTACTGTTAACTAACATTGTTGCCATTTACAGTGTAAATTCTTAAATCGAGAAGCAACGCTTTGTTGTAAAAATAAAATAAAAATTAATGTTTTAGAGCTATTATCATTTGTTTTAATTTTTTCCCTGCAAAAATAACAGTCAATTGCTATAAAATTCAACTTTTAATGACTAGCATTTGTTTCTAGGTAATTTCATATCACAGTTTTCTGTCTCGATGTTGCTCTCATTTGTTTTAATATTTTTTAATGGCATCGTCAAATAAACTGTTAAAATGACACTAAGCAGCTATAAAAATGATTGGTTTGAGTAAACCCTTCATCATTGATAACTTCCAAATTTAAAAGAAATTGGTAACAAACCTACGTTCCAATTGGCAACAGCAATGTCTTGATAACCTAACATTCAACTCTGACAGGGTTGCCAGATTTTTACTTGTACTTGTAGCCAATCGAATAACTAAAAATGGACCAAAATAACCAAATTTTAGCAACGGTTTATAGTCATTAACGACATAAGGGTGTTAATAAGCATCTAACAAACGATGATAAATTTGTGGCCGAGGCGAGTGAATTTATCTGAGTTAGTTAGATGTGATAAGTTAACAAGGGTATTGTAAATACATACAAGTATAATTTTTCTCACCAAATCTTCTAATAAACGAAATATTTTTATAGATAGCCCAACATTTGGGAGAAAACACAGTCCGTACCATTGCTATGGACGGTACAGAAGGTCTGGTCAGAGGACAAGTAGTTTTAGATACCGGATACCCCATCCGTATTCCAGTTGGTGCAGAAACATTAGGTCGTATTATTAATGTAATTGGCGAGCCCATTGATGAGAGGGGTCCCGTTAACGCCGATAAGGTGGCTTCCATCCACGCAGATGCCCCAGAATTCGTAGAGATGAGCGTCGAGCAGGAGATCTTGGTAACCGGAATCAAGGTTGTAGATCTTTTGGCTCCATATGCCAAGGGTGGCAAGATCGGTCTCTTTGGTGGTGCCGGTGTAGGCAAGACTGTACTGATTATGGAGCTGATCAACAACGTAGCCAAGGCCCATGGTGGTTACTCAGTGTTCGCCGGCGTGGGCGAAAGAACCCGCGAAGGCAATGACTTGTACCATGAAATGATTGAGTCCGGTGTCATCTCGCTCAAAGACAAAACATCCAAGGTGGCGCTTGTGTACGGCCAGATGAACGAACCCCCAGGCGCCCGTGCCCGTGTTGCCCTTACCGGTTTGACCGTGGCTGAATATTTCCGTGATCAAGAGGGCCAGGACGTGCTGCTGTTCATTGACAACATTTTCAGATTTACTCAGGCAGGTTCAGAGGTGTCCGCTTTGCTGGGTCGTATCCCATCCGCTGTAGGTTACCAACCCACTCTGGCCACTGACATGGGTACCATGCAGGAGCGAATTACGACAACAAAGAAGGGATCCATCACGTCTGTGCAGGCCATTTATGTGCCAGCTGATGACTTGACAGATCCCGCCCCTGCCACCACCTTCGCCCATTTGGACGCCACCACAGTACTGTCCCGTGCTATTGCTGAGCTGGGTATCTACCCCGCTGTGGACCCTCTCGATTCCACCTCCCGTATTATGGATCCCAACATTATTGGAGAGGAGCACTACGCTATTGCTCGAGGCGTACAGAAGATTTTGCAAGATTATAAATCTTTGCAGGTAAGAACAGTATTAGTCTGATTGATTTTTATGTTGGATAAAGGGCTTCTCTTTTTTTTTTGTACTACCAATACATTTTTCCTTTAGGCAGGACTCTGATACGCTAGGAAGCGTTTGTAATTGAACGGTTACGATCACCTGCAATCGCTTGAAATATAAGCGTCCATGAGAGTCATTGTTCCCGCGTAAACACACCTAACCTCAAAACTATGTAGTGTTTTAGTTTTATAGTACTCAAAGTCACAGTCTTGAAATTTTAGAAAACAAAAACAAACTTTGGGGTTATGTCACCACGAGTGTATTGAGTATCGTTCTGTACAACTTGCACTGAACTGCGCAAGCGCCAACCATCATCCACTGTTGTCCAACATAAAAGTTTTACAGTCGATTTGAATTTCGTGCAGGACAGTTGATATTGACCGCTATCGATCATGACCGTTCGACGTTGGCAGATTAGGCGCACTCAAGTAAATGCATTGGAAATCGTTACCGATCGACGTAATTTTTCTGTCAGGAGTCCTGCCTTAGCCTAACGTACCTACAGAAACTGAATCGAGGGTATTCATTTTGAAATTGTTGAAGTTAAGTTGTGCGTTATATCATATGGTGGGATACATAACCTCATATTTAATTCAAATAAAGTTATTATTCTTATAACGCGTAACTTGATGTCAAACTACAACCTGTATAAACAATACCACAGTTAATTAGAGACCACAAATTCAAATGTCACTTGTTATATGTTCGATTACACTTTTCTTTGCCGTAAATCTTCTCTTTCTTTTTCCATCAAATTGTACGTTCCTTCAATGTAATCTGTCATTGCATAAATTTGACTTCTTTACTGTTGGATTTGAAGTCCATAAGGGGCAGCTGTGGAAATTCAAACATATGAATAATATGTTGGTGGCACTGTAAGTCTATGTCAAATTCGAGGTTAGCAGGTTAGGTTTTGCGTCAGTTTTGACACAGACTGACGCAAAACCTAACCTGCTAACATCAAATTTGACATAGACTTACAGTGCCACCAACATATTATTCATACAACAAATATTTCAAAGGGAACACTGTGGAAAAGCATTTATAATTACCTGGTACAACAAAGTCACTGTTCATACTGACAATACAAGGCACAGCAACAGTTTAACACGTTGAAGGACACTAACGCTGAGCAGCGTAAATTACTGAACGTCAAATGTGACGGAACGCTGTCCAGTGTCCTCAGTTGTATCTATCAGTATCACTGAACGCTGCGCGGCGTCCAATTGTCCATATCTAGGGTTACCAACATTGTGTCGATGCTGACCCGAAGAAAATAGTTTTGGGGGAGGAAAGCTGGGGGATAAAATTAATAAAAAAGATCAAGATGAAATCGTTTTTTTTACATTATAAAGGTATGATACCAAAAATTATTTTATATTTTTTTACCCCTGAGTGGATACATTAAATTTGAACAAGACATCTCGTACCCCTCAATATTTAAATAATTATTATGTGCCCTTTTTACTTCCTTTTACTGTAAAGGAAGTATTGGATTCACCCCAAAAATTCGAAATTGAGTTTTCAACGGATCTTCACGTTTTAGAGTCCCCTGATCCCAAAAAACATATTTTTTTTCATTGGTCTGTCTGTGTGTGTGTCTGTGTGTGTGTGTGTCTGTGAACAGAATATCTCAAAAACGAAAAGAGGTATGGCGTTGAAACTTCATATATAAGTTTTGTGTACTATGTAGATGAGACAGCAAGCTTTTGAAGAAAATCGCATAACCGGAAGTAGGTGTTTACTCTTGTGATTTTTCAGTTTTTTTCGATTTTTTCAAAAACGGCTCTAACGATTTTTTTTAAACTTTACATTTTTCTTACATTTTTAATGTGTATTGATGTGAGATAGGTGATTTTCCAGTTGAATACTTCTAAAGTGGGTTTCTTTTGTTTTTTTTTCTATTTTTTTTATTAACTCCTATTTTAAATAAAACACCCGGTATATTATTACATTTTTGAATTCACCTTAAAATTCTAGAGAAAATTTGTCTCTTCAACTAACACTCGATTTTGTACCGTTTTTGTAGAATTTGTAATTTTTGAAAATTTTTAACAAATGGTTAAAAATTAAAAATGCAATTTTTGACTAATTGTAAGATCACTGTAAAAGGAAGTTGTGTGAGTGTATCACACCAGATTTTTATTCCTTAGATAGCTCAGTGAACGAGAAACTCGCTTAAAATCTCAGTGGTTCCCTCTTGTAGTGTCGCGATATAGCTTAAGACTACTCGTAGGCATGTTGTAAACACGCATGAACATCGTAAAACATCATTAAAAAGAACGTCAAAATAATTGTCTTTTAAAAGAACGCAAATGTCAAAATTGCCAAAAGCTGATATTTATTTGTGTCCGGCCCTGTTTAAATTCACGTGCACACACATATTCGCTGATAAAAACACATTCTTTGCTTTTGAAGAAGATCACAGTTAAACGCAACCTTATCACGCTGACATAAAAACAGTTTACTTTGAGCTGGCAGCCGCAGCCTTGGAAACGGCACGCCTCGATTGCATCATCTGCTCCTTGCGCACATGATGCTGAGAACTCGCGTGCAGTCCTTGTACGGACAATTGAGTTAGCCTCTCAAAATGGAGTCTTGTAATATAGCACAATGGGTGTAGTTACATGTACACTCGGAAAATGCTTTTAGAAATTTACAAACGCTGGCTCGCTGCACTTTAACATTGTTTGCAGCTACCACACCGGCTACGTATCAGTTTTGCCAGATTTTTTCTGGGTACGTCGCGTACCCAGTCATCAGATGTCGCCAAATCTATCGAAAAGGCAGCCCAAAGGAAATTTTAGTGGAAAATGATATATTTGAAAACGATATCGAAATTTTTGAAAGAATCGGATGTGGATGTGGATGAATTATTGTTTTTCGGAAGTTTTCCACTGACAAGAGTTTTTTAGTGTTGGTACAAATCGAACCCCAATTGGAATTCCCATATAATATGAAAAATGAAAACAAATTTTAATATAAATAACCGCAAACGCTTAACCTCCACTCACTAAATCAACAATAAAATTTCTGTTTTGACATGACGAATTTGACATTAGCGACACATCCACCATCTGTCAACCGCTTCAGCATGAAAAATCCCCAACATTTAGCAGTGTTGTCAAATTTAAATATTCCTTATGAGAAAGTGGTGCAATACTCCTTAATATTAAGCTGCCCTTAATTTTAAGTGACACCTTACTAAAGCCGAGGTTTAAAGTGAAGGGGCATTAATCACCAAATTTACGACTTGCGACTTTGTAACAAATCGTGTCGCGCAAACTGCTTTAAATTCACCAAATTTGTGATTAATCCCGGAATCTGGCAACACTGGCTACGTTGATTACGAGGCGCTTACAGGCCACTTCGAATTAACTTATGTCGCCTTGGGCGAATTCGCATGCTATTCTTTCGAGTCCAATGCAGCTCTCAGAAGAGCCTGCGTACGACAGCCGTCTTTGGCGTCTTCTTTGTTAAATTTGCATGAGTTGAAAACCCCGCATCCCGCGTACAGTGTGCGTTTCTTGCTGCAATCACAAAAAACGAAATTCACAATACACGTCCAGCGCAGGACCGGCTTTGCGAACATTTGGTTACAATAGTAAATTTAATAATAAAACATAAGAAATACAACTTGGGTTCCATATTTAAGCATGGGAAGTAAACATTATTGGTGAGGGATCCAGCTGGCTCGTTGCACATAGCATAATTCTCGGCCGTTGTAAATCAGAAATTAAAAAACAAAACTACTTTTTATATTTCATAAAATATATTTTTTTTAAATCCATCGAAGTTACGTAAACTATTACAAAACTACATTTTTCTGATTTTGTTTTTTTTTGTATTTGCTACAATTATATTTTTTGTCCCTATGGGCACTCTCTACCAATGGCCTCGGCTGTGGAGCTTTTATATAGGAGTAAAATTTAGTTAACCCAAACTGACCTCAAATTTGACACAGACAGCATCGCCAATAATACACATCAGTACTGCCAAAAGTCTAACGGCCGGTCTTATAAAGACCACTAATCTGACGTTAACTTTAATTCGCTGTTAAAACAAACAAAAGCGCATCAAAACATTTGTGCTTGTGACATTTTTATTCATTAGTAAACACATTTTGATGCGAACTAATTAAAGTTAACCTTAGATCAGTGGTCTTATAAGACCGGCCGTTAATGTTTTAACACTACTGCTACTATTAAATTTTAATTTTGAGTACAATAGTATAATCGCCAGTCAACCTTCTGGTTGATCACTGGGGCTTAGTTGAATTCACGCCAACATGAAGAAGCAGTGGTTCCAAACAAGCAATAACATAGCACCGTGGCACTGATTTCCTAGCTTGTATAGATTAGTTACAGCCTTAAATCATTTATTAAATTGGGTGCCCCATAAGATTGGTACTAAGGTACTGCGTTGTAGCTTGTTTAGGTTAGTCGCAGCATTTAATTGTTTTTTATGTTTCCAAATTGAGGTTAAAATTAATTACAAATACCTAGACCAAAATGATATAATTTCTACTTATAATGGCTGAAAACGTCGAGTACCCGAATCAAAGCAAATTTAGAAAACTTAGTATTCTAAATTGCGCTCTAAACCTAAATTACAATGCTTTCCACTAATTTTGTCGTACCAAACTTGTTAATAAAAATACACTAACCTTCACGAAGACTCACTTGTACCTTGAGTGTATTTTCTATCAGCTCCTAACTGATTGGCAGTCGTCAAACACCTCCCTTGAGTTGTTGAAGACCCAAAATAGCTCATTGTAGCTCTCGTACCTCTTAATACCTTGATAAACGGTAGTACAGCATGCCACAATCACTCTCACTTTCACTTACTGATGGTTTAAGTACCAATTACCACTTCAAATGATTTCAAACAATCTTGAAATTATAATAATAATAATAATTGTGACCTTTGGTCAAATTTGATCGTGAAGAAGGCTATCTTGCTATGACGTACCAAATATACAATATTACTCTCACAATTAAAGGAAAGTTAGCCCTTTAACGTGACTTATTAAACGTAGATTATTCAAAATTTCAGTTTCATTGCTACTACTAGTAATCTATCACCAACTGTTATCACATGATACCTTTTAGATATCTGGATATTAATATTGAATTAATTAAGCATCCACACAGCATGCTACATTACACGACGCGGATCCTCGTCGGGCGCACATCGCAAACATTGGCAATATGAGCAGTCAACGTGTTAAATGAGTTGTCTATATTATATGGTCATGTGGTCTTTAATTTTTTTCGAAGTTTCTGTAGTAGCAAAGTTCTCTCGTGTTATTTATGTTTCGTAAGACTAGTCATGCGCAAATTCAAGCTGCATCACTTTAAAAATAGCTCTTTAACTACAGTCCCTTTTGTTTAAATCAGCTGTCAGTGTCAAAACTTTATAAAAAATAGTTCGTGTTACCCTAAATTCTGTACTTACCGACCAACTGTATAACAGTTTCCCCCATGTCAATATTGAGGTTATGTCGGTCTAACATAATTGAATGTCAAACGTGCATGACCTTGAACGGCTCGACGCTGCCAACCTACATTGTGAAATGCACTATTTGCTACTTTCAATTCCTCATACCAACTTGACAACACTTTGACAGCTGATTTAAAAAAAAATAGAGATGAAATACCAAAACTAAGCACATTTTATTATAAAACTGATCACAACCATACGGGTTAATTTTCATTTGCTTATGCCATCTAATCAAAACAAATCAAAAGTCTGCCAGTCTACTTCAAAGACCAAATACCTTTGTGGATTTGGGCGTTACCTTTGATAGAACTCGCACGTTTAATGATCACATTAATGCCATCACATCAGCATGTCGGTCGGTTACACGGTTTCATAATGCACAGTACTTGCCATTTTATAGTTATTAACGTCATTAGGCCGACGTATAGTAAATAACGGATGCGGTTGAATTTTGTAATAATCCGAAGTGACATCGGTTGTGTGTCATAATACAAATTAAAAACATTTTTAAGAATAATGTATTAATAGTACCTTACGCAACAAGTTTAGAAAAGTAATTCTAATTTTGCGTTGATTTTCAGGATATTATTGCCATCTTAGGTATGGATGAATTGTCTGAAGACGACAAACTGACAGTATCGCGTGCTCGCAAAATCCAGCGTTTCCTGTCGCAGCCTTTCCAAGTGGCTGAGGTGTTCACCGGCCACGCCGGCAAGCTCGTGCCACTCGCCGAAACCATCAAGGGATTCCAGAAGATCCTTGGCGGAGAGCTGGACCACTTACCCGAGGTAGCATTCTACATGGTCGGCCCCATCGAAGAAGTTGTACAGAAAGCGGAAAGACTAGCTTCAGAAACCAGCAACTAAGAGGCTACTAGTTCAATTCCATCGTTGCATTCGGCAAACGTTGTAAAGTAAACTTTTTTATATTATTGCGAGTCGATCATCTTCTGAACCGTGCAGTACGCAGTAAGCATAACTTGTGTTGTTATCAACAAAATGTACATTTAATTTTAAATAAATAGATTGGTTAGAAGGTGTCCTTGTTTTACTTTTAAATTTTATTTTAGATTTTTTAAACATACGAATATGTTACGAATTTTGCAAGTCGCGTCATTGATGCAGATGGTGGCACGCATTGTAGGTACATAGATACTTCATAGGCAAAAGTTGTTTTATTAACAATTGTGATTGTTTGTGACAGACTTGTACAATGTGAAATCATAAATACATGCAATAAAGAACTTTGAAAATGTATTGTTTCAGTTATTTAATATAATAGCAAAGAGCAGCCTTATGGGTTTGAACGTATTGGTTAAATGGGTTGCATACCCACATTTCTCGAATATATTTGTAGCAAGCAGAGATGTCCTTTTGGGTTTTCTACCTGACACCAGCTGGCACAACCATTAAGTAGCCCCAACACGAAGATAAATTGACCATGTTGCCAAATTGTAATAGTGTTCTGAGAAGGTAGTAGTGATGGGTAAACTCGAAGGAATTTTACAATCGAGATATTCGAATACGAGATAATTTAACAAACGAATTAATCACTCTGAATACAAATGATTTTTTTTGGATTCCACCAAGAGCTGTAGAGGTGCGTAGCCGAATGCCGGGCATTTAAAAATTTTAGTATCGAATTTGCGGCACCGAAATAATTGAGTCAACTTTTCCCACTTTAGCAAATTTAAAATTTTATACAATTTGTTTATAATCCATATTTTGAGCTAATTCGTGTTCAATACTGTTGCTAACTTGATTAAACGCGGTTAAGTTTTAATAGTTTCAATTTCTAACATTAGTGCGCTCCACTAGCTACTGTTAGAGATAAGCAAATCACAATTCTGGTGCCACTGCCACATTCGGAGCAAATTCATTTTGCAATGCAAATTTTTAAAATTTCAATGGAAGACAGCTGTTTTAGCCCATCAGCAAGTTTGAATGCTTCTACCATAGGGATTTAACATTGTTTTTAACAGTTTTATGGATTCCTGCTCGTCAATTCAACCTACAGAAAATGTTTTGGTATCAGTGGAAAGAGAAAATGATTGCGCATCTAATGGTATCGAAAATTTAATTATTTTTGTCAATTTTTATTGAAAAATATTAATCAAATGTTTTCATGTTTTTTAAATAAGAGTTGCCTTGACTTGAAAACAGTTGACAGCTATACTCACATTAATTTGTTATTTGACGGCATTCAGAGTTCGTTCAGGAGTTTTTACTTGATAAAATCAACGATTACTCAAACGAAGAGGGAGTTTTTATGAAAATAACTTTATTAGTTATTGCTATACATCAACAATTTCAATTAATAAACAATAATTCTTATGGTGAAAAGATACCTATTACAGTGAGGTTAGTTTGCGACGAGTTCTAAATAAGTGTTCGAATTTAAATTTCAAACGGTCTGATAATTTTGTTAATTTAAATCCCAGCCCAAATATTAATTTTCTGAGGGTATTGGGTTCTTGTACACAGATTAATTCTTGGTTTTTCTTGAGCCCAATAGCTAATATTTTGCACATTAGGTTTGTTGTTTAAAGTAAAAGTAGCTACATTCATCCGTGAAACAAATGATGACAAAAAACGATGATCTTGATTGGCACGTTCTTGCATTGCTTCACAAAATACATTTCTACTTTCTTCGTCTGGTTCAGATATTTCCTGATGACATTGCGATTTGTATAGATGATATTTGTGCTTCTTTAATGTCTTAGATACCGCCAACTTTGACACATTTAATTCACGACCAATTTGTCTTGTGCTGCATGTTGGGTCAAAATCCGCACCAACATTCCTGCGATTACCTTTATTAAAATTTAATTATTGAAATTTTTATGAAAGCAAAAATTAAATAATAAACACTAACCACCTCTAGCTTCTGACTTTACTGAAATATTAGCAGTTTCTTCAAATTTCCGGACATATCTGTGTATTGTAGATTCAGACGGTATTGGACTGTTATCAAATTTTACGGAAAACAAATCTCTCACTCTACGCAAACTAACCGCACTGTAATATGTTTTTACGATAGAAACTTTCACTTTGTTTGAGTAATCGTTCATTTTATAAAGTAAAAACTACTGAACTAGCTCTGAATGTCATCAAATAACAAATTAATTTGAGTATAGCTGTCAACTGTTTTCAAGTCAAGGCAACTCATATTTAAAAAACATGAAAACTTTTGATTAATATTATTCAATGAAAATTGACAAAAATAATTTAATTTTTGATACCATTAGATGCGCAATAATTTTATCTTTCCACTGATACCCAAACATTTTCTGTAGGTTGAATTGGCTAGCAGGAATCCATAAAACTGTTAAAAACAATGTTAAATCCCTATGTTCCAGTTTGAAAGTGGACACCCGGTATATCTTTGCAATCACTAGTTTTTAAATATGTATTTAATGTATTTAATAATAAACAAAATAAAGTGTGAGACCTGCTGGACTTACAGTTTGTTGTAATGCTATAGTTTTGGTTTTCTGAGGGCATTTTGTCGAATTTTCTGTTTTACTGATTTAACAGCATTTCCCGTACAAACAACTACTTATTGACGATCGGATCGTGGTACTTACTTCACAATTTTCCGTTAAAAAACACGATTTTCATGATCACTATGCGAAAAGGGCCGTTTTCAGTGTTCTACAGCTTTAAAAAACTTTTAAAATACGAACATTTACAGAACACAAACCACGAATAATAATTTTTGAGAAATCAAATAAGGTCCACTTTATGAACGTACAAAATCCAATTAGGTGTATCCAAATCTACTGGGTGATCATAAAAGGTTGTGATTTTTTTCTTAGGTTGGCACTGTTAATGTTGGTTACCCTGCTGTCAATTTTGGTGGCACTGTATGTCTATCTCAAATTCGAGGTTAGCAGGTTAGGGTTTGCGTCAGTCTGTGTCAAAACTGACGGAAAACCTAACCTGATAACCTCGAAATTGACATTGACTTACAGTGCCACCAAAATTGACAGCAGGGTAACCAACATTAACAGTGCCAACCTAAGAAAAAAAATCGCAACCATTTATGATCACCCGGTACTAATCTGTATGGAATGATAACGGCACACAGTTGCCTAATTTTAGATTACTGTTTAAATTGACAGAGTAAATAAATAAAATTAACTGTAATAAACAAAGAAAACCACCTTTAGTATACTACAATAACCTACGTAAGGGCATGAACGTTATTTTAGAACACAAACTGCTTATAAGCGCATTAAAATTTATAATAAATAATCAGAAATCAGGGACCATAAATTTGATCACAGTGCGGGCACTCGAAGATATAGTTTTAAAAAAATGTACACTATCTGGAATGACCTTGCAGATCTAGATGTGGAGGGCTGTTTATCAATTTTGTTAATTATTCAAAATTTATTAATTTTATGTGTATATTACATTTCCAAGCTTATTTTTGAATATTTCTCAATGATATTCCCATTATGTTAAATTAATCTCTAAATTATTTTTAACCAATGCTACATAAATTGTTTAAACAAAGTGTACCGGTTAATTATTTAGTCTGCATAATAATTTTTGTGCCTAATAAAAATAAGCATTACTAAAAGTCTGTTGTTTTGAGTTGTAAAAAATATTCCTATAAAATCTGAAAGAATAGTACAAAAATGAAGTTTTATGTGCAGAAGCTAGTAGCCGATGCACAGAAAGCCATTCTTGATCCGAATAACATACATATACAGGGTGTTATTTAAGTACGTGGCCAAACTTCAAGAGGTAATTCTTTGAGTGATTCTAAGACGAAAAGTTTATATAAACATAGGTCCAGTAATGCTTCGTTTTCAAGATACAGGGTGTCAAACTTTTTTAAAAAAATCATTTTTTCGTACAAATTTTAATAATCCTTCAGCCGATTTTGTTGAAATTTGTCAGTGTTATTTATGGTAGAAAGGGGCTAATTTAGCCCTAACTAGATTAAAATTATTAAGTTCAGTGGCGTCCCGGGGGCACCTTAACCAATATTTTTGACAAAAAAATGTGCGCCACTGACTTCTTTAGAACTTTTATATTTTTTCGCATTAAGCAGCTAAAAATACAGCTTTTTTGTCTCTTTATTTTTTTCGTATCTTGCTCGGTTTTCGAGAAAAAAAATAAAAATCACTTTATTGCATGTCCCTGGGACAACATAATAAAAAATTAAAACTACCAAACTATCAAAAACTGGGGTGTACCTGTTATTTTTTTTCCATGTCAATAGTCTATTTTAGTCTTAGAAATTGTTATAAAAATTAATGCTAGCTAAAAATTGTTTTTTTGCTGTCCATGGACATGCACTAAAGTTATTTTTATTTATGATTAAGAAATTAAAATTACACCAGTCACCTTTTGAATTTTTTCGCTCAGATGAACTGTTTTCGATAAAACAAATAAACATAAAATGCATAAAGTTATTTATTACTGCAATGTTTTGAATGTAACAAAAAATTGAGAGTGCCGTGGAAGGAAAAACAATTGATCAAACAAATTGGACTTTGACATAACTTAACTTTAAACAGTGCGTGCGTGCGTGCATCATAATTATTTTAAGAGTTTTAAGCTATAAAATTCGTTACTGATATTAGAAATGGTTCAATTTACAAACGCAGAAATGGCCGATATGCATTTTGTTTATGGAATGGCCCAAGGCAATTCCAGAGCGGCTAGACGGATTTATCAAGAGAGATATCCTCATCGCCTTGTACCAAATAGACAAACATTTGTAAGAATACATGAAAGGCTGTGCGAATCAGGCACCTTTCAAAGGTTGGCTGCTGTTATTGGGAGACCTGCAACAGTAAGAACAGTTGAGGTGAAGGAAGCAGTTTTACATGAAGTTGAGCGTAGTCCCGATACAAGTACACGCAAAATTGCACAACAATTAAACATTTCTCACTTTACTGTATGGCAGATTTTAAGGGAATATCAACTGTATCCTTACCACATACAGCGTGTTCAAGCGTTATTACCTGCCGATTTTCCCCAATGAGTTGTTTATTGTACTTGGCTTTTGCAACAACAGGTACCATCTCTGACATTTCTATCCAGTATTTTGTTGATCGATGAAGCGTATTTTTCTCGAAATTCAATTATGAACTTTCACAACAATCACATCTGGGCTGAAGAAAATCCCCATGTGGTTATAGAAAATAATTATCAACAACAATTTTCCGTGAATGTTTGGGTTGGTATTGTAGATGATTATCTCATTGGACCTTCTTTTTTACCCCCGAGATTAAATGGTGAAGAGTATCGTCATTTTCTGGAATTTGTGTTACCTGAACTATTAGAAGATGTCCTACTGGCAGAAAGAAGAGCAATGTGGTTCATGCACGATGGGGCCCTACCTCACTTTAGCTTAGTAGCACGTCAATTTCTGGATGCAACTTATGGAGAAAACTGGATCGGTTGCGCTGGTCCACATTCATGGCCACCCAGGTCACCGGATTTAAATCCGTTAGATTTTTTCCTTTGGGGGCATTTAAAATCCCTCGTTTATAGAACTCCTGTCAACACTGAAGAAGAATTAATCCAACCGATACGGGATTCATGTAATCAGATAAGATATACGCCGGGAATATTTCAACGTGTTCGGCAATCGATGTTAAGACGAGCTTATGCTTGCATTGAAGTTGAAGGAGGATATTTTCAGCAACTATTATAAGTTTGTGTTAGTTATTGTTAAATGTTTTTTACTAAAAAAAAAATTGCATACCATTTGTTTAAGTGTGGTTTTAATAAAGCGTTTTTCTTGTTTGATTTTTTTTAAATTTCCGTATAGTTTTAACTGCTAAATCATAAATAAAAACCACTTTAACAGGTACACTACAAACAGTTCTTGCTAGTTTCGTAGTTATTTTTTTTATGCAACAAAGCAATGACATGCAATAAAGTGGTTTTTATTTTTTTCTCGAAAACGAAGCAAGATACGAAAAAAATTAAAGAGATAAAAAAGTTGTATTTTTATCTGCTTAATGCGAAAAAAAATAAAAGTTTTAAAAAGTCAGTGGCGCACATTTTTTTGTCAAAAATATTGGTTAAGGTGCCCCCGGGACGCCACTGAACTTAATAATTTTAATCTAGTTAGGGCTAAATTAGCCCCTTTCTACCATAAATAACACTGACAAATTTCAACAAAATCGGCTGAAGGATTATTAAAATTTTTACGAAAAAATGATTTTTTTTAAAAAGTTTGACACTCTGTATCTTGAAAACGAAGCATTACCGGACCTATGTTTATATAAACTTCTTGTCTTAGAATCACTCAAAGAATTACCTCTTGAAGTTTGGCCACGTACTTAAATAACACCCTGCATAATTTTATCCTCAAAAGAATAGTAGCTAAATAACAAAAAAGTACCAAAATTAGAAAACAATAATTTAGTAGGGATGTGAAAAATCAAGATTGAGGTAGAATCGTAATACACCGGAAATCATTTCTCCATGGTTACTATACGAATGAAAATAACGAATAATAATTACATTACATTGTTGAAATGTTTGATTTTGTTATTTTAGATGATTAGGCAGATCGTTGTCTTCTGTGTTGATTGTATAACAATCAACGCAGACGATGAGGCAGATTAAGCAGCATTTTTTATGCTTAATCAGATAAAGTGACACTTACCTTGACAATCAAGTCACAAATGTCACCTTTATGATGTTAATTAATTTATATAAATATTCAATATTGTGTAGAATATCAACGATACATTTGTGGCAACAGCCTTTATGCAAATTATATTTTATTATTCCCTTCAAATGTACAAAAGTTGTGGATTGGATGGTATTGACTGTAAAACTCTAAGGGAAAATGTTGACACATTTACGGGAGTTCTGACATACTTATTTAATATATCTGTGAGCAGCGGTATTTTTCCTAGTAAGTTAGAGAAAGCAGTATAGTCCAGTCATTAGACACTTTTTTGGTTGCAAAAGGTTGCGGAGTTTTGAAATTTGGCACGATTGTATGGTTGGTGGACCGAAGTATGACCCTAAGTTTGCGACCTCAAGCAATCGCCGCTCGCACCGCCATCTTGAAAAAATGGCGGCCAAAATAAGTTTTTTTCATATAACTCGGCTTTTGTAGGTTTTAGGAAAAAAAATTGCCATAAAAATTTTAAAAGAATAATATTTGCTACAAAATAGTTTCTATAATTTTTTTTGTCAGACTAATATTTTCCGAGTTGCAGGGTCGAACAATAGAGCAAATTTTAAAAAATCTCGTATGTGGTACTTTTTAACAATTATGTATAAATTAGCCTACCTAAAGCAGTTTAGTGCAGTAAAGTGATAAAAACATAGGCTATCAACTCGTTTCCATACCAGTCAGGAGGTAGAGTTGAGCAGCGCGTTTTTTTTTTTTTACGTGGTATCCCCAGTAAGCGTAATCCACACCCCAAACTTACAAGCACGGTTTCTGCCGTTTTGTACTATGGGATTCTAAATTGATTTTCGATGTTCATATTGACGACATTTGTAAAAAGGCTTATAAAATGTTGGATTTCATAACTAGGTCTACAAGATTGTTCAACCAAATTAAGTCTATAAAATGTCTGTACTATGCTTATGTCAACAGCGTATTAAATTATGCAAGCATTATTGGAATCCCCAATGTCATGTTTATATTAAACGCATTGAAAGTATTCAACACCGGTGTGCTAACACCATAATATACAAATTTACTTTGGGTATTGGGTATTGGGTATACAGAATTTTGTGCTAGATTTAATATGCTAACCCTTGTAGAACGTAGACTTATGTCCGATGTGCTTTCTTTGCACAAAATAGTTGTGGGAACTGTCGACTCCGCTATACATAAGTGGCTAAATTCATTTTTAACAGGCCGTGAACAATGTACAAAAGTAGGAACCTCGTACAGCAATTTTAAGGCGATCTCTCGTGGTGTTCCCCAGGGCTCTGTCTTGGGTCCCATTTTATTTTTTGTTGCAATAAACGATCTTTGCCCATGCTCATTTAAGGGGACAATTTTCACATTTGCGGATGATATTGCACTGGTGTATGCAAATTGAGATAGTGACATGATACACGACATAAGCCTGTTGCATAATTGGTTTAGTTATAACAGATTGTCTATTAACATTAATAAAACAAAATATATTAATTTTCATCTAAATCATAAGAAGATTTCATTTATCTTTAATTTGTGAAGAAAACTGTACTTACCCAGAAATTGAACAAACAAATAAAATTAAATGTTTAGGAATCATATTAGAAGAAAATTTGTCTTGGAAACACCATGTTAATTCACTGTTGCAAAGATTGCAATTTATTAGGTATAGATTTTATTTTGTTAGAAACGTATTTCCGAAATATATCTTACGGATGATGTATCGAGAGATCCAAAAAAAGCTGTTCCTCAGCGGACTGTGGAAATTCAACTTATGACTAATATGTTGGTGGCACTGTAAGTCTATGTCAAATTCGAGGTTAGCAGGTTAGGTTTTGCGTCTTCTATGTCATAACTGACGGAAAACCTAACCTGATAACTTCGAATTTGAGATTGACGTACAGTGTCACCAGCATATTATTCAAACCTTGAATTTCCACAGCCCGCTGAGGAACAGTTTTTTTTTGGATCTCTCGATACCTAGCTCTAGTTGAACCTTTACTGAATTATGGGATTTCTATCTGGGGGGGGGGGAATTTACAACACAACCCTCAATCCGCTGATTGTAATTCAAAAACCTTTCATTAGATGTGTAGCGAGGGTATCGCCACTGACCCACACAGCACCGCTTTTTATAGACCTACATTTATTAAATTTAAAAAGTTTATATTGCACCACAGTGTGTAATAATATATTACATACCGAGGTGGAAAGAGTTTGTTTCATTCCTGTCGAGAGATTAAGTAGTTAACCGAGACGCGTAGCGTCGAGGTCAACTTTATCTCGAGACAGGAATGAAACTTTTCACCGTGGTATGTATAGTATTTTATTCGCAACCACTTTATTCTAAACAATAATTGGAAAAATTATATTATGATACGACAGGTTGTGACGCGCATGAATGGATTAACGAGATTCCCAGTGTCCCTACCTACTCAGCGGTCGGGAATGGATTCATTTCCGCTGTGTATGTAGGGACAATGGAAATCTCGTTGATCCATTCATGCGCGATCCATTCCCGACCGCTGAGTAGGTAGGGACACTGGGAATCTCGTTCATCCATTCATACGCGTCACAACTTGTCGTATCATAATATAATAATTTTTCCAATGATTGTATAGAATAAAGTGGTTGCGAATAAAATAGTATACATACCATGGTGAAAAGTTTCATTCCTGTCTCGAGATAAAGTTCACCACGACGCTACGCGTCTCGGTTAACTACTTAATCTCTCGACAGGAATGAAACACTTTTCACCTCGGTATGTAAACTATTTATTTAAGAGTACATTTTTTCAGTTTCAAAAATACTCCAGTTTGCAATCAAAACTGGAAATTTATAAAGTTTCATTCTTTTACAAAAAAATTGAAAACGTATTTCATATACCACCCTGAAATATCAGAACATCTGCTCAGGAGAATTCAGTAATGTTTTTTTTCTATGTGAATTATAATTAATTTATGTAACTAGAGTAGATATGGGTCATGTTTATGCGTGTTTTTTTGTTTGCATTTCGTTTCGTGTCATTTGATTAATTTTAATCATATTACATTAATAAAATAGTAAGTGTGTAGATAAGATTTGCGCTTGATCTAGCCAATAATTTTACTGTAACTTACAAAACACCGATTCTACGCTCAGCTTGGGGCTATGTAGAACGGTTTATTTATTAAAAAAAAAGTGAAGTGAATTTAAATTTAATATAACAATGTCACACTAACATCTGATACTGATTCATATTTTATTTTTGTTTTTGTCATGGTTTTATTAGGGAAATAGAACACTTTTTTATTTATTATTTCCAAGAAAGCTTTATTTTGGTGAAATGAATCTATTTATCCTAATCTTACGTGTTTTCATGATTACAATTTTATGTTATATTATTTTTAAACAATTATGTATTCTTTTAAGCAATAACATTTATTATTATTATTATTATGTTTTATTATTTATGTAGAAATGCCGTTAAAAGTGTTAAACATTTACGTATGATTATCAAATATATTGTTTTATGTGGTTTTTATGTCGTTTTTGTCAATATTTGGTGCATATATTTCTTACAATATTTTATATACTGTATTAAAATTGTAAACCTAGAATTGGTAAAGTGCTCCAGTCGAAACCAATTCTATACGGTGCTTTTAGCGAAAATATGCAAGACATCTTGAGCACGGAGGGCGGTTGACCTCGGTAGGGATCCGAGGCCGAGTTCCAGATGTCCACTCAAACATTCTTTTCAGGCCGGAAGCCGTATAAATTTACAAATCTCAGGAATCCGATTTTTCAGTACGAATGATATTATAATATTAGAATAATAAACAAAACAAAGTGTGAGCCGATAAAAGGGACTCCACATCGTTTATCGTTTGTTGTCAGTTGGCTTTTAATAGCTGCATATCAACTTATAGGTGATAATAAGGAACTGAGTTATTTGTTTTATTTTGCGATTGCAGAAGAAATATACAAACAACGAAATAAAATAAAACCACGATAAAAACAAATTTGCTATATTTCAAAGCAATGATTGCTTGATGCAAACGTATCAGGAATTATGTACTTATTTCTAAAATCGGCTTATTTTCAATGTAATGGCTAAGGGACAATGGAAAATTTTGTCCACCTGGGTTTTGTAACCCAAGTTATTATCTTTCGAAGGTTGTGTTAACTTTGGCAACATCGCACGTCAGTCTGAAGGAACGGATTATAAAATTATGGTTCTGCTCTGAGATCGTCAAATTCCCTGAGCTATGTTTAACTGGGATCCTTACCGTCAGATGGCTAAGACCTGGAAGCCTAGCGGGCGGGAGTTTTTAGGCTTTATGCTAATACTGTCCAGCGCCGCGTCTCTTCTAAATTATATGCTCTTTGATAATAGTATATAGGTACTGATATATAGGAAAGGAATCACACTGAGCAGTCGGATTTTGGGAACGGTCTCGCAAGCTGCAAGAAAAAGGTTGAGTAAAGCACACAATGACAGGATAAAGTGACGGCAATAAATTTTCTTTTCTACAAATGTTTTAAGTTTTACTAACGTCCCATCAAATCATAAGCATTTGTGCGGTGCAACTGCATTCTGTAACATAAAAAGCAAGTTTTATCAAGTCAGCAGTTAAAAGCTTGTTGCAATACATATTTTATTAAAAAAAATTCTACAGGATCGAGATATAGATTTAAAAATAAGTACATACTCGTACTGATGAATTACTGTGCTTAATTTTGCCACACAATCAATTTTTATACCAAACTTGATAATGTCCTTTATTTAAACAAAAGTGTAGGTACTATCCAGAGCTGTACTAGAGTACTAGAGTACCGAGTACAAATGCTTTACATAAAATGTAATCGAGTACTCAGTACAAGTACACATTGAAAATTACTTGAATACTTATAAAAGTACAGAAGAATGGAATAGCTAGGGACGATGATAAAAATAAAACAATAGTTATTTGTATACCTAGGCCTCGAGATGACCGGCGTACTGAGGAATGTTTGGTCAAGTGAAGTTCAATGTGCCAAAGTATTCTGATGAACGTGGCATACACAACATTTTTTGTGCAATCGCAATGCATGTTATAATCAAAAACATAATTTTTTTGTGCAACTGTACTAATAAGTTTGTGGCCGCAAAATTCTTTTTCGCGGCTGCAAAAATCAACTTGCGAAAACTGATAAAAAAATGTTGACATTTACATGACCTAAATTGGTTGTCAAAGTGACTGTTTTTTGTTCACTGGATGTAATAGTATTTTACAGTAGAAGTCCATTAGGACAGCCTTTACGGCCGAGCCAGAGAGTTTGTGAGACGAGCTCGGAGAGCAAGTCGAATAATACTGGCGAGGCGATTAAAGAAGAGGTTACAATGTTACGTGCGCTGGAAAATTGTTTTAATGTGAAATAAATGCTTTTTAATTCCATTCGCAAAACCAATATAAAATGTATGTAACTCTGTAACTTCTTTTTATTTATTAAGTTGTGAACATCTTACACCAGGGGTCGGCAACCTTTTTCGGACGGCGGGCCATTTTCAAAATAAATTTGTTTATGCGGGCCGCACATTCAAATGTAACTTAAATAGTACTTTTATATCATATACGAGTATAAATATTATTAAAAATAAATATAGAAAAAATTTATTTTTTATTGACATGCTATAATAACAATAATGTTAGAGAACAAAAATTTTACAATTCTTAAAAGGGAAAAAAAAGAAAATACAATTCCAATTAAATATGTATAAATATGTAAATATAAAATATATAAATATAAAAAATATAAAATATTGTAGTGAAACGTCATACGGCTGTCAACATGAACGCACATATGAACATACAGTAGCAAACTTGCGAAATGAAAGAATTAGTGATAGGCCTATCCGGAATGAATAATCGGAAAGTTTCCGATCGTTCAAAAAATTGGAAGGTTCCTATTATTTCGGAACTTTTCGGAATTCGATTATTTTACTGTTCGGTGCACAAAATTTGGAACTTTCGGAATTCGATTATTTTACTATTCGGAACACAAAATGAGAAATCGAAATGCCAATTTGAACTGAACGGAATACGGAATGTTGTATTGACTCACTTGACTGCTGTATGCTGGTTGGCGAATGTCGACGGGTCGCGCCGTGTTCGCATGTGTATGATACGTGAATGGCACTAATGGCAGTGGTATTTCATAGATTAATTATTAGATAGTACACCTAGAGACTTCAAATTCAAGTATTGTTTTATACTATCTATTATGTACTTTATGTGCTATTAAACTTTAAAATATCACTACCATTTTCCGAAAGTCTATTAACGTAACTACTGTAATAATTTGAAAAAATATTTTATTTCCTAATATCCCACTGTGCGACTCAAACTCATAAATTGTTTTTTAGGATACTGCATTGCTAACTAGCATTGCCAAACATACAGGTCTCGCCCTACGATTCGACCTGTAAAGTATTGGCGCGGTCATAAAAATGGTGCTACCGGTCTAATAACGTAAATAGCTATTACTGACCGTCCTACAAACCCAAACAATAGATGCTAACGCAGATAAAGGCTTACGGCGCGACGGCGAGTGCTCTCATCGTAAATTTGCACGCACTTCATCTTCTTTCCGCTTGTTGTTATTTCGCTCGTTTTCCCTTGCTTGCATTTACGGAATGTAAAATAATCGGATGATATTCCGATTTTATAAACATTCCGAAATGGAACATTCCGATTATTGAAATCATCCGATTATGCCCATCACTAGAAAGAATGCTACACTTGCTAAGCGAGACGTCGTATTCGCTGGGGAGTGGGGATTAAACTTGCCCAGTAAAATAGGTTTCCCACTATGCTTCTGTTTGTCGCGCATTTTTGTCACCGGCCACATTTCGGCACGCTTGCGCTCTAAGTTTGTTGATTTTTCCTAAGTTATATTGGTGCTTTGGCGGGCCGCGCAAAAAGTTGCAAAGGGCCGCATGCGGCCCGCGGGCCGCAGGTTGCCGACTCCTGTCTTACACGATTAGGTGCTTTTGTCAAAACTGATAAACTTTTCACTTGCTTCTACGATATCATGTTAAGGGGTGCTAACCAACTACACATTCAATGGGGTTAGGCTAGAATTACTTTGCTAAATTTCGAAAAGGGGTACTCGAGGAAAAAAGTGTGAGAAACCTTGGTCTACACCATATATCTAATACTTACTATATTGCTAGAGGTTATGAGTGGGAAACTGACCAAGGAAGTGAGACAGACAACCAACTCTTCAATGTATAATGATGAGCTGTGTGCAAGCGCGGCGGCGTCGTCCGGCCAATGGGAAAGTGGGCAAGTTTAAAATTCGCTTTTAAAGGCGGAGTTCGAATTCTCACGCATGCGCACGAGACGCGTTATACTCTAAGTGAGACTATGTCGGCGCCGTAATGTTTTCTGACGTTTCCAGGCCCTACTAGCAATATATGTGTATTATATATATGGTCTACACTAATGCTTTCAACTAACTCATAAATATTTACATTTTACATATATCATGGCACCCCCTGTATGCCTCCTATTTGATAATAGCTATTTATGCAACAAGTGCTAAAAGTCGACTTTTATGCGCGAGACATGAAAATTATGAAACAAAGCTGAAGGCTGAGTTTCATAACATGTCTCGCACATAAACGACTTTTAGCACGCGTTGCATACAATATTTTATCTACGACCTTAATTTTACCGTTATTAATCCATAAATATCGATTTAAGAAAGGTTCGCATCTGCGACGCTGCGTCATAATGAATAGTAGGCTACACCGCTGGCGATTGTTTGGCCACGCCCGTGCTGTCAAGGTGAGTTGTACGAAATGTAATTATTGATACTCCACATATGACTGTATTCATTACATAACGCTTTAATTATTTCAAAAGCGCTTTACCTGTAACGCAAGAAGCAACTAGAATAGCTTTACAACTTCACTTCCAGTTCGAAATTGTAGTTTTGAACCTCGCGTCACTTTTAGCACATGTGCTAAAAGTAAACAGCTGATTTCTTTAAACACGGTAAACTATAAAACGTCACTTTTAGTGAAACAAGCGAGTGTTAAAAAGCCTACTTTTAGTAGTGGTCGTAGATAAACAATATTATAACTATCTATATGCAATTCTCTAATTTCAATTTCTTTAATAATTTTAGTTTATCGATTTATTTTTATAACGTTTAATTTCCTCTTGCTTAGGAAACTGAGCATTTAAATAACAAACATCGCCCACACCAAGAGTTATTATCGCCAGATCAGTTGTTGACTTTACGTTACATATTAGAATTCACTTTTTTACTGAACCGAGTCTGTCGTGACCTTACATGACCGGACATCCTGCATAAAGCTTACACAGAATGTCATCAAAAGTGTGGAAGAAATTTTAAAGGTTCGAAGTTTAAATAAAAATGTATATAATGTATGGCGTATACAGGGTCCCCATTTTCTATCTAACATATATTGGTAACTTTCTTAGTAAGGACCATACAGGCTTGCTTAAATTACTACAGCAAAGCTGAGAACAGAATTTTGAGGAGAATCATGAAATATCCAGAAAAAAGGTTGGGGTTTAAGTACTTACTTATATCTTTTTGTTTTCTTGCACTTTGTGCATAACTACAATTTGTATATGAAGCAAATACATAAATGCTATACAATATCCTTTCCTACTAACAAGGGGAAGCAGATGCAAACACAATTTTTGATCATTTCCACGATTGCTTCATACATACATGACGTCAGGGAAAAGCTTTCTGAAACGAAGTGTATGTAAGATTATATTAGCTGCGTCGCTGCTTCTGTATTTTGTAATAAATACATAAATAGCAAAAATAACGTGTTAAAAGCTATAAAAATATACAATTTAATTGACCAAGGAATAGTCAGTCATCGATAAACGTAAACCTACAGTGTGTGCTAGATTTTGTAAGATTTTTATGTATAGAATATAAAAACGAATTTATTTTATACACATTAATGCAGTAATTATCATAACAATCACGGCTGGTCAATGTGCAGTTTGGTTATAAATCTACGGCCTCTTTCAGGCGTGGATAGTGTTATTCAGATTGCATCGGGCGATGCATATAGCATCGCGATACTAAATTTCGGTATCCATACCTTGCAGCCAGCAACAAATCGTGTATCTCATATTATTTGTCAGTGGATCATATGAAGGTGTTCAGACACACATACTTTTGCAAGTCAGAACACATGATATCACATCATAGGCGCAGAATCTTTTTAGTTTTTATTAGAGCGAATGAGCAGTCTGCAACAGTGCTTTACTATTAATACAAAAATTGTCAGTTTAGTGGAGCTCAATTCCTATCTTTGGAATGCTGGGTCCACAACCGTACTCCAGTGGACTGTTCATGCAAGTGACTGGGGGCCCGACGTATCAGACACTGTAGACACGTATTTTCCACTGCAATTTTGTATCCACGTCTGAATGAGGCCTTAAGCAATAAAATCCTGTGTTTGAGTACTATATAGTTGGCTTGTAAAACAAGAGATTGTTATAACGTGATTTACGATTTACTAACCATACATATAAGTAGTACAGTTGGCAGCATTAAATTGTTTCAATTGTTTACTACAAACCAGAATTCTGTTTCTTAATCTATGGTATACACATTAACCTATTATTTATATTATTATAGTAATCACAGACGTACAAAGAAATAATTAGTAATTATGATAATAATAACAGCTGATCGATGTGCAGCTCAGTTATGAACCTACATTATAAATTTTTGTTTGAGTTTTACATTGAACTGCAATTCACCCGCTAGATGGCGCAGAAGTATCCTCTCGCTCGTCATATTTATATACAGTATATTGAAAAGCTGATTTAGCAGTTTTGCTCGTCAGCTTTGCGCAGTGGCGATATCGTAACCAATGAGGTTTTTCCGAGGTGCGATTATTGCTAGTTGAAAACTTTTCCCAATACCCCGCCTAGGGGACGTGAAATACCGTCCACTAAGGCAATTTTTGGAAACCTCTACGGGGGTTATAATTTAAAACAAAACATTACTGTTAGTGATAAGTAGAGAGGGTGAATCACTCGAAACGACCCACCTAGACCGTGTTACTCTCTCTGACTCATCTACAATTGGAGTCGTGGACCGTTGAATCGGAATAATTGGAAGAGTAGTGTTGGTTGAATAGCTAGCATGCGTCTACCACACACACACACTTGTTGCAGAGAGAATTATGCGTTAAAGGGCGGTATTCACACGCGATTATGTCCGGCAGACAGATCCGTTGTTGGCTACACACATTCGGACAGATTCGTCGTCGGCTACACACAATAAGAATATGCTCGGCAGACATCATTGAAGAAGAGTGTTTTGTAGTGGTAACAACAAATAAAGATAAAAGCAAGAAAAGGCAGTGGTCAAAACGTTGGTACATGGAAAGAACAAAATACTCCCATATGAGTTTACTTAAAGAACTGGAAATAACAGAACCTCATGATTTATATAATTTTTTACGAATGGACAAAGAATTATTTGAAACCTGACTGGAGTTAGTTCGTTGCAAAATTGCAAGAAAAGACACGCACATGAGAGCAGCTGTAAGTGCCAGAGAACGATTAATTGTCACACTGCGGTATTTGGCGACTGGAAGATCTGCAGCCGATTTAAAATTCAGTAGTGCGATATCACCACAACTGCTGGGAAATATTATTCCTGAAACTTGTTGGGCATTATGTAAGTAAGGCATTAAAATAAGAATACTTGACGGTTAGTACTTTTTATTATTTATTATTTATCTTAAAAAACAAAAGTTATCTTAAAAAACAAAGTTATCCTAAAAAACAAAAGTTATCTTAAAAAACAAAGTTATCTTAAAAAACAAAGTTATCTTAAAAACAAAGTTATCCTAAAAAACAAAAGTTATCTTAAAAAACAAGTTATCTTAAAAAACAAAGTTATCTTAAAAAACAAAGTTATCTTAAAAACAAATGCAAGCAATATGGGTAGCATTTTTAATTATTCCTTATCGTTATTAAATGCTATAAATTCGGAAAGGTCATTTTCTGCAGTATGCAGAATAGGTGGTGGTGCTGGTGCCGGGGTGAATTGATTGGATGGTGGTGCTGGTGAAAACCGATTTCCGTAGTAGGACGGTTGTTGTTGTTGAGGAAAAGAGGGATCGTGGAAACTAGGGTATGGGTACGCATAAAGTGGGGCCACACCCGGTGCATTAGGAGGTATGGTAATATTACAGTTTTCCGTAAGTTTTCCTAGTTTTCCATAGTATACTATGTCGGAAATAAGTTTTTGGGCCACAATTCTCTGGTGAGCTTCCATAGTCTCGAGGTCTTTTGCCACACTCTTTCCAAACGGCTCAAAAGGGGACGTCGATTTATCTGTGAGAGCAGCACTTGCTATGTTCAAAAATTTAGCTTTTTTATGAGCTAAGGTGCTGTTCCCTCTACCTGTAGACTTTCTGCTGCTTTCACTTCGCAGAGAAGAACAGGTGCTTAGTGGGGTTGCTGATTGTTCATCCTGAAAAATATAAGAACATAGTTATTCGTGTAAAATGCCAAACAGTACTTCCGTGCAAGAGAATGATGAAACAAAATCATACGTAATATCGAATTTTTATTGCGTATACGAAAAATGGTTGTCATACTAGTATATTTATTTAAAAAGTACTTTCTTCTTTGCAGTTCCCTTCAAACCCAGAGGAATGGTTGGAAATCACAGATGGATTCAATAATTTGTGGAACTTCAAACATTGCTTAGGAGCCATGGATGGCAAACACATTGCAATAAAAAAAACAGCTAACAGTGGATCATTCTATTATAATTACAAAGGATTTTACAGTACTGTCTTATTCGCCATTGTGAATGCCAATTACGAATTCATTTACGTGTATACTGGAATTAATGGCAGAATTTCGGACGGGGGTGTTCTGCAAGAAACTGACTTTTTAGACAAGTTAGAAAACCATACCTTAAATATACCACCTCCTAGTGGTCTGGAAAAATCGGCAGTCAAATTGCCGTATGTTTTTATTGGTGACGACGCATTTACTTTAACAGAAAATCTTATGAAACCCTATTCATTGACTGGTGCCACTCACGATGAAAAAATTTTTAATTACCGTTTATGCAGAGCAAGAAGAGTGGTAGAGAATGTTTTCGGCATAATGGCATCCCGTTTCAGGATATTACTGACCACAATTACATTGACCAATATGGAAAACATTGATGGAGTGGTCTTAGCATGTTGTGCTCTTCATAACTTTTTAAGAAGGAAATGTTCTACCTACATGAATAACCGAAGTATTGATCGTGAGAACATTAATGACAACAGCATTGAAGATGGTGACTGGCGTGAAGAACTTCGTGAATTACATGGTTTACAAAACAGAAGGACTTATTACAATGATTTTGCTAAAAATGTGAGAAAAGCGTTTACCGACTACTACAACAATGAAGCGCAAGTCGCATTTCAAGAAAATATGATCTACTGAAATGAATTGCTGAGAATATACACACTGTGTTTATATTGTGTGGTTGAAAATAAATATATATAGAAATAAAACTTACCCTGGTTATTACTGCGCTTTGAGCATCCTCTTTCTCGGAATCCGATTCCTGCAAACCTGTTGAAGATGTTCCAGGCCGGACGTCTTCTTGGTCTTGTGTAAATAGTAATAATTCAAAGTACCACAAACTAGGCTCATATACATCGTCAGCAGATGTTCCGGTCCTTTTGCTTTTTCTTAATTCCCTTAGCTCTCTTCGAAAACCAGTCCGTAGTGAATCAAGTTTCTTTCGAACATATTTTACGTCGGCCTGGGGATTAATTTCCTTACATTTATCCACTAAAGTTTCGTAAGCCTGATTTCGCATTTGTTTATTTGAATATTCTTTGCCTTTTATATTCCACAAGCAAGGATTTTCTTTGTATAATGAAATAAAACTATCCGCGAAAGCCATTTTACTGTAAGAGTTGTTCGGAATGTTATTAAACAGGTGGCGAACACATCTGTTATTGTTACTACACACGTGCGGATTCGTCTCGCTCGCTGTCTGTGATCGTCGCCTTGGATGACGGACGACGAGCAAGACAAATCCGGCGAGCGCGCGAATACACACATGCGGATTTGTACGACGGACAGACCCGACGTACAGATCCGCTGGACATAATCGCATGTGAATACCGGCCTTAAGTTCCTAGGATAATAAAATTAGCAAAGCAAGATGCAGATTTAGACGTTTTGTTTATAAATTGCAAGTGTTTATGTGACATGTGACACTCACAGGTAACACGACTGACAAAAATTACCTAATCCTGGTGACAGGTGACAAACCAAACGATTTTTTCAAAAATCTAGGAAAATTTCGATAAGCAGCGGGAAAAATATAATAAGATAACTCGGAATGTATCGCCTATTAACATTTCGGCAGGCAACAAGCCGTGACTTTGTCTTGCCTTGTACTTGCTCACCTCAAATGTTAATAGGTCCTTACATTCCTTGTTACTTAAATAGCTATTATTAACAATACTCAAGAAGGAAGGGTTAATATTATAAAAAATTTGATTAAAATATTTCATTATTAAATTACAAAGATGAATTTGGGTATAATAAAAAAAGTATCAGAATTAACATGTATTTGGTAAAATAATGGAATAGAATTTGAAATCAGTTGAACAATGAAAAATAAAAAACAGAAGGTTATATGATTTAAATGTTACCTGAAATATATATTTTTTTTATTAATTTATTTACTATTTGCAATCTGTATAATCATTACAATAAGCAAATGTGATGTGTAGATAATAATGACATGAATTTACATGATAGTTAAGGCCCAGTGACCTAAACCCCAAGTTTACTTAACATTACTAACTGCTTAAACTATAATTTAATTAATACATATTTGTTACTTTAATATCTATGAGGCAAGTCTAAGGGTTTATATCTATTTAGTCGTTGAGTGTTTTCACTGTTGTCCAGGAGGCTGAAAGCTAAAGAATTATTATGATGTTCCAAGTTGTTTAAATATTTTTCACTACACTTACTTATTGTTTGTTTCACTGTGTCAGTTTTAGGGTCACTTAAAATGTCAACATTTCTTATGCAGTAAGGAGCGTTGCACATAGCACGTAGCACTTTTGCCTGGAATCTTTCTATGATTTCAATGTTTGTGTTGGCTGCCGTGCCCCACAGTTGTAGGCCGTAGGTCCAGATTGGTTTAAAAGCAGTATTGTAAACTAATAGTTTATTGCTTAGGGATAATTTTGATTTTCTTCCAAGCAGCCAGTAATGTTTGCTGAATTTTACGCCAAGCTGTTTCCTCTTACTTAATATGTGCTTTCTCCATGTTAGACCCTTATCCAGATGTATGCCTAGATATTTGACTTCTGTAGCCTCTGCTAGTGGTGTGTTATCCATATATACTTCCGGTGTTGTTCATCTACATTTTGTGAAGGTAATGCGGATAGATTTTGTCTCATTTAGTTCTATTCTCCACTTTTTACTTCACTTCCCAATATGATTTAGTGTGTTTTTAGCATAGTAGCAGCTATTACTGGATTTTTGTCTCTGAACATGATTGCTTTGTCGTCAGCAAAGGTGGCTGTGAGCGATTGTTCATTGGTGGGCAAGTCGGCTATGTAAAGACTAGGTATATAGAAGAGGTCCTAGCACACTACCCTGAGGAACCCCAGATCTGATTGGATGTAGTTCCGTGAGATGTTGATTATACTTCACTTGGAAAAATCGTTCTTCCAAGTATGATTTCAATATAACATAATAAGTGTGTGGAAGTGTGCTTTTTAATTTAAAGAGTTCATCATGCCATACCTTATCAAATGCCTGAGTGTCGTCCAGCAAGGCCGCCGTGCAGTAAGATTTCTCCTCGAAGGATTGATTGACAAAGTCGACTACTTTGTGGACTTGCTGTACTGCTGAATGTTCTTTTCTAAAGCCAAACTGGTGCTCTGGTATTAGATTGTAATCTTCAATGACTGACATAAGCTTCTTATATATAAGCTTTTCAAGAAGTTTGCCTAGTATAGATAACAGACTAGCCTAATTGGTCTGTAGGGGGTCACTTCGTTGGGCGGTTTACCTGGTTTTGGGATCAAGATTACTTGAGCCACCTTCCACTGCACAGGATAGTAACCTAATCTCAAAGCTGCATTATATAGGTTAGTAAGCATGACCATGTCCTTGCGGGGAAGTTCTTTGAGTAAAAATCCTGTTACTAAGTCAAAGCCAGGGGCCTTTTTCGGGTTTATATCATATTTGATCATCTCTTTGACTTCCTTAACAGTGAATAGTTTTGGCAATGGACATTTGGTATAGCGCTTCCAAAAACTTATTTATGTCGGAATCTTCCTCGGGTGTTAAAGCCGAAGGTAACGGTTGAAGACTTTTTCTAAATATTGAGCAAACACTGTTGCTTTTTCTGTGTCCGTTCGCACCCAAGTGTTGTTCTCCGTTCGTATAGGAGGAATTGGCTGAGTTTGACGTTTTATTCTTTTCGTTGCAGTCCATAAAGCGTAATTTGTATCTTCGTTAGGACTTAAGTTTACAAGGTATTTCTGAAAGCTCTTATTTTTTAGTTCTTTAATTTGAGCTTTGAGGTCAGTGCATGCTTTATTATAGCGCATTTTATCAGACGGGTATTTGGTATTTTGCCAAATCCTCCTTAACCGTCTTTTTCCAGCAATTTTCTTTTTAATTGCTACTGGACAGCATTCCTTTTTTCTGGTAGGCGGAATTTGGGGAGTTGATTCCCGGGCAGCCTCTTGAATAGTTCGAGTGAAGTTCTTTACTGCTGTCTCTACTTCTTCGTTAGTGGTTAATGGAATCTTCATATTTATGTTATTGTCCACTAGAAATCTAAAAAGACACCAATCTGTTCTATTGTTAAATAATTTAACAGGCTCTTCTTTTTCAATGATTGTAGTACTAGTGGCTATAACAGGCGTATGGTTGGAACTGAGATCTAGGCAGGATTTAATTTCTTGGTACCCTGGAGCTATACCCTTTGTCACAAAAAAGTCTAGTAGATCCGGAATTTTGTTCATATCTGTTGGCCAGTAAGTAGGTTCATATGACAGGTAATTTAAATGTAATTCCTGAATAGTCTGTTGTAATACTCTCCCTCTTCCCGGTGCAGTTATACGAGACCCCCAGAGGATATTTTTAGCATTGAAGTCTCCTCCTGCTATGAATCTATTTCCAAGATTCCTTCTTTATTAGTTGGGCGATTTGGCGGGCAGTATGCCGCTGACAACGTGAGTGGGCCATACCAGTCTTCTATTTCAACACTGGTTGCTTGCAGATAGTTTTCACTGAATTTAGATAATTCGTGATGTTTAATGTTTTGCTTAATTAATATAGCTGCCCCTCCCATGGCATGTCCTTCGGCATCAGGGTGTTCTGTGGTATACGTTGTGTAGTTTTGTATTTTAAAATGGGTTGAGTTTTTGAAATGGGTTTCTGCAATGAGTAGAATGTCTAAATTCTGTTGTCTGAGAAACACTTCTACTTCCTGTTTGTGTTGTGAAAGCCCGTTGGCGTTTCAAAGCCCAATTTTAAACATCGGAGCCATTTTTGTTTTTAAATAATTCCTCTCTCAAGAGTCTGATCTGTGTCGTTAGCTCATTTATAGTTTGTTGTTGGGTTTGTATAGTTTGTTGCATTGATATTATTACAGAGGTAAGGTCTCCCCCTTGTTGCCCTGTGGACTGGTTGTTTGTTTGATGTGGTTTGGAGCTTGTAATATGTGCATATGTAGGAAAACTTTTAAATTTTTCTTTATTCTGCGTCACATGATTTTAATGTTCCTCATTTAAAAGCATTTTATTTTGAATCGGATCTTGTAGAGCTGACTGGTTTTGGGTCATTTGTCTTTGTGCCATGGATTTTATCGGCTGCTGTTGATTACGGAAGGTGTATGCGTTCTCAGCTTGACTCGGGTATCTTCTACACAAAATGTCCAAATAGACCTTGCAGCCTTTGTAATTTGCAGGGTGCGCTCCGTTACAGAATACACATCTTGCTGGTTTCCCATCGTTACGATTTTTTGGGCACGTTCGATAGTCATGTAACTCTGCGCATTTGACGCATCGGGCTGGTCTGGTGCACCTGTTCCTGGTATGCCCATAACATTGACAATTTTTACACTGCGGTATTAGGGTTTTCCTTATGGGTTCCTCAAATTCCACAATTGCATTTTCAATGGTTTTAATTTTGAATATATCTTTATTGTTCGCATTACGTTTGATATCAATGAAAAAGAGGTTTTTTTTTGTTTGGTTTCACGGTTTATAACATTCATGATGTTAACAACAGCATGACCTTCCTTCCGTAATGTATCCTTAATTAATTCAATATCTGTGGAGTGGTGCATGTGCTTTAACACGACTTTGTAAGTATTTTCCTCTTCAAGGCTATAAGTGTGTCTTGCTATTTTATTTTTATCTAAAACCTTCCTTAGCACCTTATATACCTCTACACTTTTCAGATGCAACTTAACTTTATTGCCCTGCATTAACTGATAATTATAGTCTTTTTTGTTAATAGAGAATTTAATGCTGTGACAATGAATTATGAAAGGTGGAGGTTGAGTATTTTTTCTGATATAGATTCCTTGCTGGTAGACTGTTCTTCTTCACTACTGTTTGCTAGAGCCTCATACTTGTTTGAGGTGGATATTTCAGAGTTTGCTTGCTTACTTAGTTGTGATGAGGGATCACTGCTTTTCCTTTTTTTGGTGTGCTGTCTAATTTCTTGAAATTCATTTAGAGTAATAACTTCTGATTTATTACTAGTAGTAGACATACTATCATCATTAGGGTATGTGATTGTTGATAAATGTCGTGACGTAGTTTTTGACGGTAGCGTTGGAAACGAAGATAAATATTCTGTGGTTGTCGGTACAAAATTGTTGTTAGAATTTTGTTGATTATTACACACAACTGTCACATGACTGATATCAACCAATGAAAACCATGCATTTTTGAAAATCGACCAATCCCGAACTGATTACCTGATAAGCGCCCGTGGGCTGCTTACCAAGCGATAAGCGCCCTAGGGATGATTATAGACTCCGTGGGCAGTTTTCATTGCAACCAGCACTCGACCCTTGGCGTGTGCAAAATTATCGGTATGTGTCGCCCTTGTTATATTACTATTGAATAGCGTTTGATTCTCACATAGGTAAATAATGGGGTGATGTTTGTTGATTAAAATTAGTCATCTGTTGCTGGTTGCTCCACTGAGGTGTAAAAGATTGCTGAGATTGTTGCCATTGCATTGCTTGAAATGGTTGGGCTTGCATTTGCCATTGCATTTGGGATTGCGGATTATATATCCGGGGTTTGTTGTTATTAATTGAGGGTTGGGAATAATACATGTTTGGGTTTACCGGGCCACCGGTATTATTGTTGTACATGATGATTTAATTTTGTTATGTGTAATGCGGTTTAATTATTTATGAGTTTACCGACCTTACCAGCTGACTCCAGCTGATAATGGGGCGCTGGCCCGATGCAGCGCCTGAACTTGAACTTGAACCGTGTTATCTCACTCTATTAACACCACGTCTGCACTCTTTGTTGTCCCACAATCGACTCCCCTGAAATATATAGTGGAAGATTGATATCAAATACCTATTTGAAAAATGTTATTCAATATAGCTGGTGTTGGCTAAATGTGATAATAGATTATATAGAGTGTTGAACTGTAAAAAATATGCAAAAACAATATCATTAGGGAGATAAATATTATTAATTGATGTACACAAATAAATTTTGATAGAAAACATTTAAAAGCAGAAATTTTAAAACAATAAACCCTTTCTTTGTGATTTTGTTGATCTGTTTAATGTGTGAAAGGGTGTGATTAATGCAAAATTGTCGAGAAGTTCAAATAAAGCGGATTTTGAAACAAGAAGATTGATAATGAAGATATCAGAATATGTGTAGAGCCATGGCAGAGCCATAATTTGGAATACGATGGGCATTGAAGTAGTTTCTGAAATTCGATGTTGAACTTAGTTTATTGTTAATTAATTACATCATGTGTAGTATTGGAAGAATTCCCTGTCCATTTTCCATAATACTTTTCTTCCTTCCTTCATAAATTTGGGATATTATATCATCTTTTTTACGTGATCTTAATTTGTTACGCGGTCGCTGTGTTTATATTTTGAAAAAAGAGAATTTCGAAATTCTCAGTGGGGCCACGGCCCCCTCTGCCCCCCCCCACTTTGCGGGCGTCCATGACTGCTAGAGGATCTTGTCGAGGTTCGTGTTGCTGAGCTGTATGCCGATTAAAGATTTGGGAAGGAGACATTCTAGAGAGCGTTTGCAGTTTCTGACAGTCGGTTGAGTCTATACTGGGATTAGTTTGCAGCTTGAGAAATTTTTGTAAGCAGTTGGTATGCATTTGGATAATTGAAAAGCAGATATCAAGCTCTTTGGACGAGTTACAGCTACAGGTATTTATTGAGCAACTAAAATAAACAGTAAAAGAGTGAAGTGAGGTAATTAAAAAGGGACTACTTACTATTTCATGTTTATTGAATGGCAGGTAGTGTAACAAAGAGGTATTTGTAATTGATATTCCACGTGCATAATTTGAAGTGACACTGACGTTCATAGAAATTGTCACATAAATTTGAAGTAAGTTTTCATTAAACAAGTGATTTTTCAGGAGTAATAACAGTCTTGATATTGCGTGAACCAACCTGTTTTGAGAGTAATCATGTTCTGCTGAGCTAAAAATATTTAATAACTTAATATTAACGATTCATATTAAAGGGTATATGAACTACTTGAGTTCATCTTAAATGAGGATTTGTCTAAAACTAAATAGAATTCGTACAGTCAAAAGTAACATCTAAAGAATATCAAACAATTGTTGTACTATAAAATAATTACATATACAGGTCATACTGCAGTGTAGTCAATCAGTGTACATAAATTAGGCGCCGCAACGTGAGGCTATAACAATATATGCATTGACGCGTTTTTTCATTATTACCTTGACCAATTTGTGCAAGTATGCACTGTTAGTTGTTATTACTAATTTAAAACGATTATTGTAGCAAACTAAAGAAAAGTACGTACGTACAGTAGTATTCATTAAAGCGGTTGTACAGCATTGCGCGTTTTGAATTTAAATTAACTACACAACGTTTAAAAAGTGTTGCATATATTTATATACAAATATGTTGAGAGTATACATCCAGGTCTTAGTTAATGATTAAAGCTAGAATAGTTAGGCAAAATAAAGTCTCGAAAAAGGCAGGCAAAAAGGCAAAATAAAAGATTTAAAAAAGCACTAAAAAGGCAAAAATAAAGTAAAAAAGGCAAAAATAAAGTAAAAAAAGGCAAAAATAAAAAAATGCAAAATTAAAAGAAGTTTAACTGAGAAATACAATCGATGCACTTCACAAATCACAATGTTAACACATTCAAAAATTGTGACAAACTGGCTGATTCAGTAGAAAACTTTCACCTGACAATACTGGTACCCTCATTAAAATTAATCTCAAGAAAATAATCCTTCTGAGAATTTTTCAGCCCGTAACAATATAGGGTTAAACCCACTAAACCTCTTACCTGTAAGTGCTTGGGAATAATACTTTTCACAATTTATTTCAAAAATTTAAAATGTGCACTTTCTTGGAAAATTGCTAGTACATTCTTTTTAAATTGAAAATGTAAGAACTAAATTTCTTAAAATTCTAATTTAATATATCATAAAAGGCACCAAAAGGCAAGAAAAATAGGAAATTCCTCAAAAAAGGCAGAATCCTTAAAAAGACGCAAAAAAGGCAAAATAAAATTTGCATTTTTGAATTTCACGCATTCTAAAACAGATTTAAAATTGGGTCTGCCTTTTATCCTTCCATTTACTAAAAAAGGCAATTTGCCTAACTATCCTAGCTCTATTAATGATATAGTGTAGGCCTTTGTTGAGTAATAACATATATCTATATTATTTGTTTGTTATGGACCAGGTTTAGGTATGCGAAGTAAGTACCAGGTACCTTAGACACCGACTGCTGTGGTCATATGGTCAAATTATTATTATTATTATGGTAACTGGTCTGGCCATCCTTCTTCGAACGCCACCGTTTTTGAAACATAAACAGAGGCTCGGAGACTGGGTTTGAACTCAAGGACCAGTGTTGCCAACTCTTTATTTTTTTCCGTAATAGAAATTTAAAAAAATAGTGATACATTTGGCAGTTTGGGTAATAGACTACTAATAATTTAAATTCTACTGAAATCCGTCAAAATCATCAGTTTTTTATGTTAGCGTTAACTTTTCAACCCGGTCTTTAACCTCTGTAGACTAACTACGGAAAGTTATATAGCCCATTTTTCTATGGAAATGCAAATAGCAAAATTCTACGGAAACAATTGGCAACAAACATTATCACTAGGCTTGATTTGTGTTGGTACATCATTTTTGCACTGAGGTTAGGTTTCATGTTGAGTGGTTGACAAATTATTTTAAATTTTAGTTGTGCCTATTACAAACTTGAAATCTGATTTAATTAGTTTTAATAGATAGGTATTGTACTGAGGACAATTTCAGTTTATAACAAACAGTACTACAATTTATTTAAAATAATTATGATGTCAACCAGTCAACATGAAACCTAACCTCACTGCAAAAATAATAATCAGAAATGTATGTACCAACACAATTCTATTTGAAAAACGGTCTTTTTTGTGATTTCTCGAAAACCGGAAGTGTCACGTGACTGAAATTCGGTTCTTGAGCTGACATGACCATTCCAAACATATAACTTTAATAACTTTTTTCTCTATCTCTTACGGTTTGGCTGCTGAAACAGCGTCCCGGACGGACGGACGGACGGACGGACAAGTCTATTAGATAAAGGATAGAAATTGCAAAACGTAATAAAGTTTGCTTTAACAGTAATAGCGTAATAGGTGCGGGTAAAAAGTAATAAATCTGTTACTATAGTAATAGTATTGGCAACACTGGTGAGGATGAAAACAATCTAGCTGTCTGTGTTCATTTTTATGCTCATGTGTCGAACTGGTGTATTGTTGATGTTAGCAGTTTTGTAATGACTGTGAGAAATATGTTTGGGGTGTTGAAGAGGCTTCACAGTTTTATTGAAGCATCTTCGAAAAGACATTCTGTTTTTGAAAATATCCAAAAGACTGAAGCAAGCAAGTGGTGTCTTATACAAAATAATTTCACTTTTAATTATTTGATAAATTTATTAGTTTATTTTATGTAGCTTCTTGTTTTTCTTCAAGCTCATTAATTTTTATGGCATAAACTGAAGTGTACTCTGTGGTCCAAAAATGTTATTGTGTTCATTAATTCCTCATTCTGAAAAATGTGTTCTTCTAATAATATTGATAATAAATAGTAACTGATATCGAACTGAGATATATCATTTTTAAAATTTTACACTGTACATTATTTCAGTAGGTAGTCTAGCATGACTTTGCAAGTGCAGCATTTTTTGCAATGTGGGAAGCTGTTTCCACAGTTTACATTTTTATGTGGTAGATAGAGATTTGATGTTGCTCCCCTACCCCTAATAAGTTGCTGACGGCCGCACAGATAATTCTTAAACCACCTTAATTCGATTCCCTTGATTCCGTATTTTTCCATTTTTGCTAGGAGCAGATCTCTGTCGATTGTTTCAAATGCTCTTTTCAGGCCTAGGAACGCTGTTACTAGAGATATGATATTTTCTTATTATTATCCTCTCAAAGTCTTGCACATTGTGTTCCCACCATACTATGTGAGGTATTTTATTTTTAGGAACATAAACCAGGATTGTGTGTCTAGGACTTCTATAATTTTTTTTACTAAACACATGATAATATTCTAGAGTCAACTGTGTTTACATGTTTCAACGCTCCCTATCTATGAGGGATTTGTTCTCGAAGTACCGTGCCTACACAACATATTTTTTATGTTAGTTTAAAACTTAGCGTGGTCCCCATTTTTCAAATGTTCATTGTGATCCTCCACAGATCATCCATTGCTGCCCTTGAGAGCTACAAGTTTGAGGGTTAATAAAGTATGACGTATGGGATTATAATATCGCTATAGCGATTGTAAACATATACGAATGAAAATTATCTGCTTGGGGTAGAGCGCAATCCCCACAAACTGTTTGCCACATTGAAGTACAATTAATTTGTGCAATGTAATCCATTCGCAGTCGAATGGTTAAGCAATTTAGATATCAATAAACTATTGCTATTATAGGTACTTAGAGAGATAGTGTGTCCCAGAACTGCCTTCCTACCGATTAGTCATAGACATGGGCGCCGTTAAAAAACTTCTCAGGGAGGGGCAATATTTTTTCGATATTGAGATAAGACAATTACATTCACAGAGGGTCTAAAAAAAGACACACTTGATGCGCACCTAAAAAATGCTATTAGATTCTAAAAAATATAAAAACAAAATACTACAGGGTTTGGAAAAAATACCTGTATTACCAACACGTTTTGTGTAGCTAAATTAAAAATAACAAAATCATTACGTTCTTTACCACATCTTTACTTTATGGTTTGGGGATCGAAGCGCACACAATAGTGAAGCGTTAGTAATAGAAATACACAATAATGAAACATAACATTAATTAACAAATAAAATAATAGATGCAAAAAAATACACATACCGTATAGATCGGATCGAAGTCCCAAATAAAAACCAATGTAAACCAGAATACACAATAATCTAACAGTAGTAACTCAACCAGAGAGCGAATAAGACTAACTTGAGATAACTAATGCATTGATTTTAAATATTTGCTAACATTCGGTGCAGGTGCACTGGGATTTAGCGAGCCATTGAATTTATTACTTGAACGTACCTAGACACAAGAAAACCCAACATCGGTCAGCCCTTATATAAAGGCGTCAAGAAACGGAAATTTAAATATTGTTTTGTATCACACTGAGTGACAAATTCATAGACGCCTCTCATCTCGATATTCCGGTCATCGACTTATTTCTGCTTATTCAAAGAATCAGTTCTGTAAAGTGAGCGGGCCCTTAGGGCGGTCAAATGAATAAATCGTTGCTGTTATTACGCACATGGTATAATATTAGTACACCTTATGGAAATAATTTCTGTGCGGTGAGTTCACATAACTAGGCGGTCAGCGCGTGGCGCGTAATGGTGAATTATATTATTTTTGTAAAAATCCAGGGAGGGGCAAGCGCCCCTCCTTGCCCCTATGTAACGGCGCCCATGGTCATAGATTTCTTAGGTTATAATAAATCGATTAAACCTAATATACCTTAGTACAAAGTACCTCTAGTAAGAAGTTACAGGGCCTTGAAGTTCAATTTTTTCCTTTTCTTTTTATGTTAATTTCCACAAATGAAAAGATACCGATTTGAATTTTGGTATAGTGCATGTGCACTATTATATACTGCACTAGAATTCACTGTAACAGGCACTTTACCTATATCTGAAAACTCTTTTTAGCTATAATTTTGTTATCTGTAACATTTTTTAAAATTTTAGGTTAATATCCGAAAGAAAATTAAAAGGCGTAAAAATAAAGTACTCTTAGTTCACAAGCGCGAAAGCAACCGTATACCTTAAAATGCCCATCAAAAGTTTTTGGTTGTCATTAAGACGTGTAATTATCAAGTAGCCATGATCACAAAACAATGGGCAATGATTGGGATCTAGTAAACAACAATCATAAATCAATTAATGAGGTCGGTGACGGATAATAACTTAAAATTTAAATAAATGTTATAAGTAACAAAGTTATAACTAAAAAGAGTTTTCAGATATAGGTAAAGTACATCTTACAGTGAAGTCTAGTGTATCAAACATATTTTACTAGCCCAGTACATAATAGTGCGCATGTATACCAAAATCGGTACCTTTACATTTTTGGAAATTAACATAAAAAGAAAAATCTGAACTTCAAGGCCCTATAACTTCTCACTAAAGAGGCTTTGTACTAAGGTATATTAGGTTTAATCGATATATTATAACCTAAGGAATCTATGACTGATCGGTGAGGAGGCAGTTCTGGAACTGAAATTTTAACACCCTAAAGCGTAAAAATAAAGTACTCTTAGTTCACAAGCGTGAAAGCAATCGTTTACCTTAAAATTTCCTTCAAAGGTTTTTGGTTGTCATTAAGACATGTAATTATCAAGTAGCTAGCCATGATCCCAAAAACAATGTGTAATGATTGCGATATAACGGGTGTTCATAAACAGTCGTCATCCCAGTTGCTTTGAAAAACAAAATGTTATGTCTTTGATTAATTCGTGCAACACAATGAAACGTCATTGAGTACTGTCATAGCGCATTTTTTTTCAATTTTAATAGACATACGTTTCTGAAGTCAAAACCTACTGGGATGACGACTGTTTATGAACACCCGTTAGTAAACAACATTGAATAAATCAATTAATGAGGTCGGTGACGGATAATAACTTAAAATTTAAATAAATGTTATAAGTACCAAAGTTATATCTAAAAAGAGTTTTTAAATATAGGTAAAGTTTCTCTTACAGTGAAGTCTAGTGTATCAAACATTTTTTACTAGCGCTGACATAATAGTGCGCATGTATACCAAAATTTCAATCGGTATTTTACATTGTGGAAATTAATATAAAAAGAAAACAGAAAAAATTGAACTTCAAGGCCCTGTATCTTACTGGAGAGACTTTGTACTAAGGTATATTAGGTTTAATCGATTTATCCTAAGGAATCTATGACTGATCGGTCGGGAGGCAGTTCTGGAACTGAAACTTTAACACCCTATACCTCCGTTAGTTTTGATAGTTCGGAAAAAATGCTTATTTTTTGAGCTTTATTTCCTAGCGTACGTAATCAACTTAAAAATCACCTTATATACACTTAATGATTGATTTCTTTCACTATAAATTTTAACTTCAACTGAAAATAATAAATTTATAGCTTAAACAAAGAACTCTAAATTTATAGGAATTGCCAGACATTCTCGGTATGTGAACAACACTCATACACTGTACTTTTGTATGTGAAATTTTAGACATTTGCACACAACGTGTAATCCAATGCATATCGCCTGCAACGTTTTTCCGCGCTTATGTGATCACTGAATTGTATCTCTGTGGCGCTATGCAACCAACAAACGTCATTAATCGCATTCACGACGGACTGAAAGGTGTAGCCTGACGGGCTAGTTTAATTTAATTTAAATGCTACAATCACCAGCCTGAAAAACTGGTTGCCCAAAGTTAGCTCAAAAAGCCAAGATCCAAATAATAAGCTCAGGTAGTAACGTGGAAAGAAACACAGGATAATTTCTTATTATTTATTATATAATAACGTTTAACTGGATACATTAAATTAAACTGTATTAAAACAACACGAAACAATAGAATGTAATAAAAATAAAATAACTCTTCTAACGGGGGTTCGTTCATCTGTAGTCGAGCGGTGGCACACTATTGCGGGACAGCCTGTACATCAGTCCTCTCGTCACGTTGGCAACACGCCGGCCCTAGTGCGTCCGGTGGTGAAACTCCCATCGTTCAAGCGGCGGACGATGCGTTTGATTCGCTTTACTTGCCAACTGTTTGTTTCCCAAGGTGAGTGAATTTCGCTTAACTGTGCACCGCTTCTTGCTGACGAAGGCGGCCGCTGGGTTACCCTAGCTCCGCGAGTGCGTGCCTATGGACGGTGGCCTCGGGCTCGTTCGACCGGGACCCCTGGTGCACGCGCCTCGGCCTCGGGGATGCGAAAGTCGCCCCAGACGCGATTATCGGGGCTAATTATGTCCGCGTCGCCGTCCTGGTGCCGGGAAATTTGCTTCGCGGACGGCGTCGTCACCGGTGAGCACGACTTGGCCTCCCGCGTGTCTAAGCTTTGGAGGGCGTCGTCAGCGAGTTGACATCGGTGGTTCGATTCAAGTGATTCGAAGCACAGATGAGTCGATCGCCTATCTTTGTATCCTTCAGTGAAAAATGTAGGTGCAGGGATAGTGACGTACTGTGATAATAATTCCGCAAATCTGTAATCACTTTGTATTGTTTTAAATTATAACCCCCGTAGAGGTTTCCAAAAATTGCCTTCGTGGACGGTATTTCACGTCCGCTAGGCGGGGTATTGGGAAAAGTTTTCAACTAGCAATAATCGCACCTCGGAAAAACCTCATTGGTTACGATATCGCCACTGCGCAAAGCTAACGAGTAGAATCGCTAACTCAGCTTTTCAATATACCGTGTATAAATATGACTAGCGAGAGGATACTTCAGCGCCATCTAATGGCTTAATCGCGGTCTAATGTAGAACACAAACAAGATTTTATCATTTAGGTTCATAACGCAACTGCACATCCACCAACTATTATTATTTATTATTACCAGGGCCTGCTAAATTGTGTGACAAACACTTTATACGGCCTGGGCATTTTTTGAAATCCATTGTTGTTTTCATTTCTGAGAAAACGGCAATTTTGGCCGTTTGGCGCCACATACCCACGATGACATTTGAATGACAACGGCTGTCAAGACTAATTTATTGTTTGTTTGTTTGTTAATGGACAAGGTCTAGGCATGCAGAGTACCAGGTACCTTAGACACCGACTGCTATGGTCATATGGTCACAGTCCTACTTAGAATTTTGCCGAGACTAAGGAGTTCCAACCCTAGAAAGGGATCTTTTACATGCTACACATCGTAGTAGCATCGGAGCCGGACATTTGGGCGCGGCCGTTTGGGCGCGGCCGTTCGGGCGCGGCCGTTTGGGCGCGAAGACACTTAGGCGCAGAGCCAGTTGGGCGCGAGACATTTGGGCGCGAGGAAATTAATTAACGTATATTAGTATTAGCTAGCTTTACTATTCATAGGTCTGAAAATTTATTTTAAATAACAAAAATTACCTAAAGCACGTCCAAGGAGGTGGCGGGCGGCAAAAATTTAGTATAGAAATATTAATTGTCAAAAATTAGAATATTATTAAAACAAGTTAAAAATTTTAACTTTTCGGTGAATACTAGCAAATCTTTTTCGGAGATTTATTACATTAAAATAATAAGTAACAAAGAATAAATGAATAGAGATTGGGTACAAACAGAGCTATTGATGAACCATCCAACCATTTGGAGATTCGTCGACAGCCTGAAAACTATTCAACGAAGGAGAGATGTTGCTTATGAACAGTTACTTGCGGGAAATGAGCCCACTGAAGAAAAACAAAAATTTATCCAGTGTGATAGAAAATAAAAAATTTGGTTAAAGATTATAATAATCAATATAATCATGTAGACGGCGTAAACAATAGGGACATTCTAGAATTTTTAAGAGGCATTTCGTACAATTATGAAATAAATGCGTAGATGCTTCTTGTTTATATTTTAAAAAATTGTATATATTTACTTTAAGAATAATATGTATTATAATGGTAAAAATGTCAAAAATAAATTTTGATTATTAAAATTAATCTTTTTATATGATTATTTATTATTATTCTTATTTCTGCTTTTATCTTCAGTTAGTCGGTTCATAACATAACGAAAATAATTGATTACTTTAAAATTTAAGGTTTATTGTTAAGTATTATCATTATAAACAAAACTCAAAGTCGACTAGTTTCGGTCAAAACAGAACACATATTAGAATCATATTAAACATTAGAACCATCAATCGATTAAATATAGTACAGCATTATTCATTTACTAGCACAATAAATGAATTTTTATTTAAAATTATTTTCAACACCTATATATAATCTATTTCCATCTTTATTTCAAATCAGAATTATTATTTCATATCTAACATAGGTACTGCCTTTTTTATGTATTCAGAATTATTTCAAAACTAATCTAATATTCTACCTTCTTTATTTTTATTCGGATTTATTTCAAAATTTATCTAATATAGGTACATACTACCACCTTATTTAAAATTAATCTCATAACGGTTTGAATAAATAATTGGATTATTTTTTTAATATTGTTTGATTAATTACATTAACTTCTCAGGATAAATAATGATTTAATAAATGTTTGTTTTTTTATGCCAAATTGAAATTATTCACACTTAATGTGTTCCTGAATCCCAATGTTGACCCTTTCTCGCGCCCAAGTGTCTCACGCCCAAGTGTCTTGCGCCCAAGTGTCCCCGCGCCCAAACGGCCGCGCCCAGATGGCCGCGCCCAAACGGCCGCGCCCAAATGTCCTAGACCGTAGTAGCATGGACTAATTTATTCGTGTTTAGAAAGGATTTTTTAAATGCAGTAGTAGTAGGATAAGGACCTATTGTTTTGAATGTAATATAAATATGAATGGTGTAATCTATTTAGTGTCGTGTAAGTACCTTAGAGATCTATAGTTTTAATATTTTTCTTGAGAGAGGTGTGGAACTCCAAGAATTCGTAGTTGAAGATGGATTAATATTTTCAGGCAGGTATTTTTTGAATAGCTCACACATTTGCTCTAAAATAGCACGTGATATGCAGATAATCGTATTTCTTACAAATTTGGAAGATCTTCTAAGTGGTAATAGTAATGAAGTATTTTATTCTGTGTGTTATTGCAAGGTTGTAAGTTTATGTGTAATTTAATGTAAAAAATGTAAAATTAAACATTTAAAAGTTATTTGTTTTATTAGATATCTATCTGTAAATGTAGTAATTAAAAATGTACTAAAATAAGTGCAATGTGATTTTATAGTCTTCGCCCAGAAGAAGTTACTCGGAAACACCTTTCTTGAAAGCTACAACCAACAATTCTTTCCCGTTGTTTATGGATACCTATTTAAATAAAAATAGAAATCGCTAAAAAGATACGTTGTTTGAAGCACCAGTACGATAATTCCTTCGTAAACCTTAGTCGGAGGTAAATCCATGATAAGATCTTTCCCAATTGGTATATTTGCACGTTGTAGAACGGCTTTCTATTTTAACAATAGCAAACGAAATCATAAGCAATAATAACGAATAAATTAATCAACAAATTATACTGTGAACGTAAATAATATAAATGAGAAAATACGCGAAAAAACTAGCAGGAAACTGATAAAAAAAACACAATAGAAAATCAAAGTAAAAAATACACGGGAGGGTTATATTATTGTTGTAAAATTTTAAGAAACGTCGTAAAATTTAATCAAATATTTACATTGTAGTCAACGTAGTAACTGATGTCACATTGCAAATTTGAAATTCCCGCTCGTGGGTATACAGCGCTTTGCGAAGAATCGCGAAACTTCACATATGCCCAGGCCGTATACAGTGACGTTTGTCAAACAATTCAGCAGGTCGTGATTATCAGGCGCGTAGGAGCGTTTTCTAGACTGCGGGGGCCACTCTATTTTCAATAAAGACTTATACTTCTAACTTGATCCATTAATACGAGCTATAATATTTCTGATTTCCTGATTATCAATTTTTAGTTTTATACTATAATAGTATATTGTAGTCACTGGTTACTTAATAAGTGCTATATTATTTAAAAAAAAACACTGTAGCATAAAAAAATTTAATTAAACAATGAAGAATGTTTATTATCAGATTTTCACATAAGCAAAGAATACACATGAATAAGCAAACTTAAATAAATATAGAAACGAGTTTCCGAAAAATAAAAAGAGTATGAATAAAGATTAAAAATAATAAAACACAAATACAAAACTAAATTCAATTAGAAACCTGTACCAAAATCAGAAATTCTAGTTGGTAAAGCACCTACTAATGTTCCACATAATAAATCAATAAATGTATTTTATCTACTCCTACTGTACAATGGCCATTCATAATTCACAGTTTGCAGCCAATCATATAATTCTATTTTCATTATTCAATAGTTTGCAAGTTGTAACCAATCAGAAAATTCTATTTTCATTATTCAATAGGTTGTAGCCAATCACAAAATTAATTCTTATTATTAAATGACTTTTGAAGCGAACAGCTGTCACAAATGTCATAATTCGGAAATATGAACACAAGACTCGTATTGCATAGGAGTAGATAAAATATCGTATTAGGTTCGCGATTATGGCCATTATTCACTTAGATGACTTGCACCACTCGCCTTCGGCTTGTCGCTCAAATGTCATTTTCGTGAATAATGGCTGTCATAATCGCTCATATAATAATATACTATTATCTACTCCAGTGGGATAAGTAACGCATTACGTCACTCATTTGACACTATTTCAGTTAGGTAATAAAGTTCATTACACCACTCAGTTATGTAATGGTTTCATTACGCAACTGAGTTGTGTAATGACTTCATTACGTAACTGAAATAGTGTCGAATGACATAATGACATTTGCCTTCTAATATATTTTTGAAAATGACAGATCTGACATTTCTCTTAATGCACTTCTCTCAATTTTAGGCAGTCGTAGATAAAATTTTGTACAATACATGTGTGATAATGCATCATTAATATACTTGTGTGCTTACATAACTCGTGCTACCACACCGATTACTTGCTGGAATAGTGAAATTTAATATTGCTCACTCGGCGGCAATAAAAAATAAGGCGATTTATAGACGCGGGTTTTAATTACAATTCAAGTTCATATATGTTCATGTTAGTGGTTGCAAGAAATACGTAAAATTATAAATTATGATGAAACTAGAAACAGATATTTTTGAGGGGGCCAGGCCCCTCTGAAAATTATTTGAGGGGGCCATTGGCCCCCGTGGCCCCCGCGGCTCCTACGCGCCTGGTGATTATTACCATAATTACCACAATACATTGAGAATTGAGAATAAGATCAGTGGCGGTGCAAGAGCACCTTGGGCCCCTAAGCAAATATAAAAATGGCCCCTTTTGTAAAAAATTTATATACTTAATGAATTGTATATTTATAATTATATTATAGAAAGTAAGCGTTTAACAAAAAATAAAATAACATCTTATTATAACAAACAGAGTAGTAAATGTCTAACATTTAACACATTTTATAACTAACATGTCTAACAAAATATCAAATAAAAATATAAAACTAAATAAAATCTTCAAGTTGGTATAGGCACAAATACACAGAAAACTGATGGATAAATATCTACCTAGGTAACACTAGCAAAATAAAATATTATTCAGGTAAAATCCTAAGAACCCACGTCAAAATAGGTAACAAATACTTAGTATTTATTAGTATCATTAATATCTGTAAAACGCTGTAAAAATAAATTGATCAGAAATTAAAAAATGTATCTTTCTGGCCTTATTGACAGTAAATTGTTCCACAAGATTTTTATGTCCAGCGTAGACGATGCCTTCTTCTCAATTGACAAAACCGAAAGGTCATGTAGCCTATCTTGACTTGTAGAATTTCTTAAATAATGTTTTATTATTTTCAACTTGCTAAATGATCTTTTTATTGTGGCTAATGTTACAGGTAGAATCAAAAAAAATAAAACCAATGCAGTAATAATTTCACCAAAATTGCTTTCGAGAACACTATACAGGGTGTTTCATAATATATGCGCAGGACTTCAGGATGTGATAGCTCGTCCAAAAATTTGAAAAAAAGTTTCTATTAACTTACCCTCTAAAATGCACAATTTTCGAGATACAGGGTGTTGAAATTGAAAAAAAAAAATCGTTTTTTGCGAATATCTCCGGAACCGTTTATCGTACAGAAAACAGCTTTTGTAAGCATTTTCTACTCATAATAAGCTATGTTTTGTGCGAGAAAAAAATTTTTTTTTAAGTCATAATTGGTGAAGATTTTGAAGGAGTAGTGAGTGTTTTTCTCCCCAACTTCTACGCCACTGGTAAAAGTACGCCCATTTGAACCGCCAATGTTTTCTACACAAAAAAGGTACTCTTGGTCATAAGCTCTAAAGTTGACCGTTTTCGAGAAAAATCAACTTTTATGTTGAAAAACATGGTCAATTTTTTGAAATAAATTTTTTTTGCTAATTAAACGAAGGACATTTCCAACATTTAATTTAACTGTGTATGATTTGTTATTTTTTTTTAAATTTTGCAATTATGAAGTTAACGTTTGGTTTTGTTACTTGTTCTAACGTTTAAATAAATTTTGTATAATTAGTAAAAAAAAAAATTATTTCAAAAAATTGACCATGTTTTTCAACATAAAAGTTGATTTTTCTCGAAAACGGTCAACTTTAGAGCTTATGACCAAGAGTACCTTTTTTGTGTAGAAAACATTGGCGGTTCAAATGGGCGTCTCAAAACTGTACTTTTTCCAGTGACGTAGAAGTTGGGGAGAAAAATACTCACTACCCCTTCAAAATCTTTACCAATTATGACTTAAAAAAATTTTTTTCTCGCACAAAACATAGCTTATTATGAGTAGAAAATGCTTACAAAAGCTGTTTTTTGTACAATAAACGGTTCCGGAGATATTCGCAAAAAACGAAATTTTTTTTTCAAATTCAACACCCTGTATCTCGAAAATTGTGCATTTTAGAGGGTAAGTTAATAGAAACTTTTTTTCAAATTTTTGGACTAGCTATCACATCCTGAAGTCCTGCGCATATATTATGAAACACCCTGTATTTCTGTAGGAATAAACTTGTCAAATCTGGAATACCCATGCTATCATTTAAATCCTCTTTTAGTAAGGAGATAGCGTTCACAAATTGAATGGCGAGATTATTATTGGCAACATCAGAATACTTTTTCTGAAGCAGATCACATCAGACTTTTTCAGCTTCTTGCATTCTTAAAACGTTTTTCGGTTCTAAAAATTCAAAAATGTTTGTTAGTTTTTCAAAGCTCTCAAATTGAGTCTGATCACTGATATGACTGATAACTGCGTGTGGGGACTGAGGTTGCAGTGCTGTCAATCTATACCCAAATGAAGTAGAAGATATCGCGATATTTAATAAGCGAACACAGAATGTTGTCGGCAATCTTTTCAGCAACTTGAATACAGTATGGTAAATTAGCAATACGTAGTTTACTATTTTCATATGCCTTCTGTGTTTTCTCAAGTTTTACCAATCTTTTTTCAAATTTTGCATACTAGTATTTCAGAACATTTCCAAGAACTTTCCTTAATAAACTTTTGCCATAACTTTAACAATCATAGCACTTTACATGAAACCGAAAAAGTTATTGTTGAGTTATCAGGGAGCACTTGATTTCAACTGAATTGAAATTATGGGCAAAATAAGTTTCAAGGCGATCAGGAATGATTTCTCAATTATGAAATAGTTATTTACACTACAAGTGCAGTAGGTTGCATTTTACAGCGTGACGTTTAAATTTTTCGACGAGAAGCGGAGTGCTTTAATAAAATCAAGTGTTGTAAAATGCCTAACGCACAGAGTATTGTATTACATTTTTTGGCCGACTTATCTTTTTTTAACATTTTCTATAAATTCGCGACTTCGCTTTCGAATATCAAGCCATCGAGCCAGCTGCCATCAGTAAATTTTGTAGTTGACGCTTTGAAATGTCAAAATTCAAAGTCGTAAATATCAATTTTCTTTATTTTTCCTAAACTCAACTGAATGAGAAATTGCTTAACTAGCGTTTCTGCAAATGCCCTTTATTACTACAAAGCGATTATTTTAAGGGTCTCTGAAAACAAAAAAAAATCTAGTCATTTTACCCCACCGGGATGTGTAAAAAAACTGAATGTCAACTGTGTATGCATGTGTGTTTACCTGTCAGGAGGCTCAAAATACAATTTCAACATTTTACGTGTTAAACTCAATCGGGGAATCGCTGTCAATAAATAATCAGATAATCAGAACTCAGTTAATTGTATAAGAATAAACACACGTTAAATTAACTATATTTATTTACTCCTATATTTACACAAGTAAACACAATTCTTTTTCTCATTAAAAGTTAGAGAATTACTTTCAAAACGGCAACTAGACGGAAAATTCGATAAATGTACGCGATTTAAGGAAGGTTCAATTGGAGTGTATGCAACATGCTTAGAAAATATGCGTACCTACTTTTTACTTCCACCCTTATCCATTTTATTTCCCATTACACCCCCCCCCCCCCTGGAAGTTGTGGCGTTCCGGATTTAGTTCATCGGTCACATGGTCATCCTACTGAGGGGTGACCAATATCAACCCTTGCATTTGCGCATACGAATATGTAAGTAAAATTACAACATTTATGTCCTACCAGTACATTAATTGAAATTAATGACTCTATTTTAAGGTATCTTATATACAAAATAACGCTCCAGGGCAATTATTTTCTTCATAAGAACACTAGGGTTATTATGAAAAATTAACAGTATTTGTTTCCATGGATACAACTTTATTATGCACCACTGTCACAATGAAAATTAATGACAGCTCAGCTAATGTCACAAATCTAACTTAGATCAGCTAACTAGATTAATTTTAAATACTATATCATAGTAACTATATGAATTGAATATGAATATGAATTAGGTAAGAAAATTGGTAGGACATAAAACCTTGAAGGCACCACGGGCATTATGAGCTAAGAGCCCGCGATTGTTGTACACACCTCGGGCCAAAGCCCTCGGTTAGTACACTAACAATCTTGGGCTCTTATTTTACTCATAATGCCCTTGGTACCTTAATAACTATTAGTTCGAAAAACGCAAATGTTTTTTATTATTATATTATAACTCATGAGCCAATTTTTTCTTGTAATTTTTATTTCGACACAAATTCCGGACATTTAAGTTAATATTGCGATTCCACCCGGACAAGAAATTTAGTGAATTTCCGGACATGTCCGGAATTTTCTGGACGATCGGCCACCCTCAGGATTGAATTATATTATTTCTCGAAAAAATGTGGAAATTTCATAAAGTGTGTATATACGTAAAAGCCCGGGGATCCGAACATTTTCAACTGAAACAAAAAAATGCAACCGGTTGCCGTTAAAATAAGTGTATCTTTAACGACTCTGTCTAGCCGAAAATATTGTTAGACTGTAATTTAATTATTAATCATATCTTGTAATAAATATGCCTTAAACAGCCATTAGTAGGGATATTGCCTTTACCCCTCCTATTTTCTGTACTGTATTTTAATGCTAGAAAATATTTTTTCTACTCCCGCATGTATATATTCTGTTTTCTTCACAATCTACAGAATGGATATGTAGGCAATTGTAGTTAACTGAACGTATATGATTTCATATCCACACAAGGGTGGATATGAAATACACCAATCACAAACCACGTTAGTCGTGATTACCTAGGCAACTTTCATTAATTGTTTGTTTTGCAATGGGCACGCCCTGCTGTGCCCTGTTTGTGGCAAACGTGATTTTGTTGTAAGATATCTTATTAATTAGCGTTGAATAAATTTTCTTTTAATTTTCCATTCTTTTCCATTGATAGGTCGTAGAAAAAATACACTGTACAACTCGAGTGGAATGTCCGTATCGCCCTCGGATAATTGAGCACTCCGCCTACGGCGTCGTGCTCAAACTTTATCCTCGTGCGATATGGACATCATATCCACTCTCGTTGTACAAACTACTATAATATACAATGATATTCTAAATCAATACCAATTTCATAATACGAAACCGGCTTTCGAGCTTCGCGCAGCTCGGCACAAGCGACTGTTGCTAATTCGTATGATTTGTCGTATGCAAGTACACCGCATTTACTATTCAAAATCGATCTTCGAGTACACCCATTCGAATACTTTGCTGCGCTGTGTTCTCGATTATTAAATGGAACTCTTGTCTTTCTACAGCAGTAAAATCACAACAAAGACATTCCTGCAGTGGTAATTAATGCTATATTGTTGTTTAAATTATCCGGGACAGCGCGTACGCAGTCCCGACTACCAAAAATTACGCGCCCGAGTTATCCACATTAGGGATAATCGCAGGTGTCAGCCCAATCGTAGTGCAATGAAAGGGCCTCATCCTGGGGAAACCGCCTTATTGATCACGGTAATCCCTACGCCAGGTAAGTATGCTCTCCGATTCTTTAAATATTATTTCTATATGCAAGCTATTCTAAAACTAAATGGGTGAGCTAAAGCCAGCGCCATCTATACGTCTCGTATATAAATAAAATTCAGAAGTTTTCTGCTCAGAAGCATTTCGCTGACAACGGAAAAATTAACTCCTTACGTATATGCAACCCGCAACCCATAACAATGGTTAATTATTTCGACGTTCCAATTTGCCTTGTACGAATACCCAAGCAAATATATAATTGAACAGGACGACTTTCTATAATTGTGCTATATCTACAGACAACCGTAAATTATAATTAAGAGCGTATTATTTAAATGTTGGACTGTCTATAATTGTTTAAAATACAGAGTAACATTCGTTTGCCACTAAAAGGTTTTTATATATTTCCAACAATTACAACTAAAACTTATAAACGCGACTGTACCCGAGATTCTTCAGATCCACCCCGCTTAATCACAAAACTACCAAAGAAATAATAAACTGCCCCCATAAACCGGTGAGTAGGTACTCAATGAAATCAAATTTTTCATTTGTTAGTTGGATTCTGTTTGAAGCAATCAGTGTAGTCAAATGGACGAATTACCTATTTCACGTCTTCATTAATTATGCAGTCTGCTATAAATGGTTGCTTTCTATTTCTAAACGTTTAAATACCTACTTAACGAAATACACTCTAAATGCACTGGTATAGAATAAATAATAAAAACGTAATTGACAACTAGTAAGTAAGTAAGTTTATTCATCAAGAAAAATGTTTACATAATATGACACATATTTCATTTACATATAGATTTAATATAGTTAGAGCATAACTTTTTAAACTGAGATACATTTGTTGCCTGTTTCGCTTCGTCAGGCATTTCATTATATAATTTTAAACCTTTGTAATATAGATTTTTTTGTGAACATGCTTTCGTTATTGTAAGTAATCTAAAATTATGTACACATCTTGTCTCATAACTATGTACTTATATCTCTATTGTATACAATAAATTTATTTAAATAATCTGGTAATTTGTTATTAACAATTTTAAAGATCAGGATTAACGTATTAAAATAAATTCCCTGTTTAATACTAAGCCACTGCAGAGTTTCCAACATTAAATTGATGCTGGTTCGTTTATTACAAAATAGAATAATACGCATTGTTTTATTTTGTGGTTTTTGTAGATGCTGCAGTTCACCTTCATTGCCTATAAATAATGCGCCAGCACAGTATTCAAAATGTGGTGCAAAAATTGTTTTGTAAACAAGTATTCTCGACCACCAGTTTAATTTGGAACTGATTGGTCCAAAGAAATCTATTTTATTAGCTGTTTTACCTACAACAAAATCCACATGTTCCTTAAAAGAAATCATATTATCTATTACAATACCAAGATATTTTATTTTAGGAACACATTCAATTTCTACATCATCAACAATATACATTAGTTATCGTATTGGTTAATAATCGTTCGCTAGTGCTTATGTTTGCTTTTGTTTTAGATGTATTTAGCTTAATGTTGTTAAATTTTAGTCATTTAGATATATTTTTGAGTTTACTATTTAATTTATTTACTGCATTGTTCACATTTATATCGGCACTAGTTACCAGTGTGTCATCTGCGAATAAGTTGTATTGACAATTTTGCACTGCTGAGTCTATATCGTTAATAGTCTACAAGGCTCAATTTTGGGGCTTCTGTTGTTTATCCTCTACATTAGAGGAAAACAAAGGAGGGCCCAAAATTAAGCCTTGCGGAACCCTTAAACACACTTCAACTGCTCGAGAATCTTTGCCTCTAATAAGTTGCTGACGGCCGCACAGATAATTCAGGTCTAGGAACGCTGTTACTAGAGATATGATGTTTTCTTATTATTATCCTCTCAAAGTCTTGCACATTGTGTTCCCACCATACTATTTGAGGTATTTTATTTTTACGAACATAAACCAGGATTGTGTGTCTAGGACACATGATAATATTGTAGGGTCAACTGTGTTTACATGTTTCAACGCTCCCTATCTATGAGGGATTTGTTCTCGAAGTACCGTGCCTACACAACATATTTTTTATTTTAGTTTAAAGCTTAGCGTGGTCCCCATTTTTCAAATTTTCATTGTGGTCCTCCACAGATCATCCATTGCTGCCCTTGAGAGCTACAAGTTTGAGGGTTAATAAAGTATGACGTATGGGATTATAATAATATGGTGTAGCATAGCGATTGTAAACATAGACGAATGAAAATTATCTGCTTGGGGTAGAGCGCATCCCCACAAACTGTTTGCCATATTGAAGTACAATTATTTTGTGTAATGTAATCCAGGCGCAATCGAATGTTTAAGCAATTTAGATATCAATAAACTATTGCTATTATAGGTATAGTCTGTTTTTTTGCTTTATGATTCAGAGCAGGCTTTGCTTTTGCATTTTCGTAACAGTGTAGGTAGTTGGTTACAAAGAAAAAACACTAGTACTGTCAAAAACTTATTACAACTGTCAATGTGTTATCTTATAAGCACTATTATACATAATAAAAGCTACAATTACTGAATCACTGACATTAAATAAGGTATTGCTTTATTTACGAAATTTTATTTAAACATGGTTGTTATCTAACTGTACAGAAACGCTGATTACTTTTGTTTGCAAATCTGTGTTGTAGAAGTTATTATTTATGCTAAACATATAATAAGAGGGATTAACTGTTTTTTCAACATTGCCTAAAAATGCCACCGTTCATACACTTATCATAGTAGCTGTCATTATTGTCCGAACCCAACAGTAAGTCACACCCTGATAAAAATCCTGATGTGCATCCTGCATGCAAAATAGTATATCTCTTTCCCTCCGCCTTAACTTTAGATGGATTACTTTTCAAGTCTGTGTCGTGGGTCTACCTATGCAGACTGGTTCCATTGCGAAATATCCAGTTTCATCCAAAAACAGGAACATACATTTTTCACTAGAATTTCGAAATTATAAATATTTCTTTAAAGAAGTATTCGTCGCCGAAATTACATGATTCTTCTCACAAACCAATTTTCTTCCATTCACAATTTTGTATTTATATCCCATATTTTTTAATATGTAGTATAATTTTGAACGAGTCCTGATATAATTTAGTTCCTCTCTTGCACATCGCAATAAATTATCCAAAGTAAAAAAATTGCAAAGAGTCTTAATATCCTCCCTGAAACTATAGTCCTGCCAAGTTAAAGATTCTTTTTCCTTTTTCATATTGTCATCCGGTTGTTGCTGGAGTTGTGATTTTGCTTCATTTAGAATATTAAACAGAGTTACATTCAAAATCTAGCATAATAACAAATTGTAAGAAATTTTGTAATGGTTTAATTATTAATACTTACATCAACGATTTGACTAACTCTTCCAATGATGGCTGTTTTACTTAATTTACCATTGATATCTTTTATATTAGTAAAACAGAGCTTTATAGCTACTTTAGCTTTACTATGAATGCTGATTTTTCGTGGCATTTTATTAAACGTTATTGAAGTGTCATCGTGACAATCTCGGGACCTTGATTTTGACGTTGGGTATATTTTGTAACCAAACTGTTGTACACTGCTAAAATAATATAAATGCAAGGCCTGCTCTGAATCATAAAGCAAAAAAACAGACTATACTTATAGAGATAGTGTACTTATACCCTACAGGTTTATGACAAGTGTTGACTAATCATATCAAATGTCAGTTCTTATAGGTATTAATTTAAATGATAGGAATCATAATGAGAACACATCAATATCTTAAGTGCTCAATTACGACAGTATCTTTCGTTTACTATTTAAACATTTAGAAATCGACTATACAGGGTGTCCCAGAACTGCCTCCCCACCGATTAGTCATAGATTCCTTAGGTTATAATAAATCGATTAAACCTAATATACTTTAGTACAAAGTCTCTCTACTCTAGTAAGAAGTTATAGATAGGGCCTTGAAGTTTATTTTTTTCTTTTTATGTTAATTTGCACAAATGAAGAGATACCGATTTGAATTTTGGTATAGTTAATGCGCACTATTAATGTACTGCACTAGTAAAAATGTTTGATACACTAGACTTCACTGTAACAGGCACTTTACCTATATCTGAAAACCCTTTTTAGCAATAATTTTGTTATCTGTAACATTTTTTTAAAATTTTAGGTTAATATCCGAAAGAAAATTAAAACGCGCAAAAATAAAGTACTCTTAGTTCACAAGCGCGAAAGCAACCGTTTACCTTAAAATGCCCATCAAAAGTTTTTGGTTGTCATTAATACGTGTAATTATCAAGTAGCCATGATCACAAAACAATGGGTAATGATTGTGATCTAGTAAACAAAAATCATAAATCAATTAATGAGGTCGGTGACGGATAATAACTTAAAATTTAAATAAATGTTATAAGTAACAAAGTTATAATTAAAAAGAGTTTTCAGATTTAGGTAAAGTAAAGTACCTCTTACAATGAAGTCTAGTGTACAGTGGCGGTGATATGCATAAGCGGGAATAAGCGTTGCTTAGGGGCCCGGGCCCTTAGAGGGCCCTTTGGGGGTCCCGGTAAGTTCGCTGATTAAATATCTCGATATCTTCTACTTCATTTCGGTATACATTGATAGCACTGCAACCTCAGTCCTTCACTCTCAGTTATCAGTCATCAGTGATCAGACTCGATTTGAGAGCTTTGAAAAACTAACAAATATTTTTTAGAACCGAAAAACGTTTTAAGTATGCAAGAAGCGGAACAGGTCCGATGTGATTTGCTTCAGAAAAAGTATTTTGAAAAACTAACAAATATTTCTGAAGTTTTAGAACCGAAAAACGTTTTAAGTATGCAAGAAACGGAACAGGTCCGATGTGATTTGCTTCAGAAAAAGTATTTTGATGTCCTCAATAATAATCTCGCCATTCAATTTGTGAACTCTATTTCCTTACTAAACGAGGATTTAAATGATAGCATGAATGTTTCAGATTTGACAAGTTTATTCGTACAGAAATATAGTGTTCTCGAAAGCCATTTTGGAGAGATTATTACTGCATTGGTTTTATTCTTAACTCTATCTGTAACATTAGCCACATTTAGCAAGTTGAAAGTAATAAAACATTATGTAAGAAATTCTACCAGCCAAGATAGGCTAGATGACTTTCCGGTTTTGTCAATTGTGCAAAAAGCATCGTCTATGATGGACATAAAAATCTTGTGGAACAATTTGCTGCCAATAAGGCCAGAAAGATGCATTTTTTATTTCTGATCAATTTATTTTTAGGGCGTTTTACAGATATTAATGATACAAATAAATACTAAGTAGTTGTTACCTATTTTGACGTGAGTTCTTAGGATTTTACCTGAATATTATTTTTTGTACGACCACTACTAAAAGTAGGCCTTATAGCGCTAGCTTTTTTCACGAAAAATGACGTTTTATAAATCAGAGTGTTACACAAGTGAAATCGGGTGTTGGGTTTAGAATTTCGAACTGGAAGTGAGGTGGTAAAGTTATTCTAGTTACTGCTTTCGTTAGAGATAAACCGTTTTTTAAATAATTAAAGCATTATGTGAATAAAGTAGAATGTGCACATTTATAATTACCTTTGATAACTAACTGTGACAGCAACCGGCTGCAGAAACAGTCACCTGAGCTTCAAGGACATCTCTTTACTATGACATAAATTATAACTGTCATAAATGCAAACGTTATTAAATCGACATTTATGGATTAATAACAGTAAACTTAAGGCCGTACAAAAAATATTGTGTGCAAACTCGTGCTAAAAGAGTTTATGCACGAGACATGTTATGAAGCTCAGCCTTCGCCTTCGTTTCATAATTTTCATGTCTTGTGCATAAACGTCCACTTTTAGCACTTGTTGCACAAATAGCTATTATTTTACTAGTGTTACCTAGGTAGATATTTATCCATCAGTTTTCTTTGTATTTGTGCCTATACCAGCTTGAAGATATTATTTAATTTTATATTTTTAATTGATATTTTGTTAGATATGTTAGTTATAAAATGTGTTAAATGTTAGGCATTTACTACTCTATTTCTGTTGGTTCTAACAGGATGTTATTTTATTTTTTGTTAAACGTTTACTTTGTATACTATAATTATAGATCTACAATTCATTATGTATATAAATCCTTTTACAAGGGGGGATATTTTTATATTTGCTTAGGGGCCCAAGGTGCTCTTGCACCGCCACTGCTAGTGTATTAAACATATGTTACTAGCCCAGTACATAATAGTGCGCATGTATACCAAAATTCAAATCGGTACTTTTACATTTTTGGAAATTAACATAAAAAGAAAAATCTGAACTTCAAGGCCCTATAACTTCTTACTGAAGAGACTTTGTACTAAGGTTTACTCGATTTATTATAATCTAAGGAATCTATGACTGATCGGTGAGGAGGCAATTCTGGAACTGAAATTTAAACACCCTATACTACCTCCTCCGCTAGTTTTGATATTTCGGAAAAGTGATAAATACAAAAAATGCTTATTTTTTTAGCTTTATTTCCAGGCAAACGGAAAGAATCTACTTAAAAATTACCCTGTACTAAACGATTTTTTTCATTATAAATTTTCACTTCAAATTTTTATTTAAAAACAAAATAAATATGCCATACAGTTGTTTTTACAAACCGGGAATATGGACATTAGAAACCAGTTTCGTTGGGAAAGTTCATGTCAAAAGAAAAGGAAGGCACTAGGTCTTAAATAGAATATAAAATGTGGCTGATTGGTATACGAGTTGCCAGATATTCTCGGTATGTCAACTGCACGCATTGCATTACACACAACGTATAGTCAACGCATATCGCCTGCCATGTTTTTCCGTTGGGCCTGAACGAAGCAAGAAGTGGTCACTAAATTGAATCTGCGGCGCTATGCAACCAACAATCGTTATTAATCCACATCGGTTGCTCGATTCAAGTGATTTAAAGCACAGATGAGTCGATTCGCCCATTCCTCAGTGAAAAAAGGACAGTGACGTACTATGATTGTACAATGATGATAAAGATAACTCCGTAAAATCTGTAATCACTTTGTTTTGTTTTAAATTTTAACCCCCGTAGAGGTTTCCAAAAATTGCCTTCGTGGACGGTATTTCACGTCCGCTAGGCGGGGTATTGGGAAAAGTTTTCAACTAGCAATAATCGCACCTCGGAAAAACCTCATTGGTTACGATATCGCCACTGCGCAAAGCTAAAGAGTCAGTTTGCTAACTCAGCTTTTCAATATACCGTGTATAAATATGACTAGTGAGAGGATACTTCAGCGCCATCTAGCGGCCCAATGGCGGTCTAATGTACAGGATTTTATAATTTAGGTTCATAACGCAACTGCACATTGACCAGCTATTATTATTATTATTATTACCATAATTACTACAATACACAATAATGTGTAGATTGAGAATAAGATACACATGTTTAGTTTGCAGTAACACAATTGCAGCAATTTGACTCTAGCAACCATACTATACTAAATTACAAATAAGCATGCAGTACTTGGAACTAAGTACTAATCACAACTATGGCCGCGATTGGTTGAATCATTACAACCATCTGAATATCAATTTTTTTATATTGTCAGTTTAATATTTGGTATAAACCCTAAAAATAAACTGGAAACCGATAAATAGTAGACAAAAAGGCTGGCCTACAACGTTTGCTTGAAACATCTTGGACAAAATTATTGTAAAACACGAACTGTAAAGCAAACATACTTTTCCTAATGTACACTGAGTTTTAGTGTCACTCTTTTCAGAAAGCAGCGCAAACACATTACCAGTTCGCCATATTTACTCCTTTACGAAGGAGCTAATTCAAATATTAGTTGAGAAAAATTGATGAATTTTAAGCGTATATCGCATTTACAAGCTTAGTTTTAAATATTTCTAAATTATTCTTAAACTACTGGAAAGATTATTTTTCTAGATTAAGATGATGTCAAATTACTCTCACACATAATACCATGAGTAGTCAAAGTTATGTCGACTATTTTTGCGGTGGTATCACGAATGTCCATTGCGCTTTGGTACGATTAGGACGAGTGCGCTAGCACGAGTCCTAATCCCAAGCGCAATGGACATGAGTAGTGATACCACCGCAAAAATAATCTACTTAACTTTGACTAAGAATGGTATTCGAGGGACTATTCAATGAACCAAACTACTTTTTCAAATTGCTTTTCAGTAAATCTAGCAACAAACTACGCAATTTCTATAGTAACCGAACACCAATATTGACTTTTTCTAATAAAAATCACATTTGTTTAAAATAGTCAAGGGTAATACCACAAGTAGTGGATATATTTTTGACAAATATTTTGCCGTTTCGATGTAAATTATTGCGTTTAAATTTCAGGAAACAAAATCATATCAAAAATGTCACGAGCCGAAGGCGAGTGACATTTAAATGTGATTTTGTTGAGTGGAATTTGCAATAATCTCTATGGAAATGGCAAAATATTTAAAAAAAATATATCCACTTCGAGTAGTATTTGGGACGACTATTTAATAATATTAATACATAACGATGAATGTTTCGTGTTCATTACAATATTTTCCCGCCTCCAAAACCCCTGTTTCCCAAATAAAGCTCCCGTACGTCACGCGGCACAGCTGCGCCAATCAGAAAAGGCCACCCCGTTTTCCCCCCTCAAAAACACAAGGGTGAGAAGAGCAGACAGACGACAACGACCAGTGCTGCAGATCAGTGCAACGCCTCGAGCCCCGCGCCTCACGAACTCCAAGAACCAGAAAGGGCACGGCTCCAACACCCACCCAGGGGTCCGCTCCAGGCGAGCTTCAAGTACGTACTTCCGCACATTTCCACTTAATTTCTAACCCCTACCCTTTAGCGTTCCTGCCACCCCCGCTGTCCGGCCACGGCGCCATCGCCCACCGGGATGCTAAAAATGCAATATTAATGTCGAATGTATTTAAACCGTCTCATTAAAATCGATGCTGAACTCAACATTGTTTTATTTCACCCGACGACAGACAGACAGGTGGCTGGTCCTTCAACCCGCTTCATTTGGTCTTCGAACCCGATTTTGAATCGCTCTATGTTTACAGTTCATACATATATTGCAATCTGTTTGTGTCTGTCGAGGTTAAGATAAAACACTGTGCGCGTATTTTCAGAACGCTCGAAGCTAATTTACGCGTTTCATTTATTTAGCGGCAACCCTTCGATGCACGTGCGGTTGCGGCTCGCGCTTTACCGTCTGGCCTAAACTCGTTTATTAGGCGTTCTGCCTACCTGCGAACAGATGCAAGGGTCGTTCATGCGTTTTTTGTGAATTTATCGATTTTTCCCAGCTGAATGCGAATGTGTGCAGCTGCTATCTAGCCTGTTTATTTATGCCATTTTAGCGTCGCTTGCCTAATTTAACACTGTATTTCAAGGAAGTATCTTGCACAATACAGTTAATTATTTGAGTTCGTTTTCAGTAACTTGTTCCTATTTAGTCTGGCCCTTTGCCTACACGTTTTTGAATATGCCATACGCAATGGAAAAAACGGCATTAATTGCCAAGCAATCTATTGCACGCTTAAAACCGGTAGCGGTTCTAGCGGAGCAGGCTAGAAATGACATAAGTAAGCAACACGTATTTCTAGCTGCATATGATAATGCTCTCGAGATTTATAACAAATTTGAAGCTATAAATGAGCAAACCCTCTTGGACGATTCAGACAGCAATTCGTTAGATTCCTTATTTGCCCACATCGTAGAGATTGACAGCTTATTCAACGAAATTAAAGGTGTGCATCTGCTATTAAACAAAGATGTTGAAACCGAGACTAGATCTGTATTTTTGGGTGCCAAGTCGGCTTCGCGAGAATCCTTAAACGATGATCGTTTATCGATAGCTTCAGGGTCCAGATCGGTTAACGGCGATCATGCTCAATCTCACTGCAACGTGAAACTCCCACGCATCGATCTGCCAAAGTTTAATGGAGATCTGCAATCTTGGGCAAATTTTTACGGATTATTTAACACACTCATACATGACAATCCGTCATTATCGAATGTAGAAAGGTTTCAGTACTTGTTTGCGTCCTTATCTAAGGAACCACTGGCTTTAGTTAAGCATCTTCCCTTGACGTCTGATAATTACAATATCGCGTACAATTCTCTCGTTGACAGGTACCAAAATGAGCGTGTTTTGGTCACCTATTACTGGCAGTCTGTGTCTAATGCCCCCAAGGCGATAGCAGACTCTGCTAAATCACTCCGCGACTTGTTGAATACTTTCACGGAAAATCTGCATGCGTTAGACCAACACTCAAAGGTCGATTTATGGGATTTTATTCTTTTCAATTGGCTCTTGGAAAAACTAGATCCGTCTACTCGTAAGCGTTTTGAGATGCGGTTTGCTGAAGTGAGCATGCCCAAATACAATGATTTGAAAGAATTCGCGGCTAACCAATGTCGAGCTTTAGAAACTAATTTGATTACTAGCAGTGATCCACACAGATCAAGTCCGAACTCGCGGTCACATGCAAAAGCAAATCAGTCTTTGGAATTGCGCGCTAAATCTCTAGTCGCAAATGTTACACAGCAAAACCCCAGTACTAAGGGTTCATGCTATTTCTGCAGTGCATTGCACCTCTCATATCGATGTCCGACGTTTCTTGCCAAGCCTTGTTCGGAACGTCAGGCAGCAGTGCGACAAGCACGTCTTTGCTTTAACTGTCTTCGAAGTTCACATATGGTTTCACATTGCCCAACGCAGTCGTCATGCAGGACCTGCAGTGGTAGGCACCACACATTGCTACATCAGCAACAGCCCAGGTCTGAGTCCACTTCTGCCGAGCCCCAGCTAGCGGCCTCGCAAGTGGCTACCTCAGCACCCTCGGTTAGCACATCAGCAAACGTAAGTTCTCACACTACTGCTCTGCTTTCAAATTCTTCCAGTAGGAAAACGGTCTTACTGTCTACAGCGCTTGTAGAGGTTCGTGATGGCTTTGGCAATTACAAACCTTGCCGTCTTCTTCTAGACCCAGGCTCTCAGGCCTCATTTATTGTTGATAGTTGAGCACGCAGACTGCGCTTGCCCAGATCATCTTCACAAGTCTCTGTGTTTGGTCTTGGGAATTCTAACTCAAACCCTTCCTGCGGAGTTACAACATGCCAGATTCGCTCACGTATATTCCCTGAGAAGGTATTCACTGTTGACACAATCGTCTTGCCCAAAATATGTGCTAATTTGCCTAGTTCTTCGTTGCCTTTCGAAGGATGGAATTATCTTAGTGGCATACAATTTGCCGACCCCAGCTGGAACACACCAGCACCTGTTGATATTCTCCTAGGAGCTGACATCTACCCTAGCCTCGTCTACGGCGGTCAGGTGTCACCTCCCAACAACGTAGAGCGACCGTTTGCGTTGAACACATGCTTTGGTTGGGTCCTCCTGGGACCTACACCCACCGAACAGCCCGTGGCTGTTAGCTCGTTTTTTGCATCTCTCGAATTTCCCGTGGAAGAGACCTTGAGGAAGTTTTGGGAGGTCGAACAGGTCAGCTCTAAAGAATGTCTTTCTGACGAAGAGAAAAGGGCCGAGGCAATTTTTAGGGACACTCATGCTCGTGGCATCTCAGGTCGGTTTTCGGTTCGTCTTCCATTCAAGACAAATGAGCCCTCCTTTGCCAACACAATCACACAGGCTGATCGTCGCCTTGCCTCTCTAGAACGGCGCTTGCTCACACAACCTGTTCTAAGAGATCTGTACACAGACTTTATGAGGGATTATTTGGAGTCCGGTCACATGTCCTTGTTCACTACTCCGTCAGAAGAAGGCCAAGAATATTTCATTCCGCACCACTGCGTCCTCAAAGCAGAAGGTGATTCACCCAAAATTAGAGTCGTTTTTGATGCTTCGGCGAAGGATATTAATGGTATCTCGTTAAATGACACGCAGCTGGTCGGACCAAGGCTACAGTCGGACATATGCTCCGTCTTGCTTTCATTTCGTTGTCATAAATTCGTGTTTACTTGCGATGTTAGACAGATGTTTAGGCAGATTCGTGTTATAGACGAACATTGCTGTTTTCAGTTAATCAGATGGAGATTCTCTGCAAATGAACCAGTGCAAACGTATAGGCTAAATACAGTCACCTATGGCGTTTCATCCTCACAATTTCTTGCTATCCGCACCTTGTTACAGCTGGCGTCAGAGGGTGCCGAGGCTTACCCCCTTGCCTCGAAGGCTCTTAGGTCTAGTTTGTATGTGGATGACCTCGCATGTGGAGCCGATTCCATATCAGAGGCTTTAGAGCTGCGCAAACAATTGGTTGAGCTTCTTGACACCGGTGGTTTCGAACTTAGGAAATGGTCAAGCAACCACCCTGTGTTGTTGGAAAACATTCCCCCCTCGCATCGTCAGTCACAGCATCTGACATTCGACAGTGATACCGACACTGTGATCAAAGTTCTTGGACTGCAGTGGCAGTCAGCACAGGATAGCTTTTCTTTTGAAGTCAAACCAATTACTTCCCCTTGCACCAAGCGCGCCATATTATCAGAGGTCGCTCGTATTTATGACCCACTTGGGTTTCTGTGTCCTCTAACCCTGTTCGTTAAGAGATTAATTCAGCATCTTTGGACGTTAGGTGTGGGCTGGGATGACACACCTCCAGAGGATGTGTGCTCTCGATGGGGTCAATATCAGTCACAGCTTAGGGCTCTGTCTTCGATCAAGATTCCGCGCCTTCTAGCTGAAGAATCAAGTATGTCTTGCCAATTGCATGCCTTTTGTGACTCGTCAGAGACAGGTTATGCTTGCGTGGCCTACTTCCGCCTTACCGATAGCGATGGTCACCTAACAACGCGCCTAGTCATGGCCAAATCTAAGGTCGCGCCACTAAAGCGGCTTTCAATCCCTAGGTTAGAGTTATGCGCAGCCGTGCTGCTATCTAACGTAGTTGAATTTGTACTTAATACCTACAAGGATAGAATTAAGTTTGAGAAAATAGTTGCATGGAGCGACTCCACTGTTGCTCTTCACTGGATTAGGTCTTCACCTCACAGGTGGAAAACTTTTGTTGCCAATAGGGTTTCCCATATTCAAGATAGAGTGTCTCCTGAATGTTGGCGACACATTAGCTCCCTTGACAATCCTGCAGACCCGGCTTCTCGCGGGCTTCTCCCAGAAGGTCTGATCTCATGCTCGTTATGGTGGGCGGGCCCCTCTTTCTTGTTTGAACCATGTGATTCATGGCCGGATGACAAATCACGTGACGCCTATCCGTGCACCGATCCTGAGGAGAAAAAGATTGGTTTATTCATACAAACCGCGCCTGCTCTTGTAGAGTCGCTATTGGCAAGGTTCTCGTCCTTGCGCAAGATTCAAGCAATCGTAGCTTATTGTTTACGTTTCTCTCAAAACTGCCGAAATCAAGAAAGCCACAGTGGTCACCTCTCAGAATTCGAGTACCAGCGAGCATTGTTGGTGATCGTCAGATGTATTCAGCGCATAGAGTTTGCACGAGAAATTTCGGATTTGCGTAAAGGTAATAGTCTCCCCAAACACCTCCAGAAACTGAAGCCATTTCTAGACGCAGATGGTGTTCTACGTGTTGGCGGCCGTCTCTCACAGTCGACTTTGACTTTTACAGCCAAGCATCCTGCTTTGCTACCTCGTCAGCACACATTTACAGAACTGGTTGTTCGGCACACCCATCTGCTGTATCTTCACTCAGGTGTAAACACAACCCTCTACTTGATACAACAGAACTTCTGGATTCTGGGTGCTCGTCGAATAATTCGAAACGTTCTTTCGAAATGCCAACGGTGTTTCAGGCTCAAGCCTACTTTCCTTGTCCCCCAAATGGGTGACCTGCCAACGCCTCGCGTCTCGCAGGCCAAACCTTTCAGCGTTGTCGGTATTGACTTTGCTGGTCCCTTCAAAATCGTGTCGCGTAGAACCCGCGGGGCAAGGTCGTTCAAGTGTTACTTGTGTCTTTTCGTGTGCTTTACCACTAAAGCGCTCCATCTTGAAACAGCTTCGGATTTGTCGACTCCAGTATTTCTCGCGGCCCTGCGACGCTTTGTCGCCCGTCGGGGTCGGTGCTCGATGATCTTCAGTGACTGTGGCACTAACTTCGTTGGCGCAAATCGGGAATTGGCGAAATGCATGAAATTAGCCACAGAAGCTGAAGCCATCAACTGGCAATTTAATCCTCCTTCCTCCCCCCACTTCGGCGGATTGTGGGAAAGTGGCGTGAAAGCTGTGAAGACGCACCTTTCCCGTGTTATCGGTGACCAAGTGCTCACCCTTGAAGAACTCAATACCCTTGTCGTTCAAATTGAGGCTCTTCTGAACTCCAGGCCTTTGTGTGCCCTGTCCACGGATCCCAATGACCTGCAGTCATTAACCCCAGGGCATTTCCTCACGTTAGAACCCCTCACTGCCCCGGCAGACCCAGATTTGTCCCACTTAAACCTCTCTCGCCTATCACGTTGGCAGCTGATACAACAGCTTCAACAGAGCTTCTGGTCTCGCTGGAAGAACGAGTACCTCCACACATTGTATCAGCGGGGAAAGTGGTACGCGTCAAACAATATGTCAAACGCGGATATTGGGACGCTTGTCCTTGTAAAGGACGACACTGCACCTCCGCTCAAATGGAAGCTAGGTCGCATTGTTGCCCTTCACCCTGGCCAAGATGGTATTGCCCGAGTAGCTACAGTGAAAACTGATTCGGGAACATTCAAACGCCCTTGTGTGAAGTTATGTCCTTTACCAAGCCAATAGTACTTGACTCTATTTTGTTCAATTTATTTTATTGTATAGTTAGTTTAGCATAGCATACAGCGTTCTGAAAGTTTATTTACCGCACCCGTGTGCACGATTTCAGTTTGTTTTCATTTTCTTCGGAAATCACGCCGGGTCGTGATTTGGTGGGCGGTATGTTTCGTGTTCATTACAATATTTTCCCGCCTCCAAAACCCCTGTTTCCCAAATAAAGCTCCCGTACGTCACGCGGCACAGCTGCGCCAATCAGAAAAGGCCACCCCGTTTTCCCCCCTCAAAAACACAAGGGTGAGAAGAGCAGACAGACGACAACGACCAGTGCTGCAGATCAGTGCAACGCCTCGAGCCCCGCGCCTCACGAACTCCAAGAACCAGAAAGGGCACGGCTCCAACACCCACCCAGGGGTCCGCTCCAGGCGAGCTTCAAGTACGTACTTCCGCACATTTCCACTTAATTTCTAACCCCTACCCTTTAGCGTTCCTGCCACCCCCGCTGTCCGGCCACGGCGCCATCGCCCACCGGGATGCTAAAAATGCAATATTAATGTCGAATGTATTTAAACCGTCTCATTAAAATCGATGCTGAACTCAACATTGTTTTATTTCACCCGACGACAGACAGACAGGTGGCTGGTCCTTCAACCCGCTTCAATGAACTTTATTGAAATATAATCCGACAATTAAATATCAATTAAATTCAGCGGAATACTTCCAAAACACAACATTTTAAAATTTTTAACGCAAGCCAAACTTTGTTCACACAGTTTGTTGGTGTTTAGTTTTACGTAACCTAGCGATATCACTAAAGACAGAACATCGTTGCTAAGCGATATTTCGCAACAAGACTATTTAGTTTTTGAGTAGCTACATTGTTTTCTGAATATTTTGCATGGTGCCCAATATTCAGTGATATACTGCTGTTATTGGTTGAAAATAGCAAATGTCTGCAATATGATTGGCTTATATGTTATAGCATTGTCTAATTAGACAATGGTTATAGTGTTGAATAGTCAAGGGTAATACCACAAGCAGTGGATATATTTTTGACAAATATTTTGTCGTTTCCATGTAAATTATTGCGTTTAAATTTCACGATACAAAATCACATCAAAAATGTCACGAGCCGAAGGCTCGTGACATTTAAATGTGATTTTGTTGAGTGAAATTTGCAATAATTTCTATGGAAATGGCAAAATATTAAAAAAAAATATATCCACTTCGAGTGGTATTTGGGACGACTATTTAACAATATTAATACATAACGATTAACTTTATTGAAAAATAATCCAACAATTAATATAATTATTCATTCTCAATTAAATTCAGCGGAATACTTCCAAACCACAGCATTTTAAAATTTTGAAAACAGGCCACACAGTTTGTTGGGGTTTAGTGTTACGTAACCTAGCGATATCACTAAGGACAGAACATCGTTGCTAAGCGATACTTCGCAACAAGGCTATTTATTTTTTGAGTACGTACATTGTTTTGTGAATATTTTGCATGGTGCCCAATATTCAGTGATATACTGCTGTTATTGGTTGAAAAAAGCAAATGTCTGCAATGTGATTGGCTTATATGTTATAGTGTTGAATAGTCACTTAAATACCTTCTAGGAAGATATATCCACTGATATTTTTTTGATTGGTCAAGAAACGTCAACATTCTGGATTTTCATTGGCCACTTTTTGACAGATGACAGGTGAATTGAATAGTCAAAATTATTTTTAACAAATGCTACAGAAATTATTTAAACGTAGCGTACCGGGAATGCGCGGTATAAATTTCAGAATCGAGGTATTTGGAAACGATTACACAGAAATATATACTTCCAGCGTATGAACTGTGTTACATTAATTTATTGTTGTAAAAAATACGAATTATTTTCCGCTGCGTGTTTTGACTGATAGTGGTGCAAATCAGCGACGCTCGATATGTGCAATAATTTCAACCCAACCAAGGTTACCTAGTCGAAATGTAAGTATTATAAATAATTCGCACCAAAGAAATTTTTCAACCTACACAAACCAGAACTCAAAAATCTCGACAATTCCAAAGCGCCCAACTTTACAGCAAATTGTAAACTTTAGACAGAGATATTTTAATCTAACTTTACAAAATCGAAATAATAAAGCACCTAGTGACCCAGTCGAATTTTAAAACTCTCAAATGATAGACGACAATAATTGCGAGTCGTGCTGAGCAACATTAGATCCAACCACAGATTTTTTCAGTTTTCCCGACGCGAACTCAGATGATGAGGACCCTGAAGAACTTGTAAATTTACATTAAAGGCCTCGGTTGAACATTTCTCTAAAAACCCCAAATCAGATTTACCATTTATAATAATTCCACAAACTAATGAGAAACTCCTAATTGATATCGGATCATCGAAAACGGTAAAGTCCCCTGAATTTATTTTCAAAAACTTCTCTGACTCTGTTTATCAACACAACTTCGAAATTACTAAATTACAGAATAATCACTAATTTGCAAAATATAAATACTTTTATTCCAACTGTATAGAGCAACCGTTACATTTATTACAGCGTAATGCATTGAACGGTATATAATTAATCAGTCAAAATTTTCTTCTTCCTCTTATTATAGGCCAGTGGCCTGTTTTAACCACAAAGTCGTTCTATGAGCCCTCTTTACCCTTAGGCCGGGTAGGTGGCTAGTCTTTCCCGTAGAAACTGAGGAAGAGTTCCCTTGTTAGGGGTTAACGACTACCGCAGGTGTTAGCGGGGTAGCCGGGGAGCGTACGATGTTTTTAAATTCTAGAGTCGCCGGGATTCGAACCCGGGCCAGCCGCCTGAGAGGCGAGCATTTGCTCGCGGGGTCTTCCGCTCACCAATTTCTGCGTTGCATTTTTTGGGAATGAAAATCAATTTTGCAAATATGCTTTTCATACAGGCAAAGGAGGAGTTACATATAAAAAAGATACTGCTTACATATTAAGAGATATGAGTTATCTGTTTCCTGTAGACAGCGTTATTAATGCTTAGATGCAACTTTGCTTGTTTCCATTTCTACCTTTTAATCATGCATTAGTTAGTCTTAAACCGAATGTACTCTCAAGTGGATCGTTCTGTTTAAGCTCCGCTTTTGTGTATAAGAAACAGTAATGCTTTTTTTTCAATTTGGGCGTTACCAAACTTATCACTCGGGCAAACGCAAATATCAGCGGCTATTTTTGATTAAAAAATAAATGATGACGTTCAAGGCCAGAGTTGTCTTCCTTAGTATGTCTCATATTGATGAATTTAATTACTTGTCAGTTTGACATTGTCAATAAATGGTAAATTTCAAGCGTTTGTGAAAATTATAGCGGTAGCAAAGAGTATCTTTGGCGGTAGGTAGCTGTTGTTTACCGATTGGTGGTCAGCTGATTTTGCGGTAGATGGATCGGATTGAATAATTTACGATCGGTTTTTTGGTATTCTAGTGAACACATAACCTCTAAGAACTTGTCTTGTTGCCGATTCGGTCATTCATATTAATAATAATTATTATATTACGTGATTGCTTTTGGCTACGAATTTCACAGTATGCCGAAAATATGTAAATTTATTGGTGGACACTGGGCCAGTTTGGATGTCGATTCGTTATATCGATGTTTTTGAGCACATCAATTTTTGACGAGTAACCTAGAATAAGATGTGGTATCGAGTCAGAACATGCTCAGAAGCCTAATCCGTGAAGTGGACAATGACTATTTAATCTTACATTATAAACGTTGAACGCTGTATAATAGATAAATAAAGTGGACACTGCAGATTGCTTCCATTTTCCTATCGATTTCTATCAAAATGTACTTCTCATATTGTGAAATCATTGGTGAGATTTCAGTTTTATCGTCACATATTCCTGCGTTGCATTTTTTGGAAATGATTTTAAAATAAATTTTTGTTTTATATTACTGCACAAGCGCAGTGGATCGTAACCAATCAAAAATTGACCCGCGTTTGCCCTACTCTTATCTAACTATATAAGGGTCTCTACTGAGTTTTAGAGTAACTGGAAATAGCAACGTAAATAGGAAAAGGAGCACGGCAACTCAACGTGCCAACCACGTCAAAGGCTAAACTCGAAGTTTTTCCCACCTCATGAAACCCCTTACGAAGGTGAGCGAAACGTTGAGTTCTTCGACCTCAATAATGACACGGTCCAATCCCGGAAGTCGGTTTTTACCTAATGACAATGGCCGTGAAAGCCTCCGAAATCATCTAGTTTCAAGTGTATTTAAATTGTGAAATAATGATAATTTAAATTTGAAAAAGAGTAAATGACAGCTAATTTATAGTTGTAGAAATGTGAATTCTGGATAAAATTGAGATTTAAGTGTGTTTTCACTGTGAATTAAAGTTAACTGTCAGTTGCAAAGTGTGCTTTGGGGCAAAATCAGTATCAAATGTGCTTAAACTATGAATCATAGCTTTTTTACAATTGAAAATGTGAACTGTGAGTAATTTTCAGTTCGAAGTGTGTTGTTTTCATAACGAATTAGAGCTAATTCTCAGTTGTAAAGTGTGAATCGGAATTAAATTGAGCTTCAAGTATGTTTAACTGTAAATTACAGCTGGTTTCTAATTGAAAGTGTGAATTATGGATAATTTCCAGTTTTAAATGTATAGTACAGTCGTGTTCATTGAGGTGTTGTACAGATTTGGTTTTATAAATTTAAATTAACTACATAAAGTTTAAAAGGTGTTGCATATACAAATATTTTGAGAGCATAACTAGGTCTACCTAGTTAATGATACAGCGTGGTCCTTTATTGAGTAACATAACCACCAATAAACCTACAGATCTGCACAACACATTTTTGAATATGACTGTACTTACATAAAAGACATACGTTATCTATATTGAAGGAATCCGCATTCAAATAGGATGTTATTTTGACGATTTTTTTCGAGTGCGGAAACAAAGATCTGTCGTTAATCCGAAAAGGACCAATACGTCAAATGTACATCTGGCACCCTACATTCAAATAAAATAATTGCATGTATCCCGTTTATGCGTGAGGACCCATCATCACCTTTGTACCCCTCCTTCAGATACAGTGTGTCTGAAACTCATTTTGCCAGTAACTGGTTCAATTCAGTTGAAATGAAGTCTCCTTGATAACTCAGCAATAACTTTTTCGGTATTTATAATAATTATTAAAGTTATGGCAAAAGAGTATGGAAGAAAGTTGCTATAATTGTTTTCAAGAACTAGTATGCAATATTTGAAAAAGATTAGTTATGTTTGAAAAAACACAGTGGTCATATAACTAATAAACTACGTATTGCTAATTTACCATGCTGAATTTAAATTGCTGAGAAGGTTGCTGATAACTTTTTTTTAATAAACTTTTGCAATATTTCAGTTGAAATCAAGTACTCATTAATAATTCAGCAATAACTTTTTTGGTTTCGTGTATAATTATTCAAAATATTGCAAAAGTTTATTAAGAAAAGTTGTCGGCAATCTTTTCAACAACTTAAATTCAGCATGGTAAATTAGCAATACGTAGTTTACTATTTTCATATGCCTACTGTGTTTTCTCAAATTTAACCAATCTTTTTTTTCAAATTTTGCATACTAGGAACTTTCTTTAATAAACTTTTGCCATAACTTTAACAATCATAGTACTTTACATAAAACCGAAAAAGTTATCGTTGAGTTATCAGGGAGCACTTGATTTCAACTGAATTGAAATTACGTATGGGCAAAATAATTTTCAGGGCGAGCAGGAACGATTTCTCAATTATGAAATAGTTATATACACTACAAGTGCGGTAGGTTGCATTTTACAGCGTGACCTTTGAATTTTTGAAGCACGACGAGAAGCGGAGTGCTTTAATAAAACCAAGTGCTGTAAAATGCCTAACGCACCGAATATTGTATTAATTTTTTTGGCCGACATATCTTTTTTTAACATTTTCTATAAATTTGCGACTTCGCTTTCGAATATCAAGTCATCGAGCAAGCTGCCATCAGTAAATTTTGTAGTTGACGCTTTGAAATGTCAAAATTCAAAGTCGTAAATATAAATTTTCTTTATTTTTCCTAAACTCAAATGAATGAGAAATTGCTTAACTAGCGTTTCTGCAAATGCCCTTTATTACTACAAAGCGATTATTTTAAGGGTCTCTGAAAACAAAAAAATTTCTAGTCATTTTACCGCACCGGGATGTGTAAAAAAACTGAATGTCAACTGTGTATGCATGCGTGTTTATTCGCAACCATATATGTAATGTTAACATTCCTGACCTCATTTGAGTGGGGGAAGTCGTACATTTCAGCCCGCTACTTCCCGCACTCACTTCCCGCTCAAGTGCGGGAAGTACATTCCCGACCGCTGAGTAGGTAGGGACACTGAGAATCTCCTTGATCCATTCATGCGCGTCACAACCTGTCGTATCATAATACAATAATTCTTCCAATTATTGTTTAGAATAAAGTGGTTGCGAATAAAATAGTATACAAACTTCGACAGGAAGTTTCCTTAGTCTCGAGATAATACTAATCTATCGACAGTAATGAAACACTTCCCATCTCGGGCTGTAATATACTATTACTTGTCAGGAGGCTAAAAATACAATTTCAAAATTTTACATGTTAAACTCAATCGGGAATCGCTGTCAATAAATAATCAGATAATCAGAACTCAGTTAATTGTATAAGAATAAACACACGTTAAATTAACTATATTTATTTACTCCTATATTTACACACGTAAACACAATTATTTTTCTCATTAAAAGTTAGAGAATTACTTTCAAAACGGCAACTAGACGGAAAATTCGATAAATGTACGCGATTTAAGGAAGGATCAATTGCAGTGTATGCAACATGCTTAGAAAATATGCGTACTTTTTACTTCCACCCTTATCCATTTTATTTCCCATTACGAAGCCATTACAAGCCGAAGGCCCATGGCGCAAGTCATCTGAGTGAATAATGGCCATAATCGCGAATATAATACGATATTTTATCTACTCCTATGCAATAGAAGCCTTGTGTTCATATTTCAGAATTATGACATTTGTGACAGCTGTTAACTTCAAAAGTCATTTAATAATAAGAATGAATTTTGTGATTGGCTACAACCTATTGAATAATGAAAATATAATTTTCTGATTGGTTGCAATTTGCAAACTATTGAATAATGAAAATAGAATTTTCTGATTGGCTGCAAACCGTGAATTATGAATCATAATTCATGGCCATTGTGCAGTAGGAGTAGATAAAAAATATTTAATATACAATTATATTCTAAATCAATACCAATTTCATACGAAACCGGCTTTCGAGCTTCGCGCAGCTCGGCACAAGCGACTGTTGTAATTCGTATGATTTGTCTGGTATGCAAGTACACAAAGAATCATTGAAAATGGCCAGGGCCGTGCAATCAACATTATGGCCCCACAGTACAGTAAAATTGTCGTTTTACCTTAAAAAAATTGGCCGCGGCTATTCCTCTTGCCCATTGGTTTAGGGTCATTAGACAAGTGTCAAACCAAAAAGGCGTCACCCCACCCCTTGCCATACAGCCGCCATCTTGAAAACAATAAAATTTGTTATTTCTCGCGATCCATTGGTCGCTCAGAAAAAGTTATTGAACAAAAAAGGTTGCAAATAAAATTCTACACATTTTTCGTTATTGCCGCGATACCGAGAAGTTAGTATTGCGAACGGTAGAGGGCGACAAAGTTACCAAAAATTGTTTTTCCGCAACCGCCATTACTTTTAATACCAAAATCGGTCATTGAAGTTGACGTTACTCATACTGACACAAAAAGTGTATGTTGCTATGCAACACTTTTAGTTCCTAGTATTAAATAGTTATTTGTACAAATAATTTTGAAATATCATACTTCTAAAACGTGTCGTACACGTAGTTTTTTTTGCATAGTGATGTCCTGTAACTCGAAATTCAGTCGAAAAGGATTTTGGAATTTACCACTTTCAAATTGACAATTCATAATCTCAATAATATAGTTAAAAAAGTGTAAAATAACAATTTTTGTTTAACAAAATATACTTTCTTCACGATTTTTAGTTTAAAAAACACGACTTTCGTGATGACTATGCAAAAAAGTACTTATACTTCCTAGGAACTAAAAGTAACTTCCATTTGGTGGGCTGTGGATGTAGTTGCCATAATGATTTTTAAATGAGAAACGTCAAAAGTAATCAATAATTTCAAATGTTCTAAATGTTCTGTTCATACAAAATGCCGGATTACTGTTTTGTTTGCAAAGAAGAAGTCGGCGAGGACCAAAAAGCCGTGACTGTGCGAGGTAGAATTTCTCTTATCAAGGCCAGTGTGATAAGAGAAGATTTTGAGAACGAAAAGCATCTAAAAGATCCGATATCGCATACAGCGAGGATGAAAATTATGACACCGACGAGGAATTTTCTTCACAAGTTGTGGGTTCGTTTTTCAATAAATGTTTAAACAACACTCCTATCATGGTCGATACTGACTCGGTTGTGTCCGAGGCTCCAAACCAAGACGAAGGAACAGCTTAAAAAAAAGAAAACTTGTCTTAGGATTTATGTAAAAATAAATTACTTTCAATATACGAGCCTAGAATCACATCATTTGGCCCAGTTAAGATTTTTCAGGTATCTTTATTTTGTACCCACAAAAGAAAATCTTTTTGGTCAATATTCTTACATCATAATTGTAGAAGTGTTAGCAATATTATAACAGCTTTAGCAATAACAATTTACAAAAAATAGTCGGAAAACACTAACTTTAAAATAAATTACCGATTCATTTCATTTGACCCATATGATCAAAATATCATTTCGTTAACTTAACATGTTTTGGTTGAAATAAAACAAGCTGTTTGTTGTTACATAACATATAGACAGTCGGGTGTCTGTATTCCTATTGTAAAAATGGTACGTGGTAAAGCTATTGTCGATTTGTTGAGTTTTGGTCATTCCTGTGCAAAATTTACAAACAATTGCAATTATCGTATTATAGTGTATGAAATATTGCGAAACAATAAAACAACCGAATCCATAACAGAAAAGATACATTTGGGACGAACTCCAAATATTACACCAGCAAATTTAAGAGCTTTACTGATCTGGGCCAAATGATATGATTCTGGGCTCGTATATTTCTTTCTAATAATTTTCATTTTTATACCTATACCAATTTCTCGGTATCCCGGTAATGACCAAAAATGTGTAGAATTTCTGTAGGTTCTGAAAACCTATTCACATTAGGACTACTTGAGTGACGTGACGATTTTTTTTGCAAAAAAGAAATGGTTACTTTGCTGCGCCGAAATATGCCTTTCCCACGTCGCGCGGACTTTGAAGGGCTGTCAATCGGACACTGTTTAAATCAATCACATTATTAAAAGAGATTAGTGCACACTTTTTCAAGCACTACAACTTTCAGATTTGCAATTTTCTGAAAAAAAAAACACCCCTACAGAGCTAGAATGGCGGAAACCGATTTTTGGTAACTTTGTCGCTTTACCGTTCGCAATACCAACTTCTCGGTATCGCGGCAATAACAAAAAATGTGTAGAATTTTATTTTCAACCTTTTTTGTTCAATAACTTTTTCTGTGCGACCAATAGATCGCGAGAAAAAACAAATTTTATTGTTTTCAAGATGGCGGCTGTTTGGCAGGGGGTGGGGTAACGCCATTTTGGTTTTACACTTCCCTAATGACCCCAAACCACTGGGCAAGAGGAATAGCGGCGGCCAATTTTTTTAAGGTGACGGGGTTTTTTCCGACAGTTTTACTGTACTACCATGCAAAATTTCAGATATATCGGGCTACTTTTATGAACCCGTGTGCATTAGATAACATTCTTTTTGTATAACACGATTATAGTAGCCTTCTAAAAACATTCTTTCAAAATGTGTTACATAACCCTGTTCATTTTCAATGATCGTGTGTGTACACCGCATTTACTATTCAAAATCGATCTTCGAGTACAACCATTCGAATACTTTGCGCTGTGTTCTCGATTATTAAATGGAACTCTTGTCTTTCTACAGCAGTAATATCACAACAAAGACATTCCATTCCTGCAGTGGTAATTCATGCTATATTGTTGTTTAAATTATCCGGGACAGCGCGTACGCAGTCCCGACTACCAAAAATTACGCGCCCGAGTTATCCACATTAGGGATAATCGCAGGTGTCAGCCCAATCGTAGTGCAATGAAAGGGCCTCATCCTGGGGAAACCGCCTTATTGATCACGGTAATCCCTACGCCAGGTAAGTATGCTCTCCGATTCTCTTAATATTGTTTCTATATGCAAGCTATTCTAAAACTAAATGGGTGAGCTAAACCCAGCGCCATCTATATGTCTCGTATATAAATAAAATTCAGAAGTTTTCTGCTCAGAAGCATTTCGCTGACAAAGCAAAAATTAAGAGGGGCCTTTTCATAATTTTTGTGAACAGATGGCGCTACTGTAGATATCGTACTTTACCCAGAGTAAGTTTTTAGAATAAAGAACAGCATTATAACTTAAAATTTTTAAATGAAATTCATTTCATATCGTAGAAAACATATGAAAGTAGTCAGAGAAACATTTTTTTCTTGGATATGTGAACTGTGCTTCATAATTTCAGGTCATATACGATGGCAAAAAATACACAATTTATGGAACATTTTGACCTAAAATTGCTTTTACTGACTGCATAACGTAGTAACAATGCGTTTCTGACCATTTAAAATGAATAATTGTAATTCAATTAGGCTATAACCATTTTAGAAATAAATTGTTGACAATTTGTACTCAGCTGATAGAGATTGTGGTGTTCAATAGTTCAGTACTTTATGCAAAGAGGTCAGATGATATTCACAACAAAATGGGTTGGTCTCCTGAATATTTAAATGTCAATGTCAATTTAACCTCAAAATAATTTTGTCAACAAGGGCTGTTATGCTTTTATTTCCTTTTGCATAAAATAAGTACATTTAGTGTTAACAGTTTATTAATAAAGATCACAGTGAATAAATGGATTCGTTGGAAAACAACTACAGTTGTTAGCTCAGGTTAATAATCATGTGTAGCTGGCTAAAGTGTGTAGATTTGGTCATCATAAAAATGTTTAGTTTGAATGAAGTGGGTGTAATATTTTTTTATTAATATTAGCACTGCAGGCCTTCCAGGCCCATGGCTTTCGCTAACTAAAAATATTTTTGTGACTGTTTTTACTTTCCCATACCATAGGTATAGGAAAGTATTGATTTCGTGAAGATTTTAGTATTCGAGATTTCAACGGAAATACGCGTTTTGGACCTTTAGGAACCCAAAAAAGTGGTTTTTGTGAGGGGGTATATCACAATTGTGCATCGAGAATAAGCTTTTGAAAAAAAAAATCGAAACCGGAAGCGGAAGTTAGACATGTACCAGTTTTTGCATAATTAAAATTTTGATAATTTTGTCACGAACGGAGAAAGGTCATAAGGCAAATCAAATATTTTTGCCGACCTTCCTAGCTTTAACATTAAGGTCGCCATAATTTTTTTTAGCAGGGCCCTCTTAATGCGGTTTGCAATATTTTTAAGTTGAAGTTTTGGTTGTATAAAACAGAAAGCAAGGCAATCACAAATGAAAGTATACATTTGATGAAAGCTAAGAATCTAAAGCACTGTAATTTGAATAAAAACAAAAGATAATTGTCAACTGCGCCTCTGCACACCAGCAGCGAAGGAGAACACTTAAAAAAAGTAATCACAAATCATAATTGTTTTTATTTGTACCAAATATAGTAAATTAAAAGTATCTACACCACACAAAAGATATAAGAAACAATGTAGTAATGTGTAGAGTTATACAAGTATTTTAACAAAATAAATGCAAAATTTGATATACAGAATAATACTTCAAAACGCAATAAATACTTATTTTCTAACAAAAATTTGTTTGTTAATTAATAGGGCAATGTTTACAATATTGTCAATGAAAGTCCTAAGTTAGGTATGTAATTTATTATAAACATGTTAAAAAAGGCATTAGCATTATATTAAAAAAAAATAGTTACAAATGTATCAAAACACTATTGCAGTCCATGAGCCAGCCGAAATATTTGTAAAAATTAGATAGTTTTTCTTCAAATATGATTAATTTATCTGGATGCCTAAGGAACACACAAGAAAGTACAAACACTACCTCATGTCTTCATTATGGCCGATGGTAATTTAGATACTGCTGATCGAATACCTACTTTCAAACAAGGGTTTGCACTAAAACAAAATAACGTGTCTGTTTTCGGTTACGGTTCAAGTAGTATTAATTTTTGATTACGGTTTCAATTACGCTTTACTGCAGTTGCAAATTTCATTTTTGGTTTTGGTTTTCAAATCCCTTTTGGTGCAAACCCTTGCTTTCAAAGAACATTTTTTTTGAAAATGTTCATTTGGAGGTGTCATTTTGATGTTTTTCTAGCGTACGTATCAATTTAAACTTTGGCAACAGAATTTTTTTTTCCTTTTTGTTTTTTAATTTTCTCGTGTCCTTATTGCCTCTGTAATATAAGAGGGATCAAGACATCTTTTGTTTTTGCCTATATTGTTTCTTATTATTTCGGGGGCAACACAATGCGTATAAAACTTTACCAATTTGGGTACCATTTCCCTCTCCCAAAATTGAACATCTCTATATATTTCTTCAATGAAAAGTTCCACCTTGTCATTTACATATACAACAAAATAACACTTGGACCTTCGCGTTACATTTAGTTGACCTTGAACCTGCAAGAAAACCATAGCTATGTTATAACAGATGTACAATCATTTTAAAACGATATATTCGACTTACTTGATAGTAATAAGCATGGTTTCGCTGCAATTTTATTTGCCCATCAATTTTTCGTAAATACGTTTTTTTTAAAATTGCAACTACTTCTTCTATAGTTGAAACATCAAGCTGTGATGCGCAATATAAACTTTTCACTTCTAAAATAGCATCTTCGCCTATAAGCCCTAAAAATTATAAACATGATAAAGTTGTACAAAATGCAATACCGAAGGTGTAATAAATTACCATCGGGCGAAGCTCCTAAGAAACCGTAGTCTAAATCTACCCACAAACCAGTTCGTTCGACAGAGAGTTTTGTTTTTTCTTGAAACAGTCTAATAGCCACACCTTCTTTTGCGATACCATACTCTGTGGCTTCTGACCAAAATTTAGTTTCCGTTAAGCATGATTTAACCATGTTATGGCAAGGTGTGCTATCTCTTCTTCGTACTACTCTACCAAACAGTGATGCTGTCAGTCTTTGTTGCCTTTCGCTTTCAAACACTGGGTTACCAAACTGTCCCACAGATTCTTTAGCGATTCTATCACGTTCTGCTGTATCAACCTAAAAAATAATGATCGATAATTTAGTACATGATTTAAAAAAAAAGACGACGAACCTGTAATCTCTCAAATATTCTTTCACATTCATCCTCAATAAATGTTTGGTCTTCTTCAGGCTGTTCAGCCATTGGTCCATAATCTTTATTGTCCACTAAAACTTTTCTTTTCTTCGTTTGACTTTTTTTAGCAGCATCAGCATCAGGAAAAAGTCTTTTGCGAGCTTTTCTTTCTGAGCGTTGAACATTTCTAGTAATAAATTTTTTAAAGTGCTGGCCAGGACTTTGATGGGTAACTTTTTTCCATGGACTAGAGGGCCAGGCAAACTTTTTATTGTGCCGCAGACCAGAAAGATAGATTCTTCTTTCGTAAGAACCTCTTTGGATTAAATTAAGTCGCTTTCCCATGTTGAAGCGTGCAACGATGTTCATTAAACGTTCTGCTCTGTTGTTATTCTCATTTGTAATCAACAAATGAGCCTTGCGAATAAGCAAGTCTACAGCACCTATGGAAATCATATTATCAGTAATTATCAGATCTGACATTTAAATAAAAAATGATTGCCTACCATTTATGTGATTGTACATGGTAGTCGATTTCAAGTTAGGTATTCGGTTTTGTGCCTGGTCTCCAACAGTGTTGCATATTCCTTCTCTACAATTTGCGTGGTCGCCATACACATGGTGTATTCCATATTGCAGGTCACTCTTTAACATATTAACATCTTGGTCTGTTTTAGCATGCTCATAAATCGAACACTTAGCACGTTTCTTCAAAAGTTCGATTTTACCTTTAGTCAAAAGTTTTCTCCCTGCTAAACTAATCTGAGTGTCTTTTTTTAATTTGTATAAATGCTTTCCGTAATTTTTTAAGGCGTGATTAGTACACTCCACCTTTTGTACATCTTTGCCATATGGAACTTTCTGCTTAATGTTGGCAAAGACGCTTGAATCGCCATCAGCTATAAATTTGATGTATCGTAGACCATGCATAGTTTCACTTGCACAAAAACCTTCAATAACCATATCTGCTTCCATTGCAGGTGCCGATTTACTCCAATTTTTATAGCAGATATGTTGATTAGGTTCTCCATTCAAATTGGCTGCTCGTGTGCAAATAGAACAAAATTTATTTCTAACTGCTACAAAAAGTAGTTCACCTGTATGACGTCCAATGATACCAATCATTCCAGATGATGCATTATAATTTGTACCATATGAACGTTTGCTCCATGACCCATCCAAGTACACCGTTATCCAGGGAGTACCATCTTCACATACATTACCGATTTCTAAGGCATGTTCTCGCTCTATTGCACCTGCAGCTTCCATGCTTCTCCATAATGACATTTTCCATTCCTGTAATACAATATTAGGTCTTCTAAAACTAACAACACTATGGTGCAGCAATGCAGAAATGCAAAGGCTGGTGATACGATCTTTTAAAGAAACAAAAACTTACTTCACCAAATTTATTTTCTAATTCGTAGAACATGGCCTCTGACATTGTTGGTATGTCCATAGAACTCAATAGCTCAGACAAATGTGTATGAGTACTCCCTGATGCCAGAGTGCCCCAAACTGCCCCTGAGTTTATTAGGGAAACCGGCCTATTTGGATTTTCAGTATGAAATTGGTATTCCCTGGTACATACAGTACAACAGAAGATAATAGTACTAACTAATCCAGATTTGCGAATTTCTTTTTTAATATAAAGACGGCCAAGTGTACATAATTTAGAATGCTTGTACTGCAGCTGCAACGCCCAATTTAGAACAAATCCCAGTTCCACTATCCTATTCCCAGTAATGGGCGATGTTTCTACAGGATCATATTCAATGGTCAATTGATGTTTGTGGATACTGAAAACATTTTTTTTTAAGTAAAAGGAAAGAAAAAGGCAGAAATGTGTGTACCTGTCACATTCATCTGATGATATTATACCATATTCAGGGTCATTACTTTTCGTCTCTTTTCTGCATTGCATTTGATACTTTTTGGTGCACCAATTAGGGTTTCTACAAAATGAAAACATATACAATTTGTAATAATAAATAAAATTTCAAAACTATAAAATATGGTAGTGCAAATTTTACTTTAAAAAATTCTTGAAAGAAGGAAAAAGTTTTTTGTATACATGGCAAAGCTGAACACTGAACAACAATTTTTAGTCGTGTCACTTACTTTTCAATCATAACCTGGACATCAAAAAAGTTATCATCTAATTCTCTTCCAGTCAATTCTGATTCCAAAGCATTAGATTCATCACCTCTGAAAAATGTGAGACTTAGAAATCATAAAAAGGATAAATTAGATTACCTACCTATTAGTTTCACAGTCCTTGTTCAATAAATTTACAGGCAAATCATCAAAATCGCATTCAAGACTAAAAAAATATATAACTCTACGCATTAGAATATGAAATCAAACGAAAAATTTCTAAAAATAATGTTTAAAAAGGATAAAAATAACTCACCGATTAGTCGCAGTATCCTTGTTCAATTCATTTACTGGCAAATCGGGTAAAATTTCAATAAAATCAGGTTCGAGTCTAAAATTTATACTGCGTTATAGGCTTGGTTATAATAGGTACCTAATACAAGTGAAAAAAACATGGTCCCACCACTAATTTTCAGAAAAAGGTCACCACTAAGTTTACGGGGGGAGAGGCGTATGATTTGCGTTACGCCACTGGTGACCTAGATTTATATAATACACATTACTTACCTATTGCGTTTTCTTAATTTCCAGCTTAATTTAAAACTTTTTGAGCGTTTACTGCGCTTGGGATTTCTGGATGTATTTGTACTGGTATGCTTTCTACCCATTTTTCTATTAATTACACACACTTGTAGATATCACACTTTGCGGTCTTTATACAACCACACACAAATTACGATTTGCGTTGGTACGTCAAAAATCAAAAAATAATGCACAATTGGTACATTCACTCAACGGTACAACGAAACTCCGAATATTACCGGACACGTACAACAAAGCAAAATAAACATAAAATAAACACTCAGAGGTTATGTTACATGTGATGATCACGTGCTCATTTGTGTAAGCAGTAGCATGAACCTGCATAAATTAAAATGGTGAATGCGCCCTCTAACAGTGCAAACTGGAACTATCAATAATAATTAATTCAATTTTAGCGACACTAACGCTGCTGTGAAAAAATGCGCAACTAATCGTCCACAGGCCCCTCTTAATAATTTTGGTTTATCTCCCGAGGAAGTGGGAAAGGACTGCAGTCAAAGCCTCTGAGTTCGCAACTTCGGAAAAGTAGACATTACTCGCTTATTAGTTCAGCGGGGGGAAGGAAAACGGGTGGCCACGCGTGCCTTCCTCTACGAAAATTTTTGCTGCATTCTTGTTTTTTGTCCAAACTACGAGTACTCAAGTTGCAAACTGAATTCTGCGGGATTCGTCGCGGTAACCAGGAAGGGCCAGATCAGAGTGTCTCCTTATTTGAAGAGCAAATAAGGGGCCCCGTCCGAAGAGCGGGCGGGACCCTCCAAGAAGGAGGGAGCTGTCATAGGGCAAGGGCAAAGTGGCATTATAGTTAATCTGCACTTCCGATGCGTAAGCCTGGCAGGAACTATCATTGCAGCACGTGCAGTTTGTGGTTTCCTGCGATGCTTATGGCCTTGCAGATATTTCAGTGTACCCTATGCAGCGACTGGGGAAACAAGTACGTAAACAGAGTTACGTAAGTGAAATAAGTAAGTAAGTAAAAGGAATTCCGTAAGTGAAATGAGAAATAAGTAAGTACTAGTACTAGTAGAAAACACGTGAGTAAATAATTCAAGTATAAGTAGATAAATGAGGATACCTGATTGGATTAATTGGTGTTAGATTTGGTCAGTGCTAGAGTTGATCAGTTCTAAATTTTAGTCAAAAGAATTTTTATTGTGCTGTAATAGAGAAAAACTTGGTCTAGAGAATTATTATTGTATTTTGAAAGAGGAAAACTTGATTTAAAGAATTTAAATAGTGTGTACAAGAGAAAAAGTTGATTTAAAGAATTTATGTTTGATTGGTAACGAAAAAGTATAGGAAAATTGTATATTGAAAACTTTGTATATTGAGAATTATTTGTGAAATCAAAAATAACAGCAATATGTGGTCAATTTTAGCTGTTTTGATAACTGTAATGTGTGTAACAGAAACCTTAAGAAAATTAGAAAATGTAGATGTTGAAATTACTTCAGGAGTATATATACAGAGATTGCCTAATATCAGTTTGTATCAGCAGACTCAACCGATTTTATTTCGTTTTGCGAAACCTAAAAGTTTATTGGAATTAATGAACTGTACTTCCTTTGTAATTCTAGCAAGTCTACATGTGACGATGCTAATATAGAGTATTTAGCAATTAACGATGTTAACTTTAGGAGATTTGCAACTAATGAACCCATATTAGCAGATGACGGAGAACTAATTGATTTTCAATTCGCAACTCGGAACCATGTACCTAGAACATTCACGTCTAATTATGAGATTTCAGTCTTGACCCAGCGGATAGTAGAACAGAGACATGTAAGTGTACAAGACTTGACTTTCAAATCATCTTTTGAACACACAACTAGCCCTGCTCGTTGTAATGATAGTCGCTTACCTCTCTTAGTTTTGCTTGATGCTAGGATAAGATATGAGTGGACTCGTACATTTGCTAATATGTGTCAAAATAAAAAATTGCAATTAGATATAATTCCTATGGTAGATTTAGGAAAAGCTCTGAATAGACAACTCTTGCCGAAAGACTTTGTTGCAGTGTTAAAAGCACTTTCATCATACTACACCCTGCCTTTGATTGAATGCGCGATATCACCGGAAACCAGTATTGTGGGCGTACATGTTCCATTGATTCACCACCACCTGCAGGACCTTCAAGTACGCAAGGTTCTCACACCAAATTATGCATGGAATAACCACACCTGTACTATTGCGATGCCTACCTTCGACGTAGCCATTGCCAAGATCGCATCCGATGGACCATTTTCCTTCCAAAATGCGATCCCTTCAAAGACGAATTGTGTTTAATCACCGAGGTCTATGACGACAACGCCCAGGGCATTGCTTGTGTGCAGCAGGTACTAACGGGAGCCATTACAGACCACCTAGCTAACGTGTGCCCGGTGGCATGTCAAGAGACAGGACGAGATACCCAATTAGTACTACCAATTGGGATCAACAGGTTTCTAGTAACTCACCCTAAACCGGATTTAAGAGTGAGTTGCCCTAACACTTCGCATCCAGTAACAACCCCTAAATTTATTGGTGCAACGCACATTACCGTGCCTTGCAGTTGTCGATTACAAGACATTAAATTTCATTCCACAATATCCTTGCACCGACAAAGAAGCAATATTATCTATCCAACCCACTATTCCTGCCGCATGGGTTAATCTACAAGGACTTCGGATTCCACCCCATGGCGAAGCCACTCCAAAGTTCACGGATTTAGAAACCTGCCTTAACCAGCATTGGTTTCAAGATGCCTATAGTCCATCTACAACCAGTATCGCTTATTACCTCATAGCGACTTCCTATGTTCTCTCGATTTCTCTTTTCATCCTTCTCTGTCTATTATTCAAACGTTCCTCACAACGACTTTCGACACCTAATCTACTTCCTTTCTCTCGGAATTCCTCATTATTGAATTCCACTACTAACGTCAGTCTCAAGCCCAGTGTTTCTCATGACCCTATTTCTGAACCTGTAAGAATGATCGTTAGACGACCTGCGCTGCCAACGCCTCGTGGAGCCAATATGGACATAACCAACAGACCTTTGCCTACGGTGCCTACTCGATCCAGCATCCCTGACGACACCTACTATCTACAACCTCGTCAAGATCCAGAATTGCCTACATACGATCTAGTCGGACCTGCCCAAGTGTCTACAGCGCTACAAACTGGTGGTACATTACGTCAACTACAGCCGCGCCCAATCGCTCCATTAGCAGAAATTTCATTCACCGGATCAACAACTTCATCAGAAGAAACATACATGACGATGTCTGCCCATCCACCAATTCATCATACGTACAACTGTGATTTGTGATTTGCAATTTGTGATTAAAAATAATAATGGTAAACTGTTTAAAACTTACGTGCAAATTAACGGACGAAAACCGGAAAACGTTTAACACTGCCAACTAAAAGAACTGGACTTGACCGTTTGAGCGATAACCGTTTCCGCAGCCCAATACGGAAGTTATTTAGATTAATACTATCGCTATTGTTCGGCAAATGACTCACAGTGGGAACTTTTTTGAATTCATTGTATTAGGACTCCAGAAGTCTACAGAGCTTATATTTCATTTTATTGTGTTTAGATTAAGATTTTAGTTAAGGCTTGCTTGTAACCTCTTTTGTATCTGCGTGTTTGCAGTGGCGTTTCCCCCTAGGGTCGGCTGGGGTCAGCCTCTTTTTATATGCCCGAGGGAGATGTCACGAAAGCGCAAATATGATACATCGAGGATTTCTAGATATATTGCATTATGTATAATAATATGTTTTTCCCGAAGAGTTACGTGTAGATAAGGCCTAACCACGAGCTTGTTGTTCCTTAATACTTTCCTGGATGAGCCAATGTCACAGGAAGTATGTGGTGTGTTTTTCTGGTGTTTTCTGTTATTCACTGTCTTACGTGGTCTCAACCGCATACCCATCTTCAGGAGATATAAAAGGAGCAAGTTCGGGGTAGCGCCAGTTAATAGTTACCAGTCAGTTAATTAGTAATCGTCATTATTAGACAGTGCCCTGTCGCTGTCTACGCTAAGCATTAAGTTCTTCGTAACTGGCCCTTAGAAACATGTCCAGAACTATGTAAGTTAACACTTTAATAAACTGCTTTTATTTGTAATTGTTGGTATGATTTAATCGATCCTAAACTAGCTACGACTGCCTCTTTGCTGTCGCCAATATGAGCTCGAATCCCCCGAGTCGTAGCAATATCAGTTGGCTTACCGCAGTTATTGCGATTTTCAAAAGAGTTATTATGGAAAAAAAATCGAACCGCTACTCGACTACACCGACTTTAAAAAATCCCCCATATTCGTGTTGAACTGTTCTCATCAAAAGGAATCCATCAAAACTTCTACCGTTGACAGCAAGTTGTAAATGGAGGCTTTAAGCGCATTCGAGCAAGGAACCGTCGCATACTGTCTAATTATTCACGATACAGTGGTGAATACAACCCCTTCAGCGGTGAAGTCCGACGTCTATAATAAGCTTTGACATGTATGTCTAGTTAAACAAAATACAAGATAAATACAAAAGGTTGAGTGACTATAAATAGAGGTAGCCGGGTGAATTCTTAATCATATCACAATGAAAATTGTGAAGCAAAGGAGCACGTTGTCGGTAAAAAATTTTGACTTGGGTCACGTGAATAACATAAAAAAACACGTTGTGCTTTTACCAAACACATGTCGCTGTATTATTGCTGGACCCTCGAACTGTGGTAAAACAAACGTGATGATAAGCTTATTGCAGGAACGAACGGATTAAAATTTGAAAATGTATACGTGTATCCGAAATCGTTACACCAACCAAAATATAAATTTTTAGGGGTGTTATTGCGTCCGATAAAGGGATTAGGTTATTATACATTTAATGAACACGAGGATATTATGCATCCAAACAAGGCTAAACCTAATTCTATCTTTATTTTTGATGATATCATTTGTGATAAACAGAATGTAATGCGCGAATATTTTAGTATGGGTCGACATAATGCAATCGATTGTTTCTATCTCTGTCAGACATACACTCGCATACCGAAACATTTAGTACGCGACAATACAAACTTATTGGTGCTATTTAAACAGGATGAAATGAATTTACGTCACGTGTACGATGATCATGTTGGTACAGATATGTCTTTTGCTACATTTCGTGAACTGTGTGCTAAATACTGGAGAGAACCTTACGGTTTCCTGGTGATAAACAAAGACTGTGATCGAGGTCGATATCGTAAAGGATTCGATTCATATATATACTTATAATTATTACCAATCAGGTTACAACAGCTCTGTTCATTAGAGAAAGCGGTTCGATAGCGGATGATTGCTGTTGATATCAGTCCAAAAGCGGTCCAAAGCAGTCCAAAAGCGGTCAAGGCAGTCCAAAAGTAGTTCAAAGCAGTCGAAAAAGCGGTCCAAAGCAGTCCAAAAAGCGGTTCATCATGGATTACAAAACAAAGGAAGAAAAACAAAAAATCGAGAAACTTAGAAAAAGTATTCGAGAAAAGTATAATTCCCTGCAGAAAGGAAAATTCACCGCAAAAAAGTTATTTGAGGACATGTATAAGCCCGTAACGAAACCTCTTAAAGATATCGCTATAAAAATTGAAAATCAGTCACCTACTACTGCTGTTAAAACTGAGATAAAACCAATAAAAACACGATCTCCTTTACCATTACCTGCACAACGAGGTGCGCCTCCGCCTCCAGAGTTCTTAGAGAGTGAAGTTATAGGTGAAATAATGTCCGATGAAGAGGATGAAGTAAAGGAAGCCCCCACAGCATCTCATGTTTCAACTTTATTAGATGAATCGGCGGGAGGTTCGTTTCTTGAACAATATCATCCACTACCCAGAGAGTATGTGGAGCGAATGATACGCGATACAGAACATCTTACGGATACTACTTATGGGGTGCATTACGATGTACATAACGATAAATGGAAAATAGGTAATAGTCTAATCGATATTCGAGGTAAATATCTTGTTATTAATGGAAAGGAATACGAAGGAACCCCGGTTTATATGAGCTTCTAATTAAGAACGATCCAAAAAAAAGTTTCACCAAGCAGGATTAAAGATATTCTGATGGATACAAATGCCCATAAGCGAAATAATGACTCGCACAGTCAAGTAATGGGAACAAAGGCATTTAAATACACAAACATTATAAAACCTCTGATATATCCACCCAGCAGCAGCAGAAGCACCACTACTCGCAGAATTAAGAGTGTCTCAGGTAGGGGGCTATTCAAGGAAGTAGGAAAACCTGTAGAATTCAGATACGAGGATGATGTACACGAATTAATTGACGATCTGCATTTGAAATGGTCTGAAAAAGAAGCCGGTCATACGGGGCATCGTAACGAAATCATTTCCATAGGAGAAGAATTGTACGAAGCCGGTTACATTAAAGATCCCACGAAAAGTAAACGTTTTCTAGTTAATCTATAAAAATAATTGTAGGCGGTATAAATCGCGACAATCATCATGAGTATTGACAAGTTCGGACGTCATCAGTATCGTCATCATTCACATGTTATCGGTCCTCCTGGTGTAGGATTTAAGTTAACGATAATGGCGATTTCGATCTAGAAGGAAAGAGGTTAACTAACGTAGCAAATCCAATTGATGGTAGTGATGCTGTTAATAACAAAACGTTTTAATGCTTGACAAAGAATGTTTCGATGCACGAAATCAAAGAATTACTAATGTCGCAAACCCTAAAGATAGTTACGACCCCATTAATTTAAACTATTATTTGAGCACTAAGAATGATTGTAGCTTAAAAAGGTTAGTTAATGTACAAACCCCCATTGAGGGGACGGATGCATCTAATAAAGATTATATTGACGAGAAAGTTCGTGAAGTTGGTACTACAACACACATACAAACATTGGGCTTGATTAGAACAGAATTAACAAAGCGCAATGCAAATACCGAAATAGCCCATAGCAAATTTTTAAAAATTGACGGGTTAAATTTTGATTCTCAAGGGAAACGTATTGCTAATCTATCTAATCCTGTCAACGGTGATGATGCTGTAAACAAAATTTTGTCGACGACTGTATAAAAGATATAACTACAAAATTAGATGTTATTAATAACAACATCGCTGCTTTGCGAACACGATTAAACAAATCGAGTGGTGATGTGGGCGATATAGATTACGAACTATAAAAAAATGTCTAAAAACAGGTCGTTGAGGAGTTGCATAAACAAGCGAGACGAAATTTTCGTAGAAGACGGGTTATAATTAAAGGATTCGATGATTTATGGCAGGCTGATTTAGCCGAATTTATTCCATATGCTAGAGACAATAAGGGTTATAAGTACATTTTAGTTGTAATTGATTGTTATTCGAAATTCGTGTGGACCCAGCCTCTTAAATCGAAAAAAGGTATCGATATAGTTAAATCGCTGAAACAAATTTTAAAACAGGCCCAAGGTCGCTTACCCAGTAATTTGCAAACCGATCAGGGTAAAGAGTTTTACAACAGAGACTGTTCGCAATTAATGTCAAAATTTAATATCAACCATTACTCAACGTATAGTGTTAAGAAAGCATCCATACCCGAACGAGCAATTAGAACTTTGAAAAACAATTTGTATAAGACATTCAGTCTGCGCGGAAAATATAAATGGATTGATATTTTCGCCGATGTGACCCAGGAATATAACAATAGAAAACATCGAACCATTGGAATGAAACCTTCTGAAGTTACTGCTAATACAAAATTACCGCTTACAATAACCTAAAGATCTTCGGCCCACATCATTTAAAAGTTGGCGATATAGTACGTATAAGCAAATTTAAGAATGTTTTCGCGAAAGGTTACACACCCAACTGGTCAACGGAGTTATTTAAAATTGTAAAGGTTCGCATCACCAACCCGGTTGTATATTTACTCGAAGATATGCGAGGACAACCCATAGCTGGTGGATTCTACGAACGCGAATTGCCGATGTTTATTTGGTTGAAAAGGTGTTACGAAAACGTGGCAATTAACTGTATGTACGCTGGTTGGGCATGGATAAATCACACAATTAATGGATAAATAAGAATGAAATAGTTTGAAATGTATTATTGATAGCTAAATAAATAAAAAAACTGTGAAAATATGTGTTTTTTTCCTACCTTTCATAATAGCATCTCAGCTTATTACATCTAAGCATGCATGTAAACCTAAGTAAATAAAACACAGGTGTGCATTTAATACATTTATTGCAAGCAAAGCGTACATTTTACATAACCTACGTTTTTATAGAATAATGTCCCCATGAAAGGGTATCTATTTTATTTTCACAAATGTGTCTCTTATCATCTGCGCTAGTAAGAGCCACTTTAGTTTGACTTACACTATGTACAATGTGACTATTGGCTCTAATTAAATTTTGATTTCGAACAGCATCTTTGCTATCAAACAAACACTCCAAATAATCGTCGAAACAAATTGTGTTCTTAACTACATTTTCCAAGACACCTTTAACCTTTTAACAGCATCTTTACCTTCAACCCTCACACTGTACATTTTAGATCTTAAACCAATAAATTCTGTGATTATGTTACCGTTGCACTCGTCTTTCATTAGACCTGGCACTTTCTTGTTCACCAATGGAATGTTTTAGATATTGTCTTTGGGTAATCGCTTGTATCAAACATGTGAATGCCACGCCTCATAATATCATAAACATCTTCGCAAGTTATTTCATACAAAATACTATCTGTATCTGAATACAGCAACTTACAATCTTGATAACTAAAATTACGTAATATATAATTATAATGAAAATCGTATAAACAGGTTTTACTTACATCTAATATGGACATACCTACATATATCGGTTTCTTAAACATTATTTCAAGCTTTGATTATTCTATGGCTACAAGATTTTCGTTAAATATTGTTCGACTGTGAAAATTAGGTTAATAATATAATGATTAGCTCCATATCTTCCATGCCATCGCGTTACTAATTTAACCACTTTGTGTTTACGAACATTCTCCATGGTTTTACCGAAAACAGCGTTATTCATTAATTTAAATAGATTTTTCTCAAATTCGTTTTTGCGTTTGTTCTAAGTTGAGTGTTTAACTCAATGTATGATTTTAACCATGGATCTTGATCGAAAGATAGTATGCGATGCACTTTGGTAATATTTAAGCCGGTAATATTTAAGCCTGCAGATATAGCTTGTTTCAGATTCCTATAATGAATCACATATTGTTCTTTTTTATTCAACATTGTCATTAGTTTTGGCAGTTTTGAGTTTGGAGGAACAGAGTGTTCGGCACACATTGGCATATCGGCATGAAGATTGTGTAGCGTTATATCGTTTGGATACTCAATATCTACTTCTAATATGTACCTTTTTGCTGACTCATCGCTGATACTGTTAAAATCAAATCAGCTCATTTCTGTATGAGTTAAAAAACGAAAATTGTTGTAGGGTAGGTACAAGTTATTCACGTCGTAGTACATGATGTACCTTGAGGGTTGCGTGGGGTTGTATCCTGCTGGACAATATTTATTGTTTGCCTTAGAATATCGCTTCGAACATTGACTAATACCGCCACGTATACCTCGCTCGATAAACAACAACATATCTATATCGGATATGAGCGCTAGTTCTATTTGTGTATATTTCAACATGGCATCCCAGGTATATCCAGGTAATGTGTAATAGTGGGCGGGATCTAATCCGTATGTTTTATGGCAACTCGCACGAAAGTTTTCAAAAATATCGGCCAACAACAAAATATCTGTTTTTAAATATATCATCGTATAATCTTGAATTGGTTGACAATTAAACGCGTTCCACACTTCAACAGCGTGTGCATAATCTTTATCTGAAATGTGTACACCTTTTAACTTACTGTGAAATTTATCTTTTGACGGCAATCTAGTTTCTGATAATACATCAGGGGAAGTTATGTAATCATATGGAAATACACCTTTACGTGTTAGCAGAGAAAATTGATGTTCGCTTAATTGCTCGTTTTGTGCCTGTAGAATTTTGAAATCTTCTTTTTTTAATTATGAAGCCAATTTATCTAATCCAGAATTCATAAATTTAAATAAATCGATAAATCTAAACTTTAAATTACTGGCATCATCGTGAGTTTTAGTGAAAGAAATATACCTCTCTTTGTTCTGAGGTAAAACATAAATGTTGCCCGGAAAAGCTGTAACGACATCTTTTATCAAGAAATGACTGTCATAACCGCTAAGGTTATGATAAACAACCGGTATTACTCGATCGATTTTATAATTTAAATTACAATTTTGATGTGCCGGACCTCTATAATTACCGGTGAAATGACAATGATCTTTTACCTTGATATCATCATCCTTAAAAGGTTTCGTGCAAATATAACGATTAGATGCTTCTCGATATTCGCGTTCTTGCAATTCATTTAGTTCTTCCATTTGAACTACGGTCTGAAACGGCGGTTTAACTCTAACCCAATTTCGTACAATTCTTTGCCAAACCATCCATGCAATCCGCACCCGTATATGATTTATAATGTGAAAGTGAATCATCATACGAACATTGCAAATAATAACCTATGCTGCAGGCTTGATGTTTTTGATACTTTACAGTGTTACTCCCCACCTTTTCAGTTACAGGATTTAATACACATTCAATATCGCTATATAAAATAAACGGTGCGGTTTGTTTATATTTATAATTAACGAAGGTTAGTTTTTCACCAGGTCAAGGGTGATTAATTTTACACTCGTTCAATTTTTTACAATCAATTTCGTGAGCGTCTAACCTTTGCTGCTTATAAAAATAGTGCAAACATCTATCACATATATAGCATTTACGTTTACGTTTTGCCAACTGGTTACTTACAAGTCTACTTAAATTTTAATCCAGCAGTAATGGTAATGTACTTTGGGCTCGGGGTCTACAGCGTCGGGGTCTACATCCATCAGTTCATCGATATTTGTGTCCATCATATTCGCGGGATCGGTAAACATAAGCAGGTTCACATTGATTCTGCTTCTTGTCTGAAGTTAGATACGCGGGGCACACATTAATTCCGTATTTGTTTCTGTTTAACACATACACATTGACGGAAATGTTTGGATTGTTTTTTTCAAACCTCGGAATTTGAGAAATTTTCACTGGGAAGTCCAATCCTTCACAATTCAACACATCCAAGTAATGGCGGTATGAAGATAGTCGATCGCTGTGAGTGTTGGTCGGATGAAGGACGGACACGATCGCCCACGCAAAACAGGTCTGATCATCATTTTTCACGTTGACACACGCATGCTTCTTTTTTATATATTGCGGTAGTTCGATGTGCGAAGATGCATGAAATACAGTACAACTGTTTATATATACAGCTAACAATATAATTGCCGATAACGCCCATCCGCTTTCTTGTTCTTCAAATTCACTTATTTGATTCAAAATGGAATCTGGCACGTTATCGAAATACCACTGATTTAAGATTGCGCGATTTTCGACATGTTCTTGCAGAATTACATTGTTTTTCGTGCTAAAATATTTCAAGTCTGTTATAACATTGTCTTTGGTTTCTTTAACAAACTCCCCGCAAAAGGTGGTGTTCACTTTCATAGCGGTTTGAAGTTTCTTATGCACATTCTTTATACGCGGAGCAAATAAATGAAATGCATCTTGTAAAAACGGTTTGGGGTCTTTATGTTTTAAATTTACAATCACTCCGGTTCTAAGTCTGTATTTGTATGCGTTTTCCATCTCTTCCCCCACTATTCGCGCACTTATAGGTTGTTTTCTCGCCCCCGCGCCCGTTTTATTGATATGAAGATTACGTAGTACTTTTTGATATCTCTTCATGTGTCCACATAGTTTCCAGATGACGTTTTTCACCAATATTTAAATTGTCCACACGAACAGCTTTTTTTAGTAGTTTAGTATTACATTTACAATGTTTTATTAGCATTTCCACTTCCCTCCGTTTACACCCACCCTTCACAATATTTTTTTCAACACATTTCAGCATAGCTGATGCGGGTTACGCTAAGCCTGCCATCTCTTCTCCTCTACGTTGACGAATGGTTTTCCTATAGATTAATCTTTATCTTATATACAAATGTATTCGTCCCGCTTACCGTTTATCTGCTACCAGTTCTTGTGGTTACGCGCGCTCGCTTTATCAACTCTTGTGGTTTCTTATCAGCTTATTCTTATCGCTTCGTGCCGCAAAAATTAATTAATTTTCTTTGATAGCATGCAGCGGATTCTAGGTTCGCTCTCAAGATTATGGTTTTCCTGCGAGATATTTTCAACAGGATACTCGGTTTAGTCGCAAGATTATGGTTTTCATGCGAGATATTTTCAACAGGATACTCGGTTAATTAGTACTATTTAGGTTTTACTTTGCGATATTTGCAACAGGAAGTCCACTTCGGTCGTTAGACTAGTGTATCTCGCCTGATTTTCGCTCCTCTTAAATTGGTATAAAAGTGGTATACAAGTGCAATTTAAATCAAAACTATTGTGTTAACACGCAACATAAAACTGTGAGTTCGGGTACTATAAAGATTACCACCTTAAAATATAATAATCGCGAATAATTGAAATATTGCTTCGTGTTGTTTACTTTGAACACCTTGGTAAGTCACCTTCAGTTTATCAACGATGTCAGCATGCGCAAATTGTACGAAGCACATCGCCGATCGAGAAACTTCGAAGCTGCAGTGCGATGGTTGTAAGCGCAGTATGCATTTGAACTGCACTGACTTGAAGTCCGAAGACCGCGTTGCCCGGCAGAAATTGCGAGGCATTAAAATCGTCTGTAATCAATGCAGCTCGAACATGGATCAATTTGCTGAACTTAAATTATTGCTAAAGAGTTTCAGGGATGAAATTCAAGGAAAATTTGATGATATTCACAATAAGTTGGCTGCATTCACCGCAAAAATTGCCGCTGTTGATTCTTTCTCTTCGCCTCAATTTACTGATAAGATAGCAAATGAGGCCCTTGATCGGCTAACCAGAGAAAAAAATGTTTTTGTTAGAGGTGTGCCAGAAGTGCAAGATTCTATCGATGTTAAAAAAGAACATGATAGCAAAGCAATAAGAGAGGTTCTTTCGACTGTCAATTGTAATTCTAACCCGGTTACCATGTTTCGTGTCGGAAAGCCAGATAATCAACGCCCTCGTATGATAAAAGTAATAATGCCAAACGAGCATGATGCCAAACAAATATTGCGAAACAAAAGCAAACTACTGGAAAAAGCTTCAACGAAAAACATGTCCATCGTCGATGATAAAACTCCTGTACAAGCACAATGTTTAAAAGATCTTCGCGCTGAACTTGACATGAGAAAAAATAATGAACCCGATTTAACCATCAAATATATAAATGGAAATCCGAAGATTGTCACTATGTTTCGGAAATAGTAAATTATTATCAACTTTCAACGACTGGCTGCTTTTATATACGAACCTTGGCTCTCTTAAGGCTAAATTCAATGAATTTTTGTGTACCGTCCAACAACTTAAACCGCAAATTATGCTTATTTCTGAAACCTGCCTTAAACCTACTGATCCAGATACTCTGGTTAATATTCCCGATTATGTAATCTACCGGCAAGATAGAGAGCGTACTGGATGTGGAGTCTGCATTTATCTGGCAAAACACATAATCCAAAATTTCTCAGTTACACAAATTGATATTTCCATACCTTGCATTGAGGCTATTTGTCTCCAACTGCGTTGGAAGTCATTTTCTCTTAACTTAGCATGTATATACCGATCTCCTGATTCCCAATTAGTTAATGACATGGTTCTTTTTCAAAAACTAGAATATCTCTCCTCACTCGAAAATGTTGTTGTTACCGGAGATTTTAACTTCCCCGATATATCATGGCCAATAACAAATATTCCTGCAACAATAAATTCACAGAGTCTCTTTATTGAGTGCATCCAAAACTCAAATTTATACCAACTTATATCAGAACCAACTAGATTTCGTATTAACAATATACCTTCCATATTGGACTTAATATTCAGCAATGACCGTCAGCTTATAACAAAACCCAGTATAGAAGCTCCTATAGGTATCTCAGATCATGCTGTTGTAATTTCACACCTTCAGTTTACCCTCAGTATCCCTAATAAGCAAGATAATTTAATTTCGTATGAAAAAACCAATTATGACAGCATCTCGCAATGCTTGGAGCAGATAAATTGGCAGAACCTTTTCGGCAAAATAGACAACCCAAGCGAAATGTGGGAATTATTTCACAATACGTTGTCAGAGCTCAAGAATAAATACACAACAAAAAGAAATATGTACAGAAATTTTATTAAACCCTGGATTAACTCTGAACTGCTATCTATGATCAAATATAAAAAGAGTCTATGGCGCAAATATAAACACACAAATCACACTGTTGATTACCAGGCGCACAGAGCTTTTTCAAACAACGTTGCGGTTATCTGGCGCCCCCGTATCTCACATACATGCAATCGTTTTTTGTTTAAATTATTTATTTTGTAGTTGTTAGTAGATGTCGCCCCCCTACAGATTACTATAAACACTTTAACTATTTAACCGCTAGATGGCACATCGTGTACAGTTCGGCGGCTTATCAGTTCTTGCGGTTACTCGCGCTCGCTTTATCAGCTCTTGCGGTTTCTTATCAGCTTATCGCTTCGTGCTCATTTCTGTAATAATAATATATTTTCGAAAGGGCTGGAAACAGCTTCAGGCCCCCTCCCCCGGCCCCCGCCCGCCGGCCCCCGGCCCCTGCCTCCTGCGCAGCATGGGGGCCCCGAACCAGGACTCCGCCCCAGGCGCAGGCGCCCGACACCTGCGCAGACGACCTGCGCTGCGCGATGCGCAGTCTGACAGGCTGCGCGAATTTGAATTTCCCGCCAAAATGACATCACTTCCCGAGGCAGAACCCGCTTTGGTTATCTACTTACAGCCATCAGATTATTTTCATAAATGTAACATTTTAATCTCTGTTTGACCCGCGCTAGTGGTGTCACAATAAACTGCATTATTTTCTATGTATTATTTCTTGTGTTGTGCGGGGTTTTTGTTATATATATATAAATAAAATTTGTGTTATATGTGTTTTTGATTTGATTTATGTGTAAGAAAACTGCTTATTAATTAATGAACAGGTAATAAACTACTCAAACTAATAATTTATGCGAATACAGCTATCAGATTACTTTCATAAATAAAATTGGTGTTATATGTGTTTTTTGATTTGATTTGTATGGGTGAAAACTGCATATTAATTAATGAACAGATCAAACTAATAATTTATGTGAACACAGCAATCAGATTACTTTCATAAATAAAATTGGTGTTGGATGGTTTTATATGTGTGGGCGAAAACTGCTTATTAATTAATGAACAGGTAATAAACTACTCAAACTAATAATTTATATAGCTATCAGATTACTTTCATAGCTCAAATTCTTTTTATTTATTTATGTAGTTATCAATACAGTTCATCCGCCTTAATAAATAATATGTAGCTACTACTATGTTGAAACATGATTTATCTTTTGTTGTCGCGGTGTCTAGGATACAGTTACAAACCTCATGTGAAAACTTTATTTTGCACAATTACAACTATAAATTCAATAGGAGATCTGTTGGCGATCACTGTGCATTGATTTGCTCGAGTGTTAAATAAATATGCATGATTGATCATTTTTAGTAGTTTAAATCACATTGTATCATAAATCGAGGAACAAATTTGCTGTTGCAGCCGATAGCGTGCTTGGTTTATCATTTAACACATCCGTTGCGGTTATCTGGCGTCCCCGTATCTCACATACATGCAATCGTTTTTTGTTTAAATTATTTTAGTTACTAGATGTCGCCTCGTACAGATTACTATAAACACTTTAACTATTTAACCGATAGATGGCGTATCCTGTACTGCTTGCCGCTTATCAGTTCTTGTGGTTAGTCGCGCTCGCTACATCCTTATCGGCTCTTGCGGTTTCTTATCAGCTCTTATCGCTTCGTGCTCATTTCTGTAATAATAATGTATTTTAAAAAAATGCCATAAGGACACTTCCAATTTTTAATATGTTATAGATGGCTTCATTTCCAGATGGGGGTTAACAGGCAGTGTGGGGATGCCATTTTTTCACCCGTTTTCCGTTTTTCCCACCCGTTTACGAGATACAACCCCTTATTTGAGCCTCCAGCCCCCGGTGGCATTTCCCGGCTTCCAGCCCCCGGCCACCTGCTTTCGGTTCTCGGCTTCAGCCCCTGGCCTCAGCCCTCAGCCTCCGGCTCCCGGTGCAGACTCCACTTCCGGTTATACCTTCTGGGCCATGATGCAATACCTACCCTACAACGACCTTCTGGTTATTGTTGACACAAAAAATGCTTCTTTTCCTACAAGAAACTCTTCAGTCACCTTAACTTGCTCTCTAAGGGGTGATTACGTCATGCTTCGGATGGACATGCCATCCAGTTCAGAAGTGAGGTTATGTTTTGGGTTTCCCTATGCTTAAAGTGAGCCAGAACCCGCTCTGCCCATCTACTACCAACTAAGTTCTTATTTAGAAAAACACGTAGACAACACCATACTAAGAGCAAACAATAATACGCAAAAATGTGAAATTAAATCGATGTATACCGTAGATTTTTCAAAAACCGACTCTATCGGTCGGATGCTAGGATTCAAACCAATCGAGTACAAACCTAACCATACTCACACAGCCGAATTGGATATACAGATAATTAAACATACAAACGTCTACATCGAATGCAACATCACACGGGGTTCTTATCGCAACAACTTGCCCGCTCACATCTTATATGGGGTTGGTATTTCCGTGGCGCCTGGGTTTCGTATGGAAAATGTACCAACTGCACCTATTTATTTGGAGGTTAATGTAGAAACTATTTATAACATCGAGATCCGCCTTGTGAATCAGAAGGGTGAACTAATAGATTTTGGAGGCGAACAAGCTAGCGTAATATTAGAATTGAAAGATAATGGGGATAAATTTTAATTATAAAGTAGGAGGTGGTATAACATCAAAGTTTAATCGTTCTCCAGCTTCCGAAGAACTGACACGTGCAGAAAAACAATTTCTAACTTCTATCGGATTGGAAATAGTGCAAGATGGCGGTAGACAAACTAAACGTATATGAAAAACCGCATTATGAGAAAGACATTGGACGGATGGCAGCTGGATAATAAACCTATGCAAACCGTACTCGTCGTTAATGCAAAAGGGAAAAAAAATCGTTTCCGTTCCATTGAAATTATACACCGGATTTGCTGAGGACTGTACATCAAGAGTTGATTCTAATACGCTTGAGAAACGATCTAAACTGTTTCCAAAGTGATACCGATAAGGCAACGATTGAACTCACCTCTATTCAGTGGAAAGTATTGCATGTGGAGCCGAGCGATGCCGCCAAACTACAATTATAGAATAAAATTAACCGAAACACTCTGATAACCGCCGCTTTTCGAGAATGAGAACTATATAATTTACCTGCTCTTAAACAGGCCAAATCCGATGTGTGGGCTCTTAAGACATCAACACATTTGGAAAAACCCCGATACGTTTTGGTTGCTTTTCAGAAAAACAAATTGAATAATAAAGACGCTAAAGCAACCGATTTTGATCATGCAAATATTTACCAATCTCAAATTGCATCTTAATTCAGAACGTTATCCCTACGAAAATTGGAATCTAGATTTTGCAAACAATAAATATTGTCACAAAAGCGCAAATATGATACATCGAGGATTTCTAGAAATATTGCATTATGTATAATAATATGTTTTTCCCGAAGAGTTACGTGTAGATAAGGCCTAACCACGAGCTTGTTCCTTAATATTTTCCTGGATGAGCCAATGCCACAGGAAGTATGTGGTGTGTTTTTCTGGTGTTTTCTGTTATTCACTGTCTTACGTGGTCTCAACCGCATACCCATCTTCAGGAGATATAAAAGGAGCAAGTTCGGGGTAGCGCCCAGTTAATAGTTACCAGTCAGTTAATTAGTAATCGTCATTATTAGACAGTGCCCTGTCGCTGTCTACGCTAAGCATTAAGTTCTTCGTAACTGGCCCTTAGAAACATGTCCAGAACTATGTAAGTTAACACTTTAATAAACTGCTTTTATTTGTAATTGTTGGTATGATTTAATCGATCCCAAACTAGTTACGACTGCCTCTTTGCTGTCGCCAATATGAGCTCGAATCCCCCGAGTCGTAGCAAATGGTGGAGGCTGCCGTGCTATTTTTTGGGCCTAGTAATTGCTTAGCATATTCTATTAATTTTCATTTTTTTTCCAAATTTTTACTTCAAACTATTGTTATAAAAACTACATCCAACAATTATGAATAATTTTGCTTGTAATGACTTCTCCAGAAAACAAAGCCACTGCTAGTACCCCTAAACATCTATATCCTACCAGAAACGCTCTTCTTAAACCACTCTCAGATTCCACTATTTTCCAACCAAGGAAAAGTTTAACAAGGTCACCTCATTCGTCCAGATCACCTAGTCCTACTAATACCGACTTACGTACATTCGAAGATAACGACACAATTTATAATATTCCTTCCTCAGATATTTCACAATTAATCAATTTTCAAAACGCAACCAGCGACCCGTTTTATATTTCAGTAAACGAACATAACATTGAAGTTACTTTGTCTGATCCACCTATAACTGCAGTAAATCGTGCTCCTAGTAATCCTGCTACCAATTCTAAAACTACTGACAAAATTTTGTTTCAAAATTCTGAAGAAACCGCTGTCAAAATTCCTATTAATAATTTTCCTTTAACAGACAATATGCCTGACGAAACTAATAACGTGCGAGAAACAACCCTTCGAGATACTCAAAATGTTGCAACCTCCGCGATTTATCCTAAATTTGTCAGTCCTCAGTCCTTCGTACCAGGTGTATCAAATTGTATAACCTTTCTGCAAGATTTCGAACGTTGTGCCAACTGTAATAATTGGGGTGATACAGATAAAATTCGACATTTCGGAAACTTTCTAAACGGAACCGCTAACACTTGGTATAATTCTTACAAACATGATCCAGCAAATGCATTTAAAACTTGGAAATCAATTACCGACGATTTTAATTATCAGTTTGGAGGTCATTCAACACTTCGTACAGCGAAAAAGCGTCTCTTTCATAACAAACAACAGCCAAATGAAAATTTATTACACTATTATTACGGATTACTTGAAATTGCCGATCAAATTACTCCGAAAATATCAATTGCCGATCTCCGCGACTATTTCGAACAGGGGCTACAACCAATTTATAGGACCACATTTCATATTCTTTGTCCATCAGAACAATACCTTAACGGAAGCTTCTTTCCGCGATGCAGTTTTTCGTTTGGCAGATATGCAAAGTCTCGCCATGCAGGATATTTTAACAAAGCATACAGCTTCGCTTTTTGCCGTAACTGAGGCAAATAGGGAACGCACATCGACGCCGAACTGGCAAACAAACCGAGGATGGCACCGATTTAATAATTCGCGCACACATGACGGGCGACCGCGATGTTTCACATGCAATCGTCCAGGACACTATTCGGTGGATTGCCGCAGTAATAATCAACATACTACTTCATTTTCCCGACAATCTAATTCTAGAGGACGAAATCAATTTCCTAGGGATCGTCAACGCAGAGTAACTTTTTCTCGGTCTAACAGTCCATCCCCAAACGAACAGAGGCGACACGATGGCAACCGCCTTTAGAGGAAACCGTGCGTGTCGCTGAACAAATGTCACCTTCTTTTACTGTTACTACAACTTCTAGCAAAATTTTATCGATTATTGGCAAAATATTCCTTACAAACGTTTCAATTATAGTGGACACAGGTAGCTTTTATAATATAGTACATGCGGATTTTGTAAAAAATAATCCTTTATCCGATGTACAAATTAAATTAACCACAGCAGGCAATCATAAAGTTTCTGTGTTAGGAGAAGCGAATATTTCTATTTCTTTAGATAATGCAGCTATGGATATAAAAGCTTTAGTTGTTGAAAACCTACCAGAACCATTAATTTTAGGTGTACAATTTCTGAAAACTACCCTAGCAGTCATTGATTTTTCAAATTCACAAATCATTTTCCATTATAAATCACCGCCTTTAAAAATAGCATTCCATGCTAACGACCTCAACTACGGAAACTTATGTTCCTTATCGGCTACCGCGATAAATGACACATCTGTAGCTGAATTTAAAGTAACCTTGTTAAATGACATCATTCTTGATAAGAATGCTGCAGTCTTAGTAAAAGTAAATATAAAACCGCAATCTCCTGACGACGATAGTGCATCACATTTTTGTATGAATAATTTCGATTTTTTTCCGTGCGAACGACACCTTTCAAATAAACACATTACAATTTCTAAATTCCCTCACTATGTAAATAATCAATACGTGGTACAGCTTGAATCTTTAATTTTACCTAAGACTAAATTATTTCCTACTTCAATTATGACCAATACTCTTTTAATTCAAGGCGATACCGAGAGTGTTAAACAAATTTCACATGATGTTAATCAAAATTTAAGGGAAACCGAGCGGGCTGAATTGCAAAGCCTTTTAGATGAATTTTCGGATATATTTGCGGAATCTACAGCATCGATGGGATTTACCGATTTGGTAACCCACTCCATCGATACTGGAGACGCACCGCCAGTCAAATCGAGACCTTATCGTGTTTCATACTCTGAACGAGAAATTATTCGCAAACAAGTTCAAGAAATGTTAAACAATGACATTATCGTACCTTCTCAAAGCCCGTGGAGTTCACCTGTAGTTTTAGTTAAGAAAAAAGGGGGAGATTATCGTTTTTGTATAGATTATCGGAAACTTAATTCAGTCAGAAAGAAAAATAACTACCCCTTACCCCTTATTGACGACATTTTTATCCATCTCGACAACGCTAAGTATTTCACGTGTTTAGATTTGTATGCCGGTTACTGGCAATGTGGCTTAGATGAATCTAGCCAAGAAAAAACAGCTTTTATAACCCCTGACGGATTTTATCACTTCAAAAAACTACCCTTCGGTTTGTCCACAGCCGCATCGACGTTTCAATCATTAGCAGACCGTGTTTTTGAAGGTTTAAAATGGAAAGAATTAATTGTTTACTTAGATGACATCCTTATTTTTTCAACCACTTTTAAAGAACATTTAATTAGACTTCGTCATGCCTTTGACAGATTAAGAAAAGCCGGATTAACACTCAAACCATCAAAATGTACCTATGCACAAACTAAAGTCAAATTATTGGGCCACGTAATTTCTGAAAACGGTATAGAACCTGATCCAGATAAATTAAAAGCTATTTCACAATTTCCTCAACCTTACACTGTAAAGAATATTCAAAGTTTTCTAGGGTTAGCCAATTATTATCGTAAATTTATTCAAAATTTTTCTCAAATAGCAAGACCTCTCTATGAACTTACTAAGAAAGATGTACCTTTGGTATGGACTACAGAACATGACTCTGCTTTTCAAACACTTAAAACTAAATTAATAAACCCTCCTGTTTTGGCTCATTTTGACCCTGAAGCTCCGAAGGAACTACGGACAGATGATTCTGGAATAGGCATCGGCGCCGTACTATTGCAAGAAAAAGATAATCACTTATAATACCATGAGTAGTCAAAGTTATGTCGACTATTTTTGCGGTGGTGTCACGACTGTCCATTGCGCTTTGGTACGATTAGGACGAGTGCGCTAGCACGAGTCCTAATCCCAAGGGCAATGGACAGGAGTAGTGATACCACCGCAAAAATAATCTACTCAACTTTGACTAAGAATGGTATTCGAGGGACTATTTAATGAACCAAACTACCTTTTCAAATTAATTTTCAGTAAATCTAGCAACAAACTACGCAATTTCTATAGTAACAGAACACTCATATTGACTTTTTCTAATAAAAATCGCATTTGTTAAAAATAGTCACTTGAATACCTTCTAGGAAGATATATCCACTGACATTTTTTTGATTGGTCAAGAAACGTCAGAATTCTGGATTTTCATTGGTCACTTTTTGACAGATGACAGGTGAATTGAATAGTCAACTTTATCCTATTGCTTATATTTCTCGGTCATTAACAAAAGCCGAAGCAAACTATTCCATTTCAGAACTGGAAGCTCTTTCCATAGTTTGGAGTTTAACTTATTTAAGACACTTAATTTTTGGCCGTCCAATCAAAATTGTTACAGACCACCACGCTATTTGTTTTATTAAAACTTTGAAAAATCCCAAAGGCAAATTAGATCGATGGGCTATTAAATTATCTGAATTTGATTATACGATTGTGCATAAACAAGGTAAACGTCATACGGATGCAGACTGCTTGTCGCGAAATCCTGTTGACATTCCAGCATCAGGGGATGACGACGATTTAGTTGATGTTCCAACATACCTATTAAAAACGGATGATATTTCCAAATTACAAACTCAAGATTCAAAATTAACAAATTTGATAGAAATACTTCAAAAACCAGAACTAGCCGGTATAGGTTCGAATAAACGTTCAAAAAAATTTTTCCTAAAAGACAACATTTTATATAAGAAAAATTGTAGTACAGAGGGTGAAGCGGATTTAGTAGTTATACCTGAAAACTTAAGAGAGGAAATTTTGTTTAGCCATCATAGCGACCCCTTATCAGGTCATTTAGGAGTTACAAAAACTTATCATAAAATTAAAAATAGGTACTATTGGGATAACATGCTTAAAGACATTAAGAAATCCGTTAAGGGATGCCCTGACTGCCAAGCTCGAAAAGGGCAAACCCTTTTCAAACCTACGGGATTATTACAACCGATTTTAGTGTCGCTTCCTTTTGACAGGATAGGAATTGATTTATTAGGGCCCTTTCGCCGAAGTAAAAAGGGTAATACTATGATCGTAGTAGCTATTGATTATGCGACTCGTTGGGCTGAAGCCAAGGCCTTACCCAATGGGAAAGCAGGACCAGTAGCTCAGTTTATTTTTGATAATATAATTAGTAGGCATGGGTGCCCTCGTTATATTTTAAGTGATCGTGGTAAAACGTTCCAATCAGAATTAGTCACTGATTTATTAAAAATCATGGGGATTCAAAGTAATTTCACAACTTCCTATCACCCTCAGTGTAATGGACTTTGTGAACGGCTAAATAAAACATTGGCAAATATGTTATCTTTGTACACTAATACGAATCAAACCGATTGGGACTTATATTTGAATCATGTTGTTTTTGCATATAATTGCGCTCGCCAAGACACCGCCAAAGTGTCACCTTTTTCTCTCGTGTATGCTCGGGAACCAGTCCTACCAACGGAAGCTTCTCTAAAACAAACAGTTCAATTAGAGGAAGTTCAGAAAATTCGAGAACGTGCATTATGGATACGCAATTATGCTATTGAAAATATTCATAATAAACAACTAACGGACAAGGCGCGTTACGACTCGAAACACCGTGAAATAAATTTTAGTGCGGGAGATAAAGTAAAAATATTTACTCCAGTTCGTAAAGTTGGCCGAAGTGAAAAATTACTCCTAAGATGGTTCGAGCCGTATACCATTATTGATAAAAAAGGTGAAGTAGATTACCTAATCCGAATGGGACCGCACCCAAATTCACGCACCGAGATTGTCCATGTCAGCAGAATACTTCCGTATCACGATCCTTGGACTCCTTATCCAGAATCCGAACCAGCACTCTCCGATTGTGAATAGGGAGTTTGTTTGTCACAACTTCCATTTTTCTTTTCTTAGCAACCATCCATTATTCGGAACACCAATTTATGCGGACTTGCAATTCTTTCGCGGCAAGCGGAATGAACTAGTGCTAAAGGAATTTGCGGGCCTGAATAGCCGGACAGGTCGGCTAACCAAATATGTGTTCCGGCCTCCGTGTCTGTGGGAAGAGTTGCCGGAGCCGCAAGCTATCACAAATAGTTGGTTGATCTCGAACCTCCACGGGATCAGTTGGGATGCGGGGACGATCCCCTATTCCCATCTGCGAGCCATGCTGGCTCAATACTTGGCGGGGGCTCGAGTGATCGTTAGAGGGAGCGAGAAGGTAGCCTTCCTCCAAAATCGAATTCCGAATCTTCGCGTGGAGGAGGCGGCATGTAAAGTGCCCTTCAGGGGGACAAGGCCATGCCAGCTACACCAAGGAATGCACCATAAGTGTGCCTGCGAGCAGGCGCAATATTTACACTCTCTTAGCGAAAGTCAAGCGTTAACTTACCCCACGACAAGGGTAGACCGCCCCTCTCTCCAAACCCGGCGAAATTCCAGAAGGGTTGGCTCCACTGCCGGAAGGACCAGTGAACAGCCACCAGCAACCTCCGACTCCCAGAATGAACCAGCAGAGCAGCCCATTCAGTGGGACGCACAGCCACCAGCCGCAACGCCGCAACATTTGAATATCTTGCCGGCGGGGGCTGAAGAGGATAGTGAAGATGAAGACTTTGAAATACAACCCTAAAAATACCAATTTCATGCATTTATTTTATTTTGGCCTTAAGTAAATAAATAATTTTTCTCTTTCTTCTCTAAATTTTTTTTTTAATAATTCATTATACCACTCACAGCCTAACGATAGCCAATGCCGCTGGTGGTCGCGTCATTTCCTCGTACTTTGGAGCAATCTCCTCATACGACGGATTAAGGTTTGATTTGAGACTCTGGAATTATTTTTTTTCCTTTTATATAACTTTTTGGAATTTTTTTTTTACTTTCCTTACCGGTTGAATAGATATATAAGCCGGGACCTCCTCTGTCATGGTACCCTGGTTTGTAGTTAGTGGTTTTCCTTTCAAACCGAAGCTACAGCAACTACAATTTAAGTCTAGCCCACGTAACATCGACATTCTTCCTTTAATTAAAAGAAACATTTAAGAAAAAAATTAAACAAAATTTAATTTAATTATAATCACGCATACACCTATCACACTCTTTCTTTACAGTGCACTACTTCTGTCTGTACTGGCAACTTCACTATTAACTAATGGAATACCAGTCAAAGTTACTACTGGTGCTTTCTGGAAGCCACTTCCCGACACTATCACTTATTCCGCTACCATTCCTCTCACCTATCAAACTCAATGGTATAACCAACCACAACAAAATCAATTCGTGTCACCAGATCGATTGTGTGATGTCAATATTCAGAATCCTATTTGTAAAATGGGAAGCCAACTTACTAAACTACAAGACGTGTTCGATGCAGAATTGAAGTTATTTAGAAAATCATTCGACCCTGAAGCATGGGGAACCTTTCGTGCAAGCGTATATGACGAAGAGGGTGACGACTCAAGTACAGAGTCACCTTTAAGAAAGAAAAGAGCATTGGAATTCGTAGGAGACTTCTTTTCCTGGTGTTGTGGTGTAGCTACTGATCGCAAAATTATATTACGGACTGCAGTAGACAAATCCATTGATGAGCTTGATTTTAAGATACAACGTTCTATGTTTTATTCTTATGGCAATTTATTACGTTTAATCAATTTCGAACGTTCTGTTAATAATATGGAAATTTTAAATCAATGTAAAGATCACAAAATTCCAACAGCCGTGGTTCATCCCACTGTATTACGACAAGATTTACTCAAATTAATTAAGGAACTTCAAAAAACTAGTCATGTTCTAACTATACCCGTCACTGAAATTTCAAGATACTATAAATTACCAATAGCCGATTGTACTATTTCAGATTCCAAGATTTATGTGCACCTACGAGTGCCCATAACTAAAAAAGGGCAAAACTGGCAATTATATGAATTAATTACCACTCCTTTTGCATGGCATAACGAAACTTGCTTCTTAATGCATGATACCTTGAATTTAGCCGTAGCAGCTACTAAAACTTCAGCTGTACCTCTTATGAAACCTATTTCAGGATCTGCTTTACATCATTGCAAACCGTATCACGATAAGTTATGTTTTTTACCCAGGTTTACATCGGACGCTATCTATGGTCCGCAATGTGCTTATAAAATGTTTACAGGATCGACGGTGGAGGACTTGGTCCTTCATTGTCAATTTAGGTGTCACACATGTCAGGCTATGATCCTTTCTGAAATTCGAGATGATGTTTTTATTCTAACTCATCCAAAACATCCAACGATAGTTCGTTGCCCTAAAACTGAAACACCTTTGGATGATAAATTTCTTCAACAGCCAGGGGCAGTTCAACTCGAGCTCCCTTGTCGCTGTTCTCTTCTTGTAAACAATGAGGAGGTTATTTCCCCTCGATTCCCTTGTTCAGGACCGGAAAGAGAGCATCGAGCTCTTCATATATTACCAGCCATTTGGTCCAACCTTAAATCGTATGTGCTTCATTCCGATCAGCCTGAACCAGTTTTTACCAATATTACTGAATGTCTAAATACGAATTGGACGACTTCGATACCCCATTTAAATATAACTGCAGGATCAACCTTAGGCTTGATTCAAAACATGTTAGGAAATGCGATTGAGAAAACATACGGCGATTTGTACGCGTATAATGGGGATAGCTTATATTTATTATGGAACATAATTTTGTCCATAGCTGTTGCACATTTATTATATAAGAAATATGCTTTTTAACCCCTATAATGCATCCTCTTACAGCTTCTGCTAAAACTGATATTAATACTAATACGGCGTATCACGACGCCCTTTACTCCTTAGTATGGCTGTCTTTAATGCTTTTTATATTGACATTGTTGTTTATAATTGGCCATTATTTGTATAAGCATTTTAGAAAAAATAGGAATCCATGTGACATCACCGAAGCACCAACTATTGATGACCAAGAAAATTGTAGTAATGACGACGTAGTGAAGCCGTCGCCGCCAATCAGAGTTCGTTTCCCAGTCACCCAGTTAAGTGACTTTAGTCAAGTGCCCAGTGGAAAAAGCGTCATGGTAACGCTCAAGGCCGGACCAGCCCCCAGCCAAGTTAACTCAACTGGGGCAGCTGCCAATTGAGGGTTGGTAGCCAGTGCAGGACTTTTCACCATTTGAAGTGCCACGATGGTGAATGATGTCTCCGGGTCCTGTAACTGCTGAGTAATGTGTGTGTGTGTAAAACCTAGGTCTCAATGTGTATGTATATGTAAATATTAATAATTTTGGTTTATCTCCCGAGGAAGTGGGAAAGGACTGCAGTCAAAGCCTCTGAGTTCGCAACTTCGGAAAAGTAGACATTACTCGCTTATTAGTTCAGCGGGGGGAAGGAAAACGGGTGGCCACGCGTGCCTTCCTCTACGCAAATTTTTGCTGCATTCTTGTTTTTTGTCCAAACTACGAGTACTCAAGTTGCAAACTGAATTCTGCGGGATTCGTCGCGGTAACCAGGAAGGGCCAGATCAGAGTGTCTCCTTATTTGAAGAGCAAATAAGGGGCCCCGTCCGAAGAGCGGGCGGGACCCTCCAAGAAGGAGGGAGCTGTCATAGGGCAAGGGCAAAGTGGCATTATAGTTAATCTGCACTTCCGATGCGTAAGCCTGGCAGGAACTATCATTGCAGCACGTGCAGTTTGTGGTTTCCTGCGATGCTTATGGCCTTGCAGATATTTCAGTGTACCCTATGCAGCGACTGGGGAAACAAGTACGTAAACAGAGTTACGTAAGTGAAATAAGTAAGTAAGTAAAAGGAATTCCGTAAGTGAAATGAGAAATAAGTAAGTACTAGTACTAGTAGAAAACACGTGAGTAAATAATTCAAGTATAAGTAGATAAATGAGGATACCTGATTGGATTAATTGGTGCTAGATTTGGTCAGTGCTAGAGTTGATCAGTTCTAAATTTTAGTCAAAAGAATTTTTATTGTGCTGTAATAGAGAAAAACTTGGTCTAGAGAATTATTATTGTATTTTGAAAGAGGAAAACTTGATTTAAAGAATTTAAATAGTGTGTACAAGAGAAAAAGTTGATTTAAAGAATTTATGTTTGATTGGTAACGAAAAAGTATAGGAAAATTGTATATTGAAAACTTTGTATATTGAGAATTATTTGTGAAATCAAAAATAACAGCAATATGTGGTCAATTTTAGCTGTTTTGATAACTGTAATGTGTGTAACAGAAACCTTAAGAAAATTAGAAAATGTAGATGTTGAAATTACTTCAGGAGTATATATACAGAGATTGCCTAATATCAGTTTGTATCAGCAGACTCAACCGATTTTATTTCGTTTTGCGAAACCTAAAAGTTTATTGGAATTAATGAACTGTACTTCCTTTTGTAATTCTAGCAAGTCTACATGTGACGATGCTAATATAGAGTATTTAGCAATTAACGATGTTAACTTTAGGAGATTTGCAACTAATGAACCCATATTAGCAGATGACGGAGAACTAATTGATTTTCAATTCGCAACTCGGAACCATGTACCTAGAACATTCACGTCTAATTATGAGATTTCAGTCTTGACCCAGCGGATAGTAGAACAGAGACATGTAAGTGTACAAGACTTGACTTTCAAATCATCTTTTGAACACAAAACTAGCCCTGCTCGTTGTAATGATAGTCGCTTACCTCTCTTAGTTTTGCTTGATGCTAGGATAAGATATGAGTGGACTCGTGCATTTGCTAATATGTGTCAAAATAAAAAATTGCAATTAGATATAATTCCTATGGTAGATTTAGGAAAAGCTCTGAATAGACAACTCTTGCCGAAAGACTTTGTTGCAGTGTTAAAAGCACTTTCATCATACTACACCCTGCCTTTGATTGAATGCGCGATATCACCGGAAACCAGTATTGTGGGCGTACATGTTCCATTGATTCACCACCACCTGCAGGACCTTCAAGTACGCAAGGTTCTCACACCAAATTATGCATGGAATAACCACACCTGTACTATTGCGATGCCTACCTTCGACGTAGCCATTGCCAAGATCGCATCCCGATGGACCATTTTCCTTCCAAAATGCGATCCCTTCAAAGACGAATTGTGTTTAATCACCGAGGTCTATGACGACAACGCCCAGGGCATTGCTTGTGTGCAGCAGGTACTAACGGGAGCCATTACAGACCACCTAGCTAACGTGTGCCCGATGGCATGTCAAGAGACAGGACGAGATACCCAATTAGTACTACCAATTGGGATCAACAGGTTTCTAGTAACTCACCCTAAACCGGATTTAAGAGTGAGTTGCCCTAACACTTCGCATCCAGTAACAACCCCTAAATTTATTGGTGCAACGCACATTACCGTGCCTTGCAGTTGTCGATTACAAGACATTAAATTTCATTCCACAATATCCTTGCACCGACAAAGAAGCAATATTATCTATCCAACCCACTATTCCTGCCGCATGGGTTAATCTACAAGGACTTCGGATTCCACCCCATGGCGAAGCCACTCCAAAGTTCACGGATTTAGAAACCTGCCTTAACCAGCATTGGTTTCAAGATGCCTATAGTCCATCTACAACCAGTATCGCTTATTACCTCATAGCGACTTCCTATGTTCTCTCGATTTCTCTTTTCATCCTTCTCTTTCTATTATTCAAACGTTCCTCACAACGACTTTCGACACCTAATCTACTTCCTTTCTCTCGGAATTCCTCATTATTGAATTCCACTACTAACTTTCAGTCTCAATCCCAGTGTTTCTCATGACCCTATTTCTGAACCTGTAAGAATGATCGTTAGACGACCTGCGCTGCCAACGCCTCGTGGAGCCAATATGGACATAACCAACAGACCTTTGCCTACGGTGCCTACTCGATCCAGCATCCCTGACGACACCTACTATCTACAACCTCGTCAAGATCCAGAATTGCCTACATACGATCTAGTCGGACCTGCCCAAGTGTCTACAGCGCTACAAACTGGTGGTACATTACGTCAACTACAGCCGCGCCCAATCGCTCCATTAGCAGAAATTTCATTCACCGGATCAACAACTTCATCAGAAGAAACATACATGACGATGTCTGCCCCATCCACCAATTCATCATACGTACAACTGTGATTTGTGATTTGCAATTTGTGATTAAAAATAATAATGGTGAACTGTTTAAAACTTACGTGCAAATTAACGGACGAAAACCGGAAAACGTTTAACACTGCCAACTAAAAGAACTGGACTTGACCGTTTGAGCGATAACCCTTTCCGCAGCCCAATACGGAAGTTATTTAGATTAATACTATCGCTATTGTTCGGCAAATGACTCACAGTGGGAACTTTTTTGAATTCATTGTATTAGGACTCCAGAAGTCTACAGAGCTTATATTTCATTTTATTGTGTTTAGATTAAGATTTTAGTTAAGGCTTGCTTGTAACCTCTTTTGTATCTGCGTGTTTGCAGTGGCGTTTCCCCCTAGGGTCGGCTGGGGTCAGCCTCTTTTTATATGCCCGAGGGAGATGTCACGAAAGCGCAAATATGATACATCGAGGATTTCTAGAAATATTGCATTATGTATAATAATATGTTTTTCCCGAAGAGTTACGTGTAGATAAGGCCTAACCACGAGCTTGTTGTTCCTTAATACTTTCCTGGATGAGCCAATGTCACAGGAAGTATGTGGTGTGTTTTTCTGGTGTTTTCTGTTATTCACTGTCTTACGTGGTCTCAACCGCATACCCATCTTCAGGAGATATAAAAGGAGCAAGTTCGGGGTAGCGCCCAGTTAATAGTTACCAGTCAGTTAATTAGTAATCGTCATTATTAGACAGTGCCCTGTCGCTGTCTACGCTAAGCATTAAGTTCTTCGTAACTGGCCCTTAGAAACATGTCCAGAACTATGTAAGTTAACACTTTAATAAACTGCTTTTATTTGTAATTGTTGGTATGATTTAATCGATCCTAAACTAGCTACGACTGCCTCTTTGCTGTCGCCAATATGAGCTCGAATCCCCCGAGTCGTAGCAATATCAGTTGGCTTACCGCAGTTATTGCGATTTTCAAAAGAGTTATTATGGAAAAAAAAATCGAACCGCTACTCGACTACACCGACTTTAAAAAATCCCCCATATTCGTGTTGAACTGTTCTCATCAAAAGGAATCCATCAAAACTTCTACCGTTGACAGCAAGTTGTAAATGGAGGCTTTAAGCGCATTCGAGCAAGGAACCGTCGCATACTGTCTAATTATTCACGATACAGTGGTGGAATACAACCCCTTCAGCGGTGAAGTCCGACGTCTATAATAAGCTTTGACATGTATGTCTAGTTAAACAAAATACAAGATAAATACAAAAGGTTGAGTGACTATAAATAGAGGTAGCCGGGTGAATTCTTAATCATATCACAATGAAAATTGTGAAGCAAAGGAGCACGTTGTCGGTAAAAAATTTTGACTTGGGTCACGTGAATAACATAAAAAAACACGTTGTGCTTTTACCAAACACATGTCGCTGTATTATTGCTGGACCCTCGAACTGTGGTAAAACAAACGTGATGATAAGCTTATTGCAGGAACCGAACGGATTAAAATTTGAAAATGTATACGTGTACCCGAAATCGTTACACCAATTTTAGGGGTGTTATTGCGTCCGATAAAGGGATTAGGTTATTATACATTTAATGAACACGAGGATATTATGCATCCAAACAAGGCTAAACCTAATTCTATCTTTATTTTTGATGATATCATTTGTGATAAACAGAATGTAATGCGCGAATATTTTAGTATGGGTCGACATAATGCAATCGATTGTTTCTATCTCTATCAGACATACACTCGCATACCGAAACATTTAGTACGCGACAATACAAATTTATTGGTGCTATTTAAACAGGATGAAATGAATTTACGCCACGTGTACGATGATCATGTTGGTACAGATATGTCTTTTGCTACATTTCGTGAACTGTGTGCTAAATGCTGGAGAGAACCTTACGGTTTCCTGGTGATAAACAAAGACTGTGATCGAGGTCGATATCGTAAAGGATTCGATTCATATATATACTTATAATTATTACCAATCAGGTTACAACAGCTCTGTTCATTAGAGAAAGCGGTTCGATAGCGGATGATTGCTGTTGATATCAGTCCAAAAGCGGTCCAAAGCAGTCCAAAAGCGGTTCAAGGCAGTCCAAAAGCAGTTCAAAGCAGTCGAAAAAGCGGTCCAAAGCAGTCCAAAAAGCGGTTCATCATGGATTACAAAACAAAGGAAGAAAAACAAAAAATCGAGAAACTTAGAAAAAGTATTCGAGAAAAGTATAATTCCCTGCAGAAAGGAAAATTCACCGCAAAAAAGTTATTTGAGGACATGTATAAGCCCGTAACGAAACCTCTTAAAGATATCGCTATAAAAATTGAAAAGCAGTCACCTACTACTGCTGTTAAAACTGAGATAAAACCAATAAAAACACGATCTTCTTTACCATTACCGGCACAACGAGGTGCGCCTCCGCCTCCAGAGTTCTTAGAGAGTGAAGTTATAGGTGAAATAATGTCCGATGAAGAGGATGAAGTAAAGGAAGCCCCCACAGCATCTCATGTTTCAACTTTATTAGATGAATCGGCGAGAGGTTCGTTTCTTGAACAATATCATCCACTACCCAGAGAGTATGTGGAGCGAATGATACGCGATACAGAACATCTTACGGATACTACTTATGGGGTGCATTACGATGTACATAACGATAAATGGAAAATAGGTAATAGTCTAATCGATATTCGAGGTAAATATCTTGTTATTAATGGAAAGGAATACGAAGGAACCCCCGGTTTATATGAGCTTCTAATTAAGAACGATCCAAAAAAAAGTTTCACCAAGCAGGACCAAAAAAATTATAAAGATATTCTGATGGATACAAATGCCCATAAGCGAAATAATGACTCGCACAGTCAAGTAATGGGAACAAAGGCATTTAAATACACAAACATTATAAAACCTCTGATATATCCACCCAGCAGCAGCAGGAGCACCACTACTCGCAGAATTAAGAGTGTCTCAGGTAGGGGGCTATTCAAGGAAGTAGGAAAACCTGTAGAATTCAGATACGAGGATGATGTACACGAATTAATTGACGATCTGCATTTGAAATGGTCTGAAAAAGAAGCCGGTCATACGGGGCATCGTAACGAAATCATTTCCATAGGAGAAGAATTGTACGAAGCCGGTTACATTAAAGATCCCACGAAAAGTAAACGTTTTCTAGTTAATCTTTAAAAATAATTGTAGGCGGTATAAATCGCGACAATCATCATGAGTATTGACAAGTTCGGACGTCATCAGTATCGTCATCATTCACATGTTATCGGTCCTCCTGGTGTAGGATTTAAGTTAACCGATAATGGCGATTTCGATCTAGATGGAAAGAGGTTAACTAACGTAGCAAATCCAATTGATGGTAGTGATGCTGTTAATAAACAAAACGTTTTAATGCTTGACAAAGAATGTTTCGATGCACGAAATCAAAGAATTACTAATGTCGCAAACCCTAAACTATTATTTGAGCACTAAGAATGATTGTAGCTTAAAAAGGTTAGTTAATGTACAAACCCCCATTGAGGGGACGGATGCATCTAATAAAGATTATATTGACGAGAAAATTCGTGAAATTGGTACTACAACACACATACAAACATTGGGCTTGATTAGAACAGAATTAACAAAGCGCAATGCAAATACCGAAATAGCCCATAGCAAATTTTTAAAAATTGACGGGTTAAATTTTGATTCTCAAGGGAAACGTATTGCTAATCTATCTAATCCTGTCAACGGTGATGATGCTGTAAACAAAAATTTTGTCGACGACTGTATAAAAGATATAACTACAAAATTAGATGTTATTAATAACAACATCGCTGCTTTGCGAACACGATTAAACAAATCGAGTGGTGATGTGGGCGATATAGATTACGAACTATAAAAAAATGTCTAAAAACAGGTCGTTGAGGAGTTGCATAAACAAGCGAGACGAAATTTTCATAGAAGACGGGTTATAATTAAAGGATTCGATGATTTATGGCAGGCTGATTTAGCCGAATTTATTCCATATGCTAGAGACAATAAGGGTTATAAGTACATTTTAGTTGTAATTGATTGTTATTCGAAATTCGTGTGGACCCAGCCTCTTAAATCGAAAAAAGGTATCGATATAGTTAAATCGCTGAAACAAATTTTAAAACAGGCCCAAGGTCGCTTACCCAGTAATTTGCAAACCGATCAGGGTAAAGAGTTTTACAACAGAGACTGTTCGCAATTAATGTCAAAATTTAATATCAACCATTACTCAACGTATAGTGTTAAGAAAGCATCCATACCCGAACGAGCAATTAGAACTTTGAAAAACAATTTGTATAAGACATTCAGTCTGCGCGGAAAATATAAATGGATTGATATTTTCGCCGATGTGACCCAGGAATATAACAATAGAAAACATCGAACCATTGGAATGAAACCTTCTGAAGTTACTGCTAATACAAAATTAACCGCTTACAATAACCTAAAGATCTTCGGCCCACATCATTTAAAAGTTGGCGATATAGTACGTATAAGCAAATTTAAGAATGTTTTCGCGAAAGGTTACACACCCAACTGGTCAACGGAGTTATTTAAAATTGTAAAGGTTCGCATCACCAACCCGGTTGTATATTTACTCGAAGATATGCGAGGACAACCCATAGCTGGTGGATTCTACGAACGCGAATTGCCGATGTTTATTTGGTTGAAAAGGTGTTACGAAAACGTGGCAATTAACTGTATGTACGCTGGTTGGGCATGGATAAATCACACGATTAATGGATAAAAATAAGAATGAAATAGTTTGAAATGTATTATTGATAGCTAAATAAAATAAAAAAACTGTGAAAATATGTTTTTTTCTTACCTTTCATAATAGCATCTCAGCTTATTACATCTAAGCATGCATGTAAACCTAAGTAAATAAAACACAGGTGTGCATTTAATACATTTATTGCAAGCAAAGCGTACATTTTACATAAACCTACGTTTTTATAGAATAATGTCCCCATGAAAGGGTATCTATTTTATTTTCACAAATGTGTCTCTTATCATCTGCGCTAGTAAGAGCCACTTTAGTTTGACTTACACTATGTACAATGTGACTATTGGCTCTAATTAAATTTTGATTTCGAACAGCATCTTTGCTATCAAACAAACACTCCAAATAATCGTCGAAACAAATTGTGTTCTTAACTACATTTTCCAAGACACCTTTAACCTTTTTAACAGCATCTTTACCTTCAACCCTCACACTGTACATTTTAGATCTTAAACCAATAAATTCTGTGATTATGTTACCGTTGCACTCGTCTTTCATTAGACCTGGCACTTTCTTGTTCACCAATGGAATGTTTTAGATATTGTCTTTGGGGTAATTACATCTAATATGGACATACCTACATATATCGGTTTCTTAAACATTATTTCAAGCTTTGATTATTCTATGGCTACAAGATTTTCGTTAAATATTGTTCGACTGTGAAAATTAGGTTGATATATGTAATGATTAGCTCCATATCTTCCATGCCATCGCGTTACTAATTTAACCACTTTGTGTTTACGAACATTCTCCATGGTTTTACCGAAAACAGCGTTATTCATTAATTTAAATAGATTTTTCTCAAATTCGTTTTTTGCGTTTGTTCTAAGTTGAGTGTTTAACTCAATGTATGATTTTAACCATGGATCTTGATCGAAAGATAGTATGCGATGCACTTTGGTAATATTTAAGCCTGCAGATATAGCTTGTTTCAGATTCCTATAATGAATCACATATCGTTCTTTTTTATTCAACATTGTCATTAGTTTTGGCAGTTTTGAGTTTGGAGGAACAGAGTGTTCGGCACACATTGGCATATCGGCATGAAGATTGTGTAGCGTTATATCGTTTGGATACTCAATATCTACTTCTAATATGTACCTTTTTGCTGACTCATCGCTGATACTGTTAAAATCAAATCAGCTCATTTCTGTATGAGTTAAAAAACGAAAATTGTTGTAGGGTAGGTACAAGTTATTCACGTCGTAGTACATGATGTACCTTGAGGGTTGCGTGGGGTTGTATCCTGCTGGACAATATTTATTGTTTGCCTTAGAATATCGCTTCGAACATTGACTAATACCGCCACGTATACCTCGCTCGATAAACAACAACATATCTATATCGGATATGAGCGCTAGTTCTATTTGTGTATATTTCAACATGGCATCCCAGGTATATCCAGGTAATGTGTAATAGTGGGCGGGATCTAATCCGTATGTTTTATGGCAACTCGCACGAAAGTTTTCAAAAATATCGGCCAACAACAAAATATCTGTTTTTAAATATATCATCGTATAATCTTGAATTGGTTGACAATTAAACGCGTTCCACACTTCAACAGCGTGTGCATAATCTTTATCTGAAATGTGTACACCTTTTAACTTACTGTGAAATTTATCTTTTGACGGCAATCTAGTTTCTGATAATACATCAGGGGAAGTTATGTAATCATATGGAAATACACCTTTACGTGTTAGCAGAGAAAATTGATGTTCGCTTAATTGCTCGTTTTGTGCCTGTAGAATTTTGAAATCTTCTTTTTTTAATTATGAAGCCAATTTATCTAATCCAGAATTCATAAATTTAAATGAATCGATAAATCTAAACTTTAAATTACTGGCATCATCGTGAGTTTTAGTGAAAGAAATATACCTCTCTTTGTTCTGAGGTAAAACATAAATGTTGCCCGGAAAAGCTGTAACGACATCTTTTATCAAGAAATGACTGTCATAACCGCTAAGGTTATGATAAACAACCGGTATTACTCGATCGATTTTATAATTTAAATTACAATTTTGATGTGCCGGACCTCTATAATTACCGGTGAAATGACAATGATCTTTTACCTTGATATCATCATCCTTAAAAGGTTTCGTGCAAATATAACGATTAGATGCTTCTCGATATTCGCGTTCTTGCAATTCATTTAGTTCTTCCATTTGAACTACGGTCTGAAAACGGCGGTTTAACTCTAACCCAATTTCGTACAATTCTTTGCCAAACCATTCCATGCAATCCGCACCCGTATATGATTTATAATGTGAAAGTGAATCATCATACGAACATTGCAAATAATAACCTATGCTGCAGGCTTGATGTTTTTGATACTTTACAGTGTTACTCCCCACCTTTTCAGTTACAGGATTTAATACACATTCAATATCGCTATATAAAATAAACGGTGCGGTTTGTTTATATTTATAATTAACGAAGGTTAGTTTTTCACCAGGTCAAGGGTGATTAATTTTACACTCGTTCAATTTTTTACAATCAATTTCGTGAGCGTCTAACCTTTGCTGCTTATAAAAATAGTGCAAACATCTATCGCATATATAGCATTTACGTTTACGTTTTGCCAACTGGTTACTTACAAGTCTACTTAAATTTTTAATCCAGCAGTAATGGTAATGTACTTTGGGCTCGGGGTCTACAGCGTCGGGGTCTACATCCATCAGTTCATCGATATTTGAGTCCATCATATTCGCGGGATCGGTAAACATAAGCAGGTTCACATGATTCTGCTTCTTGTCTGAAGTTAGATACGCGGGGCACACATTAATTCCGTATTTGTTTCTGTTTAACACATACACATTGACGGAAATGTTTGGATTGTTTTTTTCAAACCTCGGAATTTGAGAAATTTTCACTGGGAAGTCCAATCCTTCACAATTCAACACATCCAAGTAATGGCGGTATGAAGATAGTCGATCGCTGTGAGTGTTGGTCGGATGAAGGGCGGACACGATCGCCCACGCAAAACAGGTCTGATCATCATTTTTCACGTTGACACACGCATGCTTCTTTTTTATATATTGCGGTAGTTCGATGTGCGAAGATGCATGAAATACAGTACAACTGTTTATATATACAGCTAACAATATAATTGCCGATAACGCCCATCCGCTTTCTTGTTCTTCAAATTCACTTATTTGATTCAAAATGGAATCTGGCACGTTATCGAAATACCACTGATTTAAGATTGCGCGATTTTCGACATGTTCTTGCAGAATTACATTGTTTTTCGTGCTAAAATATTTCAAGTCTGTTATAACATTGTCTTTGGTTTCTTTAACAAACTCCCCGCAAAAGGTGGTGTTCACTTTCATAGCGGTTTGAAGTTTCTTATGCACATTCTTTATACGCGGAGCAAATAAATGAAATGCATCTTGTAAAAACGGTTTGGGGTATTTATGTTTTAAATTTACAATCACTCCGGTTCTAAGTCTGTATTTGTATGCGTTTTCCATCTCTTCCCCCACTATTCGCGCACTTATAGGTTGTTTTCTCGCCCCCGCGCCCGTTTTATTGATATGAAGATTACGTAGTACTTTTTGATATCTCTTCATGTGTCCACATAGTTTCCAGATGACGTTTTTCACCAATATTTAAATTGTCCACACGAACAGCTTTTTTTAGTAGTTTAGTATTACATTTACAATGTTTTATTAGCATTTCCACTTCCCTCCGTTTACACCCACCCTTCACAATATTTTTTTCAACACATTTCAGCATAGCTGATGCGGGTTACGCTAAGCCTGCCATCTCTTCTCCTCTACGTTGACGAATGGTTTTCCTATAGATTAATCTTTATCTTATATACAAATGTATTCGTCCCGCTTACCGTTTATCTGCTACCAGTTCTTGTGGTTACGCGCGCTCGCTTTATCAACTCTTGCGGTTTCTTATCAGCTTATTCTTATCGCTTCGTGCCGCAAAAATTAATTAATTTTCTTTGATAGCATGCAGCGGATTCTAGGTTCGCTCTCAAGATTATGGTTTTCCTGCGAGATATTTTCAACAGGATACTCGGTTTAGTCGCAAGATTATGGTTTTCCTGCGAGATATTTTCAACAGGATACTCGGTTAATTAGTACTATCTAGGTTTTACTTTGCGATATTTGCAACAGGAAGTCCACTTCGGTCGTTAGACTAGTGTATCTCGCCTGATTTTCGCTTCTCTTAAATTGGTATAAAAGTGGTATACAAGTGCAATTTAAATCAAAACTATTGTGTTAACACGCAACATAAAACTGTGAGTTCGGGTACTATAAAGATTACCACCTTAAAATATAATAATCGCGAATAATTGAAATATTGCTTCGTGTTGTTTACTTTGAACACCTTGGTAAATCACCTTCAGTTTATCAACGATGTCAGCATGCGCAAATTGTACGAAGCACATCGCCGATCGAGAAACTTCGAAGCTGCAGTGCGATGGTTGTAAGCGCAGTATGCATTTGAACTGCACTGACTTGAAGTCCGAAGACCGCGTTGCCCGGCAGAAATTGCGAGGCATTAAAATCGTCTGTAATCAATGCAGCTCGAACATGGATCAATTTGCTGAACTTAAATTATTGCTAAAGAGTTTCAGGGATGAAATTCAAGGAAAATTTGATGATATTCACAATAAGTTGGCTGCATTCACCGCAAAAATTGCCGCTGTTGATTCTTTCTCTTCGCCTCAATTTACTGATAAGATAGCAAATGAGGCCCTTGATCGGCTAACCAGAGCAAAAAATGTTTTTGTTAGAGGTGTGCCAGAAGTGCAAGATTCTATCGATGTTAAAAAAGAACATGATAGCAAAGCAATAAGAGAGGTTCTTTCGACTGTCAATTGTAATTCTAACCCGGTTACCATGTTTCGTGTCGGAAAGCCAGATAATCAACGCCCTCGTATGATAAAAGTAATAATGCCAAACGAGCATGATGCCAAACAAATATTGCGAAACAAAAGCAAACTACTGGAAAAAGCTTCAACGAAAAACATGTCCATCGTCGATGATAAAACTCCTGTACAAGCACAATGTTTAAAAGATCTTCGCGCTGAACTTGACATGAGAAAAAATAATGAACCCGATTTAACCATCAAATATATAAATGGAAATCCGACGATTGTCACTATGTTTCGGAAATAGTAAATTATTATCAACTTTCAACGACTGGCTGCTTTTATATACGAACCTTGGCTCTCTTAAGGCTAAATTCAATGAATTTTTGTGTACCGTCCAACAACTTAAACCGCAAATTATGCTTATTTCTGAAACCTGCCTTAAACCTACTGATCCAGATACTCTGGTTAATATTCCCGATTATGTAATCTACCGGCAAGATAGAGAGCGTACTGGAGGTGGAGTTTGCATTTATCTGGCAAAACACATAATCCAAAATTTCTCAGTTACACAAATTGATATTTCCATACCTTGCATTGAGGCTATTTGTCTCCAACTGCGTTGGAAGTCATTTTCTCTTAACTTAGCATGTATATACCGATCTCCTGATTCCCAATTAGTTAATGACATGGTTCTTTTTCAAAAACTAGAATATCTCTCCTCACTCGAAAATGTTGTTGTTACCGGAGGGTTTAACTTCCCCGATATATCATGGCCAATAACAAATATTCCTGCAACAATAAATTCACAGTCTCTTTATTGAGTGCATCCAAAACTCAAATTTATACCAACTTATATCAGAACCAACTAGATTTCGTATTAACAATATACCTTCCATATTGGACTTAATATTTAGCAATGACCGTCAGCTTATAACAAAACCCAGTATAGAAGCTCCTATAGGTATCTCAGATCATGCTGTTGTAATTTCACACCTTCAGTTTACCCTCAGTATCCCTAATAAGCAAGATAATTTAATTTCGTATGAAAAAACCAATTATGACAGCATCTCGCAATGCTTGGAGCAGATAAATTGGCAGAACCTTTTCGGCAAAATAGACAACCCAAGCGAAATGTGGGAATTATTTCACAATACGTTGTCAGAGCTCAAGAATAAATACACAACAAAAAGAAATATGTACAGAAATTTTATTAAACCCTGGATTAACTCTGAACTGCGATCTATGATCAAATATAAAAAGAGTCTATGGCGCAAATATAAACACACAAATCACACTGTTGATTACCAGGCGCACAGAGCTTTTTCAAACAACGTTAAGCTAGCAATAAATCAAGCTAGGTATATGTGCGAAGAATCAATAGCCAACAGTGGCAACGACAAGAAGCTTTTCAAGTATATTCGCACTTCATTAAGTACCAAAGTATCAGTTCCCCTCCTAAGAACAATTGACGGAACTCTGTGCCAAAATGATGCCGAAACAGCGGAGATTCTATCCAACACCTTTTCGAATGTATATTCAGATGAACCGACTGACAACCGCCTACCCGATATTATGTCTCCCCGCACTCAAGCCACTTTAAGCGACGTAACTTTTACACCTGAGATTGTCTTAAAACATCTTACACTCTTGAAAAGCAACTCATCACCAGGTCTGGACAGACTTTCTTCGTATTTTCTTAAACGATTTGCAAATTCCCTAACATTTCACCTGTCTTCAATTATGAGTGCATCTCTCAAATGCCATATTCTGCCACCCATATGGAAGAATGCCTCAGTCACGGCTATTTTCAAGAAGGGGGACAACGTAGACCCAAGCAATTATCGTCCCATCAGCCTCACCCCCGTTGTATGTAAAGTCATGGAGTCCATAATTGTGGAGCAGATGTCGGAGTTTTTGTTGCGAGAACATGTTATACCGAAAGAAGAGCACGGTTTCGTAAAAAGTCGGTCAACAATGACGAACTTACTACACTGTGTCAACGACTGGACTAAGGCTTTGGACGTTGGTAATCCAACAGACGTCGTTTATCTTGACTTTTCGAAAGCGTTTGATAAAGTGCCAAAACGACGCCTGCTACAGAAAATAGAGCACTCCGGCATTCGTGGAAATTTATATTCATGGATTTCTGACTTTCTCTCTGAAAGAACGTTTAAAGTTAAAGTGGGGCAGACCTATTCCTCGCAGAAACCAGTTCGTAGCGGAGTACCGCAGGGGTCTGTCATGGGCCCCTTACTTTTTCTGATATACTCTAGTGATCTGCAATTTCACATCAAAAGTAAAAAATCTTTCTATGCCGATGATACGAAGATCTACACCAATCCACTTCTCCAATTTTGGCAACTTCAAGAAGATCTAAATTCAGTAGTTTCATGGTGTACTGATTGGATGATCCCCCTGAATGTAGATAAGTGCGTTGTGCTGCATATTGGCAAGAACAATCCATGTGTTCAGTATGTTATTGACAATAACAAAGTGCGAAAAGTAAACTCTCATAACGACCTTGGTGTGACAATAAACTCTAATTTAAGTTGGTCCGAACATATAACGCGAATCTGCAAAAAAGCCAATAACCTGCTATTCCTGCTGAAGAAATCATTTGTTAGTGTATCAGTTCAGACTTACATACTACTTTATAAAGTGCACGTTCGTCCAATTCTTGAATATGCGGGTCCGGTCTGGTATCCTGAGTTGGTTCGTGATCAAAACTTGTTAGAGAACTTACAACGTCGCGCAACAAGACTGCCGTTTGGCGTTGTGAGGCCTTCTTACGATGAAAGACTTACTCTGTGCAATTTGCAGAATTTTCTTGAACGCCGTATTCGTGGAGACCTTAATCGTAACTTTTAGAATATTACATTTTGATTTTGGAGGTTTACGTGAAATATTCAATATTAATAACGATAACCGTTTACGCGGGCATAGATTTAAACTTAAAAGAGAAAACTTTAAATCAAGAGCACGACAGTTCTTTCTATCAAACAGAGTTTTCTTAACTTGGAACAATTTACCTGAGGAAGTGGTAAGCTCCGACAATGTAAACACGTTTAAAAATAGACTGGACAATGCATAGTTTGTAATTTTTTTTTCTTTTGTTTTGTCGGCTTTGATACTTTCATAATTATTTTTTTTTCTAATGTATAATTTTCTTGTTATTTGTACATCTTACTTGTTACCGTTATACTAGGTTAACCTGTATATTTTGTATTTGTGGGGTTATATAGGACTTAGTTCTCCCCCCTGTATTTTGTTTAATAATAATAATGTTCGGTTGAGATTTCCGTTTATGGTTTCCAACACGATAAGTTGTTAGCGAATATTTGGTGAGATATCTACTTCTAATTAGGCGTTTCTATCACGTTGATAAACAGTTTGCCAGCTTATGACATTCCATTACAAACACATACAGTTTAATTGTTCCTTGTTCTCCAAACACACAACATCGACTATTCGTTGAGCACCGCTCATATTCTGATTGGCAATGGCGACGATGGGGTTAATGTGGAGGCTCAGTTTCAGCTTTTATATCCTGGATTCACACAGGTGTGGTTGCCAGATGGGCCTGGTTGGTGTGTACTCTTCATTAAACTAACGGATTGTGACATGGAGGCTATGCTAATCAAGCCTGGCTCCATGTACCAAGCGATTTGGAACCGATTCCAACTAAAACCTTTTTACGTTGGTCGGTTCGATAATAATGAACAGGGGTTTCACCAGCTCCATCGGGCAATACCCCTCATTATGGATACATACCAATATAGGACGTGTCCATTTTGCCGCCCCAGGAGCCATTGGAAATGTCTTCGGGAAACTCGAATTCTTCGAGAAGCCTTCGCCGACGTACATAGCATCCCGGACGGTTCCACTGTACACTCCTGTTGCCAATGTAACAAGGAGAATTAGACACACACAGACACACACACACACACACACACAGGTCTCTGTATTGCATAGTTTCAGAGCTTGATCACAGATGGCGCGTAATATCTGATTACGTCTGTTAATTCCGCCGTATTACCGCTAGATGGCACATCATGTACAGTTCGGCGGCTTATCGGTTCTTGCGGTTACGCGCGCGCTAAGTCCTTATCAACTCTTGCGGTTTCTTATCAGCTTATTCTTATCGCTTCGTGCTCATTTCTGGCTTATACAATATCGAAATTCGAAATTGCCACAAGGGCTGGAAACAGCTTCAGGCTCTCGGCCCCCGTCCCCCGGCCCCCGCACCCTGGAAACCGATCCGACACCTGCCCACCGACACCTGCGCAGCATGGGGGCCACCGTTTAGCCAAGTTCCGAACCAGGACTCCGCCCCAGGGCTTTGCCCCCCCCCCCTCGATGTCTGCGCAGAGGATCTGAACCCCCTTCCCCCACCACACACTTGAATTTGAATTTCCCACCAAAATGACGTCACTTCCTGGTCCAGAACCCGCTCTGACATACTACTACCGACTTTAAAAAGTCCCCCATATTCGCGTTGAACTGTTCTAATCAAAAGGAATCCATCAAAACTTCTAACGTTGACATCAAGTTGGAAATGGAGGCTTTAAGCGCATTCGAGCAAGGAACTGTCGCATACTGTCTAATTATTCACGATACAGTGGTGGAATACAACCCCTTCAGCGGTGAAGTACGACGTCTATAATAAGCTTTGACATGTATGCATAGTTAAACAGAATAAAAAATAAATACAAAAGGCTGAGTTTTATTCGTGACTATAAATAGGGGTAGCCAGGTGAATTCTTAATCATATCACAATGAAAATTGTCAAGCAAAAGAGTACCTTGTCGGTAACAAATTTTGACTCGGGTCACGTGAATAACATAAAAAAACACGGTGTGATTTTACCAAATACATGTCGTATTATTGCTGGACCCTCGAACTGCGGTAAAACAAACGTGATGATGAGCTTATTGCAGGAACCGAATGGATTAAAATTTGAAAATGTATACGTGTACTCGAAATCGTTACACCAACCAAAATATAAATTTTTAGGGGTGTTATTGCGACCGATAAAGGGATTAGGTTATTGTACATTCAATGAACACAAGGATATTATGCATCCAAACAAGGCTAAACCTAATTCTATCTTTATTTTTGATGATATCATATGTGATAAACATAATGTAATGTGCGAATATTTTAGTATGGGTCGACAATTTCGAAAACATATTATATTGTAAGCATGAGAGACAAAAATGAGCACGAAGCGATAGCGCTTACCGCAAGAGTTGATAAGGACTTAGCGAGCGCGCGTATCCACAAGAACTGATAGCAGATAAGCGGCAGGCAGTACAGGTTATGCCATCTATCGGTTAAATAGTTGAAGTGTTTATAGTAATCTGTAAAACGTAGCATGGCGAGTTTGAACGGCTGATAGAATTATATCTTTAGTTGAACACAAACAGCGGTAAGATGTGGATGTGCTATTCTGAAGCAGCGCGTTCTAAACCAGCCGATGTGCGCAGCGCTATACAAAATCTTCAAGGTTTGTGTGAGGAGTTAGCATTCGAAGCAGGCAATGAAGTTGTGTATGGAATGGGGCGTAGTGGATTTAGCGACGACGATCTCTATACGAGACAGAAATTGTATGAGAATGGTGCAGCTGTGTGCGAATTATTTTTAAATAGTGCAATAGAACTGAAGCTGTTTATAAACCTGATGGAGGGTCTCGGACTAGGCCACGACTTGGATGAAGTGAATAAATTTATAGAAATGGAGGAAGAACAGTCTTCGCAGCATACTTTATTTACTGTTGTATTACAAAATGTTGTTAGTATGTACCTATACTTTGTATTAAACGCACAAAATGTATCAAATGTTTGTTTTATTTCTAGTAGTAGTAGTAGCTGATGCAGTTAGCGAGCAGAATTCAACATGCGAAGTTGTAGAATACTTGCGAAATTTCGGATTTCTGAAATCGAACGAAAGTGAACATGGTTTAACGTCAATAGATTTAGTTGTAAATTCGAGCAATTTTATATTTGCTTTAAACAGATTTCAATCATATTATAATCTACCTGTATCGAACACCATTAGCACGGAAGCTTTAGAGTTAATGAGAAAGCCCAGATGCGGTGTTGAGGATACAATAGCGACATACCAACTTCATCCGACAAAGTGGAATGCCGATGTTATAACTTGGACTTTCATCAGACAACCCCCGAATTGTTTCAAGTAGCTTCAAATGCGTTCGACATATGGTCACAATATACAAACCTACAGTTTCGATTCAAGTACGAAAGAAATGCTATTATAGCAATCTCTATGAGAGATAAATACCACCTATATACAGCGGTCGATAATGAAAGGTGCCCGTTTGATTTTGAGAGTGGTATATTGGCTCACGCATATTTGCCGGATTCTGGGAAGAAAACAGCCGAAATACATATAAATGCACAGGTTGATTGACATACTGGAGTGAATGATGTGTTACCTGAAGGAAAAACGAGTCTTCTTACTATCTTAACACATGAAATAGGACATGCTTTAGGTATTCGTCATTCATCATTATTGGACACCCGGAAAAGGTTCTAGCATATCAGGCTTTGACCTCTCCCAAGATGATATACTTGCAGTACAAAGTTTATACGGGAAAAGAAATAATATTCCAAGGCGCAGTACTATCACTCACCACCGTCGACACAGCAGTCACTAAACAGCAGCAGCAGAAACAATTGCGAAACACTCCGGTAAAACAAGATGAAAAAACCCGATCTCTGTGCACTAACTAAAACAGTTTATAAATTTCTCATAGTTAACCAAGAGCTTTATGTATTTTATGGCAAGTACGTATGGGTAACATATTTAGGTGAAAGACATATCACGAGCCTTTACTGATAACTGATTGTTAATGTTTTTACCGGAATTGATGCGGTTTATCAACGGCCAAATGGGGAGATAGTATTTTTTATAGACAATTATATTTATGTAATAGAAGTCTCCTCGTTCCCACCCACAGCCGGGTACCCAAAAATAAATACGGTGTTTCTCGAAAAACAAAAACTAAGACGGTCACCTGTATTTTGCGATGACGATGATATCGAAATTGAATGGGCAACAACCAACGGTGAACCTGAAGCTAAAAGGAAAAAAGTAGAAGACAACAATTAACCATTATTGTGATATGATAAAGATACTTCTATTATTGAATATCCCCTAGATCGATGTCTAGAAGAAGAAGAAGAAGAAGAATTTGTTTGTATGATAGGAAATACGGATTACTTTCTTAGTGAAGAATGGACTCATAAAAAAATTATCGAGGTTGACTTTGGTATAAAGCAATCGCCATTGGAAAATTTAACATTCAACCTATTTTGAGAATTTCGGGTATTGGATGCATGGATAATTATGCTCGTAAAATCTACAAAGCAGTACATTTAACGAAGCAACTTTGGCAACATAATTCTTCTTTCTTGTCTATTACTAGGTATGTTTACGGTATGTATGGCTACGTGTTATTATTTTAAGTATTGCAACGATGGCGTTTAAATAAATGTATTAAAAATATATGGTTTTGTTTTTAAAAAGCTTACCGCCAGATGCGAGGCAATCATTTATATTGATGCGGAACACAATCTCACACTCCATGACAGCAAACACACAACTAACGAACGTATTCTGTATCAACAAGCGATAAAACCACATCCTTCTATTATAGTATGTACAGCATAATAATAAATAAATTCAATAATATACTGGGTATTCTATTTAAAATAATAGTTAATAAGAAAAATGGGGAAAAAATAAAAGAAACCCATTTTAGAAATATTTAACTGGAAAATTACCTATCTCACATCAATACAGATTTAAAACGTGAATGTGTTAAGAAAATCGTATATGATTTATGTTGATGTATATCTGTAATTAAGCAACAGCGGCAGCAGGATCTGATTTTAATAGAACAGTTTAACTAGTTGTTGATGCCGATTGCAATGTATTATACAAAATGATTGTAATAAATGTATGAAAAATAAAAAATAAAATTCGTTGTTTAAGGAAAGTGTTTTATTTCAATCTCGCAGCCAATCGCAAGCTAATAAGAGCTAAGAGCGGTACATGATGCTCCATCTAGCGGTAATAGAGCAAAATTATAATGAATGTAATCAAACATTACGCGCCATCTGTATCCATACTCTGAAACTACCTAATTAGAAGTATACATCTAACCAAATATCCGCTAACATTATCGTGTTGGAAACCATAAACAGAAATCTCAACCGAGCATCCTGTTGCAAATATCACAAAGTAAAACCTAGATAGTACTACTTAACCGAGTATCCTCTTGAAAATATCTCGCAGGAAAACGATAATCTTGCGACTAAACCGAAAATCCGTTGCACTCTATCAAAGAAAATTTAATTATTTTTTGTGGCGAGGAAGTTGCTGATATAGCTTTTAATATAAAAGGCTCTAATAAATTCTGCACTGTATTCGAATACTTCGGAAGGATTTCACCTCTGGCGTGATTTACACGTTGCCCTTTTAAAGTGTTTTGAAAAGTTTATGACGTGTGACACTGTGTCGTGTAGTACGAGTATATTTATTTATTTTTAAATAGAGTACGAGCCGTTTACAGGAGTAACACAACTTTTATGAAAAAATAAAAAAAGCAAAACAATGTTTTTGACGATCGATGTGCAGGGTTTCGATACCCCGGAATTTACTGTAAAAGAACTATCACTTTTCGATGGAAAAGGAATTAGCCACTACCTATTCAAACCGCCGTTTCCATTCGCAAACTTAACGGTAGATCTGCAACGACAAGCAGTTTGGTTGGAAAAAAATCACCATGGTCTGAAATTGAGCCCAGGATTCGTTTCCCTGTCACAGCTATCCGAAATTCTACTACATGAAACTGAGAACGCCCACAGTATTTTGCAGGGGGTTGCAAAAGGAGAAATATCTGAAGCAGTTTCTCGGAGATAAGGTTATTGCAGTTGCAGATTACAATTTTAAAATGGACCCTACTGTCCCAGCGTGCTTCAACCATCATTTAGAATTATGACATTGTGCTTTGTATCAATGTAAATCTTTGTATTAAAATATAATAAATGACGGTCTGTAATGGAATGTTTTAATAAAACAATAAATAAATAACTGTAGTTTTAATTTAATCAACCAACAGAATTTCTGAGAACCCATTAGACGCAAGAGAAGTTCATAGAAGCAATTAACGCAACACACGATAATATTATTCTTTGAAATGCTCAGATGTCGTTATCAATTTCCTACTTAAATTTTTGGGGTCTTGTCGGCTGTTCTAACATCAGTTCAGTTTGATTCGTTTTTATTCCATGTTACTAAATAACCCTTTTTCTCCTTTTTGCCCTGAAAATATTTAATGCCAATTTCATAATATTGTTCAAGTAAGACAATTTAAATTTAAAACATGTGTGATGATTTCATCTCACCCGAAATGACCTTCGAAGAATTCCGCCACATGTGCACATAATGTTGGGGAGAAAAATACTGATTCATTGTAATCGATATCGATTCCGAAATAAATCAGGGAAGATTTAGGAAAGGATTTGACTGCTATATAAGGAGATAAGTATATTTTTCCCTGCCATTCCACTGCTTTCAACAGGTCTGTTAACTGATTTCAACTGGTCTGTTAACTGCTTTGACAGGTCTGTTAACTGGTTTCAACAGGTCTGTTAACTGGTTTCAACTGGTCTATTAACTGCTTTCAACAGGTCTGTTAACTGGTTTCAACTGGTCTGTTTACTGGTTTCAACTAGTTTCAACTGGTCTACAATGGATCCCCAGAAGGCTAAACTCAAGTAAAAATTATTAAAGCTAGAGAATCAATTATACGCAAGTACGACCAGTTAAGGCGATCTAAAATTGCCGTAAGACGATTTGTCGAAAAACGTATAAACCAATAGTACGGCCATTAGAACAACTCGCAAAAAAAGAACCAGCTAATGTGCAGAGAGAACCATTTACTTTAAAATCAGAGCATGTATAGACCAAATAATCGAAAATACCCAGTCCACCTAACACTTCACAGTGCTCATCCCATGCGGACTCTGTTACTTCATCTAAAGATTCAGATGATTATGATGAAGAATCAGATATTTATGAAGAACCAGATAATGAAGAATCAGACATTCATGAAGTGCCGCGAAGATTCCTTAACATGCTTATTGCGGATACTCAAAATACATTCGACACGATTTATGGAATTCATTATAGTCCTATTACTAACAATTGGAAAATTGGTAAAAAAATCGTGGAATTTGTTAAAGATTCAAAGGATATTATTATCAAAAACAGGCAGTTCCAGGGGACTGAAGGTTTGTACGAATTGTTATTCAAGAAAGATCCTGAAAACTAAAATGATTCCGAGTTACATTCATATAGAGAGATATTAAAACGGACAATCGTGTTACCAATTTAACCACTTTGTGTTTACGAATATTCTCCATGGTTTTACCGAAAACTGCGTTATTCATTAATTTAAATAGATTTTTCTCAAATTCGTGTTTTGCGTTTGTTCTAAGTTGAGTGTTTAGCTCAATGTATGATTTTAACCATGGAGCTTGATCGAAAGATAGTATGCGATCCACTTTGGTAACATTTAAGCCTGCAGCTATAGCTTGTTTTAGGTTCCTATAATGAATCACATATCGTTCTTTCCTGTTAAGCATTGTCATTAGTTTTGGCAATTTTGAATTTGGAGGAACAGAGCGTTCGGCACACATTGGCATATCTGCGTGAAGATTGTGTAGCGTGATATCGTTTGGATACTCGATATCTACTTCTAATATATATCCTCGTAATGATTCGTCGTCGATACTGTTAACATCAAAGTAGCTCATTTCTGTATGAGTTAAAAAACGAAAATTGTTAAAGGGTAGGTATGGCATCATCGCCCATCCATACAAGTTATTCACGTCGTAGTACATTTTGTACCTTGAGGGTTGCGTGGGGTTGTAGCCCGCTGAATAATATTTATTGTTTACCTTAGAATATCGCTTCGAACATTGACTAATACCGCCACGTATACCTCGCTCGATAAACAACAGCATATCTATATTGGATATGAGTGCTAGTTCTATTTGTGTATATTGTCACGTTCGTGACGTTCTTGTGGTTGCACTTTCTAGAATAACTGTACTTAATCAATATTTGTCACTCATGTTTATTACTAATATTATTTGTCATTGTGGTTCTGTTGCTAAGCTTATGTGTAACAATAATAAGAAAACAATGACCTGTTTGCATCACTAAGGGATCAACATCTAACAGGATGTTTCTCTCTTAGTGACGTCAAGCATGGTCATCTTCTGAGTATAAATACTCTGGAGTCTTCAACTCAGGGATTATTATGTTTGCAACGGTGTAACCTTGTGCCATTGCTCGTGTTAGTCGCAAGCCAGTGTGTTAGTCTAGAATTAATGATGAATTTACTATCTGAGTAAGTAATGCATTTGTATTTACTGATTGTCTATAGATTATACTGATCATTGTCCTAATATGTGTGTATTGATTATCCGTTCCCTTAACACCGGGACACAACGGCCTCTTGCAATGCTAAACGGAGCTACAACCCCCAAGTTTTGTCAAATGGTGGAGGCGCCGTGCTTTTGATTTTAAGCTGTTTTTCACTTTAAATTGATCAATTATTATTCTCATCATTTTTTTCTCTCAAAATGTTTTATTATGACGGATCAGCAACGAAGTACCCCAAAACACAACTACGGAACTAGGCTAAAAACTTTAAAAGGCGAGGAAAGTACTATTCTTGCTGATAATTTTAAACGCAGAACCCCACCTACACGGCCAAAGTATTCCCATGACCGTAATAATAGTTGTAACAGTGTTGCAGAAGAGTCTGTGAGCGAAGTAGAATTTTTAACTTCTGATTTACTAGAAACTACACAACTGACAATAGAAAATAAGACAAGCGATGACATAAATTTTGTATTCAGTGAGGAAAGAGAACTATTAATCAAATCACCCATTCTTACTAGAGATTTTGCTGTAAACTCCGACCAATCTGAAGTTTCGAACCACAAAGTTCCAAGTAACTTAGAACAACCTTTAGAAACTCTCATTACTCCCGTTTTTGAAGCACCTCCTAGCACGCTAATACGCTAATACGACAATTAGTTCAGTTACGAATATTCAGAATATTCCCATTTTACCTAAATTTACTACACCAGAAACTTTTCTACCAGGGCAATCCAATTGTATTACGTTCTTACAAACCTTTGAACGGTGTGCAAATTGCAATTGTTGGGATGACATCCAAAGAATTAAACATTTTGGAAACTTCTTAAGTGGACCTGCTAATTCTTGATATTTGGCTTACAAATCGGAACCTGCTAATGCTAGCAAAACGTGGGAAAATATAAAGGATGATTTTACAAAATATTTTGGGGGACAAAGTACAGTAAGAGCAGCAAAACGTCAATTGCTTTCTCGAAAACAACAAGCTACTGAACCAATTTTGACATATTATTATGACCTTCGTATTGCTGATAATGTAACTCCTAAAGTTTCTTTGTCAGATATTCGAGATTATTTTGAGATGGGATTATTACCTGTTTTTAGGAATAGTTTTCAGATGTTAGCTCCTACTGACGCTAACTTAACCGATGAAAGTTTTCGTGAAGTAGTTTTTAAACTCTCAGATATGGAAAAAGCCGCAATGCAGGATGTATTAACTACACATGCTACAAATTTGTTAATGACAGTTGGTCCTAATTTAGATTTGCAAAATCCGACCCGTAATAACATGTACTTAGCGCAACCGGATAATTCTCGTTTTGATAATAATTCCCAAGAAACATATTTCCAAAAACAACCTCCTCCAATGGGACGAAGACCTCGTTCCAGAGGTAACCCCATGCTTTCTAGGACTGCAGATGCTCGACCTGTATGTTTTAATTGTAATCGGCCAGGACATTACGCTCGCTCATGTAATTTATACTCTCAAGATAGTTCTTACAGAGGTAACAGAGATAATAGGAGTTCTCACGATAATGCTACATATAATTCTTCTTTCAATAACTCATTCCGCATCAGGTAATAGAGGTCGCACCCCAAGTAACGAAAGACGGGTTACGTTCTTCAGAGGAAAATCCCCAAACGGACAACCGTGGCGCTGGGAGACGCAACATTAAATACTCTACGTGCCGCCACTCCAACTCCTACTGCAGAAAAATTTAAGACCCCTAGAATCCTTACTGTACATGGTGAAATTTTCAATACTTCAGCTCAAATCATTAGAGATACAGGTAGTTATTACAACATTATTAATTCACAATATGTTGAACCGGACAAAATTACAACCTTAACAAATAATTTAACTTTAACCACTGCTGGATCTCATAAAGTTCTTGTTCTTGGAGAAACTAAGGTTACTATTACCCTAGAGGATTTTTCATTTGAAATTATAGCCCTTGTAATTACTCAATTGCCCTCACCACTAATTCTTGGAATAGAATTTTTACAGAATAATTTAGCTTTCATTGACTTTTTTAACTCGTTTATTACACTACATACTACATTACCACAACAGATAGTAAAAATTCCTTTTAAAAATGATAACGTAACCACAATCAATGTTTTAATTCAGAAAGAACCAGACAATACAAGCAGTTATAAAGTTCAACTAAAAATAGATCAGGCCCTTGTAAAGAATACCGCCACAGTTGTTCCTGTAATTACTGATCCTCCACTTCCTGTCACATCAGACTTGGCTGGATTTTCGTTCTCCGGAAAAGAGTCTAGGCTTCTGAAAAAATTAGTAATAATTACAAAAAATCCTCACTACGGCCAAGGTCAATTAGTAATAGAAATTGAAGTCTTACTTGCTAACAAGGTTAAATTATTCGCGGGAACCACTGTTGGTGTACTTTTAGCAAATTCTAATTTACCCACTAGTACTACTTTTTTATTACAAGATGATGATGTTACTCCTTCGCATAATATTAATGTTCGATTGCCAGCCTCTCAGCAAAAAGAGCTTTTGGCCCTTCTTAACGAATTTTCAGACATTTTTGCCGAATCCACATCCGTCATGGGTTTTACAGATTTAGTTAGTCATTCCATAGAAACTGGGGACGCTACTCCTATAAAATCTAGGCCATATCGAGTTTTTCAATCAGAAAGGGAAGTCATTAGGGAACAAGTTCAGGACATGTTAGAAAATAATGTAATAACTCCATCACACAGTCCATGGTCATCTCCCATTCTTCTCGTTAAAAAGAAAGATGGTGGAGTTCGCTTTTGTGTAGACTATAGGCGACTTAATAACGTAACCAAGAAGAATAACTACCCTCTTCCACTAATTGAAGATATTTTTTATATTTAAACAATGCTAAATATTTCACTTGCTTGGATTTGTATGCCGGTTATTGGCAGTGCGGGTTGGACGAATGCAGCAAGGAAAAATCTGCTTTCATAACACCTGATGGGCTCTATCCATTCGAAAAACTTCCTTTTGGTTTGTGTAACGCCCCGTCTACGTTTCAAGCTTTGGCAGATCGTGTTTTCGAAGGATTGAAGTGGAAAGAGTTAATCGTCTATATCGACGATATCCTCATTCTTTCAAAAACATTTGAAGAACATTTGACTAGGTTACGAAGAGCATTTGAACGCCTAAGAGCTGCAGGGTTGATTCTTAAACTATCCAAGTGTAGTTATGCACAAACTGAAGTAAAATTATTAGGTCACACAGTATCCCAATCAGGTATTTCACCTGACCCCGAAAAATTAAAAGCAATTTCGAATTTTCCATTACCTACAACTGTTAAAAAGGTTCAAAGTTTTCTGGGACTAGCTAACTATTATCGAAAATTTATAAAAAACTTTTCCATGTTGGCAAGACCCTTATATGAAGTTACCAAAAAGGATGTTGAATTCCAATGGGGAACGGCACAAAATGATGCTTTTGAAGAATTAAAGACTAAATTAATTAGTGCACCTGTGTTAATCCACTTTGACCCCGAAGCTCCGAAACAGTTGCATGCAGATGCAAGTGGTTTTGGAATCGGAGGTGTTCTACTTCAGCAACAAAATAATGAATGGCATACTAGTGCGTTCGTATCTCGCTCTTTAACAAAGGCAGAACGTAATTACACCATTTCCGAATTAGAAGCTCTTAGTGTAGTTTATTATCTCAGCTATTTACGTCATTCAATATATGGCCGCCCAGTCACCATTATTACCGACCATCACGCCGTTTGTTTTCTGAAAACATGAAAAAATCCAACAGGGAGGTTAGCACGTTGGGCTATTAAGTTAGCAGAATTCGACTATAATACTTGACATAAGCCTGGTAAAGCGCATTGTGACGCTGACGCATTATCTCGAAATCCAGTTTGTAATCCTATGGTCAATGATGAAGACGACATGGTAGAAGTCCCTACATACCTGCTAGATGTTCAAGAAATTTCAACATTACTAAGACTCTAATCTTTTAGTAATTTCCTCTCAACTACGTGCTGAAATATTACACAGCAGTAGATAGGCAAGGCCGGTTTTGGGACACTTCCGGTGGTTCTGAACTCGGCTAAGCTATTGTGGGGCTCCGCCCTCGAGGGCCCCCATGTTCGTCGACGCCGGGAAGAGCCCCCATGCGCCGAGTAGCTGTGCGCAAGCGCGGTGTGGGGGGGGGGGGGGTTCGGGGTGTGTGTGTGTGGGGTCTGCCGGCGCTGCGAGGGCCCCCTTTCGGAGCTACGCCCCGGGTGGCGGCCCCGGCCCCCTGGTTCCGGCGCCGAATCCATTTTACAGTAAACTGTATTACCTGCCGGGGTGTGGCAATTTCGAAATATACTGCGTAAGCCAGCAGCAGACACACGAAGCCATAAGAGAATAAGCCGATAAGAAAAACCGCAGCAGCAGCAAGAGTTGATAAGGAGACTTAGCGCGCGAACAACGAACGTTACGCTCCATCTGTGTAGCAGTAGCTTGAAAAACAGGTCAGAAACGGGTAAAAAAACAGGTCTGAAAACAGACCAGAAAACAGGTCAGAAAACAGACCAGAAAACAGGTCAGAAAACAGACCAGAAAACAGGTCAGAAAATTAGTAATCGTATTGAAGTGGTAAGGCAATGATGTCGTTGCTATCTGCAATCTGTATTATTATTATAGCATGCAGTGACGTAGTCGTCGTTGCTAACACTAAAGGAAATGATTTATTATAATGTTGTACATTTTGTATATCGCTATGGATATTTGGATGTATCTAATGAACAGCAATTGCAATTATTAAATATTAATTTGCCAGAATATAAGTTAGCTCTGACGAAATTTCAAGAATTCTATCGATTTCCAATCAACGAAGGAAATTTAAACAGCGAAATGGAACAACTGGTGGAAGAAAAAGATGTGGGGTCCCAGATATTAGCACATACTTGTTGCATCCTACGAAATGGACCACAAATATTATTACCTGGAATTTTCATGGGGAGAGCAACGAAGAATTAGTAACATCTAAAGCAGCATTTGAACTATGGAATCGATATACGAATATAACGTTTAAACAAACAGATCAGAATCCTATGATTTTAATCTCGTATCAAGCAGCTCGCCATAGGTATCAAGGAAAATCAGAAGTGTGCACTTTCGAACTAGCCGGTGATTCATTGGGACACTCTTATTTCCCCGACGGCAAAAACAGCGTGGTGGAAATTCATATTTTAAAAACCAAAGAGTGGTATGTTGGAACGGGAATTTTACCTAATGGAAAGATAAGTTTATATACTGCTCTGGTTCACGAAATCGGACACGCTTCAGGACTACATCATTCGCCTATTGAATCCTCCATCATGTATCCCTATTATTCGAGGGGAAGCGAGGAGAAATTCAACGTATCAACTATTAAACTAGATTATGACGATAAATCATGTATTCAAGCGTTATACGGAGGAAACATAAAGAAAAAACGACTACATCAGTGATTCCTTCTACTACGACTACAAACAAAGCAGCGACGGCGGCGCTAGAAGCAGTAACGGCGAGAAAAGCAGAAAAAACAGCAGACTTGTGTTCGTTAGCTAAATTTCTCAATACATTCCTAATTGTAAATGAAAAGCTGTATATATTTTATAAGAAATACGTATGGATCATTCCCTTAGAAAATCGAAAATATAACGATCCCGAATTAATTACCGATTGGTTAACGTTTTTACCTAGAAATTTTACAGAAATCACAGCTATGTATCAACGTCCAAATGGAGATATAATCTTTTTTATTGAATCAAGTATTTATATTACATCGTATCCGGGATTTAAACTTTTAAAGCCTGCTTTTCCCAATACGGCTTTAGGATTAAGACGTTCGTTAAAAATTAACGGCGCTGTTAATACGAACGCAGGTCAGACCTATATCTTTTTCGATAGTCACTACAACCTTCTATTAAACGAATGCACGTTTCAATATATCAGATATGGTTTGAACAATATAGTGTTTCTGGGAATACCAAATTCGTTTAAATCCGTCTTTAAATATATAGATGGGCACATTTATTTCTTTAGCAAAAAAGGCTATTATAAATACAACGAATTCACAAATAATAATAATAATAATAATAGTCTTTATTGCACATAATATACTACATAGTACTACACAAATGAAACAAAAATGAGAATTAAGTGCAAGGGCGAAGTTCAGATTGGCTCATCAAAAGAACCATCTGCTCCTCCACTTAACCCAAAAAAAAACCAATATATAAATTTGATAAACATGAACGGCGATTCTACAAAAACAAGTAAGAAAACATAAATAATTAAGAGCGTGGCACATCAGAATCCTCTACCACTGTTCTGCAAACCAAGCAAGTACAGCTTACAGTGCTTCTTAAATCGCGAAGGGGGGTAGGCTTTAAGATAGTTTGGTAGTTTATTGTAGATAGATGCAACACCATATGAAAAGGACCTTTCAAATAATTGAGTACTGTGTGATTGTAGTGCTAACAGACCGCGGTGCCGTAAATTAAGGTTATGAATGTCAGTTCTATATCTGATTTTTCTATATAGATAAGCAGGAGTTTTAAAAAACATTACGTTATGAAAGAGACAAGCCTGATGTAATAACCGACGATTTTCCATGTTCAGCCAATTAAGAATGCAGAGCTTATGCGACACGTGTTCAAATTTTCTAATACCGTATATTAGCCGAATACATGCATTTTGTATTTTTTGAATTTTATAAGAATAATTTTTATCGATGCACGGACCATACACTGCATCTCCGTAGTTGAACAAGGAAAGCACTAGTGAATTACACAGCATAACCTTAGTGCGAAAATCTAAAAAGTGTCTGTTAGAATATAAAAGTTTAATACTAGCGAAAGATTTTTGAATTAGGTTATTAATATAAGTTTTAAATCGGAGATTAGAATCAATAACGATTCCTAAATTTTTAGATTCGCTGTACACTGGTAATGTCATGCCATCAATTTTAATATTTACATGAGAGAGAATTTCATCTCTAACTTTTGGCCTCCCAAAAAGAAGAACGGCAGACTTACTGGGATTAATTTTCAAAGCGTGATCTTTAGAGATATCAACAAGTGACATAAGATCAGCATTAACTAAAGCATTTGCTACACAAATATTAGTTGGTTCAAATGAATAATACAACTGGGTATCATCTGCGTAAAAATGAGATTGACAATTATTAATGGAATTAGGCAAATTAGAAATGTATATGGAAAACAGAAGAGGCCCTAGAATAGAACCTTGTGGCACTCCTCTTATTAATTCCCTCGCATTGGAAAATTCATCTGATAAGCGAACACGTTGTGATCTGTGAGACAAATAATTATTAATTAATAGTGCAGCGTTAGAAGTGAACCCAATAAAGGAAAGAATAGCCAACAGTATGTCATGATTTATAGTATCAAATGCTTTTGTGTAATCTAGTAATACAACAATAGTTAGTTTATTTTTATCAACTTCAGAAATTATGTCGTCTGTAATATTTAAAAGAGCCGTTGTACAACTATGTCCAGATCGAAATCCAGATTGAGTATCTGGAAGAATTTTATATTTATTCAAATGCAGTTTAATTTGAGAATTCATGATTTTTTCCATAACTTTGGATAAAACCGGCAAAATACTGATAGGCCGTAAATCTTTAAGTTGAGTAGGATTACTAACTTTAGGCAAAGGAATGATAAAGGCTTGCTTCCAGCAGGCGGGGAAGATGCTATTTTCAAAGCAAAAATTTATAATGTGACAAATATAAGGGAGCAAAAAGGGAAAACATAAACGCAATAATCTAATATTTAGCTGATCCAATCCAGTAGAATTGGAAGTAAGAGCAGAAAAAGTTTCAAGGACTACCGTAGGTGACACTGAAGAAAATTTGAATGTGTTGGCCACCTCAGGTTTTATATTATTTTTGTAAAATGAGATGCAATTTAGAGGGGGAGTGCTATTATTAGGAATGATCATAATATCATAACAGAAGGTGGCAAAAAGAACTTAGACATATTCGGAATAAATTGTCCACGAGAGAGCATTCTACAACAAATACAAAAATTATTAAGCAATTTAATGTCTTTACGAATGGACGACGACGACGACGACGATGATTAGTATTGTGCTCTCAAGTCTAAATATTTAAATGAGAAATATAAATTTTGGTTGCATTCGTTCGATTTAACATTGTTTTTTATGGAAAAGTAGCACAAATCACGTAGACAACAGGAGCCCCCGGAAATAGATGTTCCGTTGTCGGTACTTGTAAACAATTATAAAGATTATTATAAAACTAAAAAAGTTTCAGTTTTGTTACAATGTTTTCCTCTTTCTCCTCCTCCTCCTCATCCCCCTACTTGGGTGGTTGTGATTGTATTCGGTGCAGCGATATTCAATCGTTTTTGAAGCGTGCGAAATCAAGACAATCGTCAATATTTCCTCCCAATGATGATGATGATGAGCCTATAGCTAAAAGGACAAAAGGAAACTATGACGAGTGTAATTCGTTTTACCCCGTCAAAAACAGTTTACCTGATTATCTGTTGATGAATAAATGGAAAGATACCATGGATACTAATGAACAAGAACAACCGGCGGAGGATCTTAGAAAAAAGCGTTTGAATTCAAAGCAAAACGATGATGACGATGCCGAGTCTTCAACTAAAAGAATAAAAACACACCACCACCACCCTAATTCGTTCTTCGAAAAGAGTGTAGTAGTACCACCTGATTATGGATGGGAAGGTGCGATTGAATTTCCATTGGTGAGAGATGGGGAGACGGACAACGATGCTAACGAGGAACAACCCTCGACTCCTACAAAAGTTATTAAATTTGATCACGTGATAGGAAATGCGCAGTACTTTCTCACAGCAAATAGTTGGGAACATAAGAAAGTTGTTAGCGTTGGCTTTAATACACAATGTAACAGTGAAGGTTTAAGTTTGGAACCAGTAGTACAAGTCTTATGCATCAGATGCATGGATATAGCTGAAATTGATAAAGCTATATGTTTAAATCAGTTTCAATGGCAACAATTGCTACAATTAGAACCAGAAATAACGGCATACCTATTGGAATACAATTATAAGCCGGCATTTTTAACAGACAAGAGTGTTTGTAGTGTCATTAGAGAACTGATACAGTCTAGTGCACATCAGTGTCGATTAATGCTATCAGAATTTAAAAGATTGACTGAATTACAAGATGTGATTAATTATCGTCTTAAACAAGCAGATGTCTATGAGGTAAACAAATTTAGTAATATCCTAATACAACAAACTGCGCACTACGGTCAACAATATACCGATGATGGAATTCTACAAGATGCTAGAATGCTGTTAAATACAGAACTAAGTTACAAGTCCTATGAAATACTCTGTGCTCTGGACATATTGAATTTACATCGAAATCGTTTTCTTATTGCAGTCAAAAGATTACGTAAGCTATGGTGTAATCAAGCAAATGCTGCTGCCGCTGCTTCATCAGAAATTACAACAACATCTTAATAATCTTAGTGATTTACGTACAATGCTGACAGTGTACTCTATAAAAAGGGAAACATTTAAAAAATTTCGTCTATTATCACTTGATGATGAATCTCACATCGATAATCCTGCTTAGTTTGCTTACACCTGAAAAGGAATTAATTGTAAGTAAACCGGTCGCTGCAACGAGAGCGTACATTTATCCAGAATTCGGAAATGGAGACCGACCTCAAACCAATGAAACTTGAGCATGGCCCGCTAAATGGCTTCTTATGACAATGGACTATTTTTCGAATGGTCATGAATATTATGTATATCGTATAAATTTAAGTAGATTTAAGAATAACAACAACGAAACATTTCTATTTTATAAAATTAGATTTAAGATTAACCATAATGTAACAGAGGAAACTGATTGGAGAATCGAAATATGGAATTTAAATAATTCTTTCAGTAGTATAGATGGTGTTAGTTTTGAATGGATAGCGCCATCACCTCATCCTAATGACGACAGTTGTCAATTAGTAATCATTGTTCTTGCCTATGTATTATCGGCTGTATTATTCACAACATGTATACTAAATTTTATTTTGTTGTACAAAATGCGGCAATAAATGTATAAAATATCGGTTGTTTTTTTTCCCTTTATTTCTCTTCCTCTTCGAAGAAAGTATAAATAGAAGTGCTATATGACGCATGCTTCTAAATGACGTTAGTACGAGGAGGTTGTAAGAAGGTAAAAAAAATAAAACTTGTATTCGTCGAAGAAAAGCTAAATCTGTGAAAGGTAGTGGTATAGTTAACAGTCTAATCAGTAATTTACCTTTTGAACTTCATTTACCTGGGAATTATCAGTATTGTGGGCCCGGAACGCGCCTAAAAGAACGTTTTGCACGAGGAGATCCCGGTATAAATGCGTTAGATCGTTTATGTAAACAGCACGATATTCAATATTCTCTTAATCGAGATAATTTGGAAGCTAGGCATAGGGCAGATAAAGCATTAGAAGAAGGAGCCTGGCATATATTCAATTCAAACAACGCTAGTTTCGGGGAGAAGGTCTCTGCTTGGCTCGTTACAACGATAATGAAAGCTAAACAGAAATTTGGAATGGGTATGATGAGGAAGAAAAGAAAGTCTCGCATTTTAAAATTACCTAAAAATAGAATGGGAGGACTTATACCGCTTGATATTAATCAGTTGGTGGCGTCGGGTGATGCTGTTAAGAAAAGAAAATGCCGTCGTCGTAGTCGTCGAAAGGGACAGCAGCGATCTAAAACAGGCGGATTCCTTCCGTTTTTAATACCTCTGTTTGCGGGACTATCAGCTGCCGGTGCTCTGGCCGGTGGCGCATCTGGTATAGCGAAAGCTATAAATGATTCCAAAGCAGCTAAAAAACAAATGGAAGAAGCGAACCGGCATAATAGTGCCATGGAAGCTATCGCTTTAGGGAAAAAATTAGGTGGCGGCGGAAGAAAAACGAAAAAAAAAAAGAGGAGAGCCAAGCGTCCTACTCAAAAGAAGGCCGGAGGAGCTCTATATTTAAAACCGTATCCAAAAAACTAATTAGATTGCCTCAAAGAGCGTTTTCGGATTCAGATTTAATAAAATATGCAAAAAATGTGCGATATTTTCGAGGTGTATACATGGTCTACCTAAAACACCTTGGCATAACGAGAGCGGTATTGTAAATTTGGATAGTGCAAAGGGGATGGGAACACACTGGGTAGCATATAAAAGCGCGGATCTATAGTAAAATATTTCGATAGTTTGGTGATTTTGGTTGTAGAATCTTTTACAATTACGAACGAAAACAAAAATTTGATACCGTTATTTGCGGACATCTATGTCTGGATTTTCTATATAAATAGCGTAACTTAAGCTCATCTGAACATTAGTTATGTCTCTGTTATTCTTACTAGAAGGAGCAGGTAATATACTAGAGGCATCTTATCGCGAACCGATACGATTAGATCCGAAGGAAAGTTATCTGGTTGCTCTGAGAGGATTTTACTGTTGTAATTCTATTAAAAATATTCACGAGGGAAACGACAAATTTTATTACAAAGACGATAAAGGTACAACTCAAACTATACATATACAACACGGTTCATACGAAATAGATCACCTTAACGAATATTTAGAGCATCACATTAGTCCTAAAGGTAGTTTTCGATTGTGGGCAAACAATTCTACGCTACAAGTAGAATTTAAAAGCGTTTACGAGGTGGATTCTTCACAACCAGATTCTATTGGGCGTATGCTAGGTTTTAAACCTTTACAATATCAAGCGGATAAAAAGCACGCTTCCGAATTAGACATTCAAATCGTTAAGCATACAAACGTATACGTGGAATGTAACATTATTAAAGGAGCGTATCGTAATAATTTACCTGCTCATATATATAGAACCTGGCTATCGTATGGATGTTGTACCGTTTAGTCCTATATATTCAGAAGCGAGTGTCGAAACAATACACAATATAGAGCTGAGTTTCGTCGATCAAAAGGGTGAACTTATAGATTTCGGAAACGAATTGGCGAGTATATTGCTTGAAATCAAAGAAAATCGGGATCGATTTTAATAACCCTTGTAGTAGTAGTAGTAATTACTGTCAAAAAAATATTCAATCACGGAGGAGTACAGTCGCGACGAAAAAGTATAAAAGAAGTTATGGATCCAGCGTAAAGTTTAATAGGTTTCAAACCAGAGTCAAGCTTACACGTCAAAGAAGATTTACATACGTATCTGCCATATGGCAATGCTACCTTTAATTATACCGACGAAATTAGAATTTTAATACAGAGCCAAGATCCAATAACCGATGTGTGTGAAAGTTTTATCTATGTGGAGGGTAAAATTGCTGTAACTGAGGAGAAAATTTTTTAAATTTAAGTAACAATTTCGCTTGTTTCCTATTCGATGAGATACGTTATGAGATAAGAGGACAAAAAATTGATGTTTGTAGATTACCAGGTATCACCAGTGCGATTAAAGGATATGCGTCCTATACGACAAATGAATCTAGTGCATTAGCACCGGCTGGATGGCAACCGGCAACAAACACAACTTTGCAAATACAACACCGTATAGATGAAAAGCAAAAGAGTTTTGCGGTTGCAATTCCTCTAAAGCACATTTTTGGCTTTGCCAAAGATTATAAGCAAGCGATAATAAATATGCGTCAAGAGCTGATACTCATACGATCTCGTACCGATTTAGACTGTTTCAGTGGAGATACTAATACAGCAAAGATAACCCTAACGAAAATTCATTGGAAAGTTCCACATACGAGTATAATACCTAGCGATGCTGCAAAATTAAGCTTGTATAATCGCATCAATCAAAATGCTACAATTTCTGTTCCCTTTCGACAATGGGAATTGTACGAATTACCTGCACTCAAGCCTTCGCAGACAGATGCTTGGCCTATTAGAACGTCCAATCAATTGGAAAAACCGCGACGGGTACTTGTTACCTTTCAAAAAGGTCAACGAAATAATCATACCGCTAATGCTACTGATTTTATTCACAGCAACCTCACAAATCTTAAACTTCATCTTAATTCCGACACTTATCCATATGAAAATTGGAATCTGGATTTCAACGCAAATAAATATTATATGGCGTATTGTCAATATGTTAATTTTCATAAAGCTTTTTACAATAGAGCAGATACGTCAGTGCTGCTGGATTATGATGATTTCAAAGAGCGATCGATATTCGTAATCGATTGTTCTAAACAAAAAGAAACGCTTAAGAATTCCACCGTTGACGTTAAATTAGAAATGGAAGCGCGTAGTGATTTTCCAAACGGAACTGTAGCTTATTGCTTAATTCTACATGATGCGATTATCAAGTACAATCCTCTTACCGGCGAAGTTAGAAGAGTATAAATAATAACACGCTCTACGTTAGCTGCATCATTCGTTAAAATGAAGATAGTCAAGCAACAGTATAAGTTGCCTGTAGAAAACTTTGATTTTTATAATGATTCTCTGCAACAAGAACAGCTATCTCATAAAAATGGTCCATTGTTACCTTCCAGCATCAGATGTGGTATTTGCGGACCTAGCGGGTGCGGCAAGACGAACGTTATGATCACTTTGCTTCAAGATTTGAATGGATTAAAAATGTATATGTTTATTGTAAGTCTCTATATCAGTCAAAATATCAATTTTTAGCGAAGGTTTTAAAACCGATAAAAGGATTAGACTATTATACATTGGAGGATAATGAAAGTATAATTCCACCGGATAAGGCAAAACAAAATACAGTAATAGTTTTTGATGATATAGCATGTAGCGAACAAGATAAGATTAGAGATTACTTTAGTATGAGAAGACATAAAGGTATTGATTGTTTATATCTCTGTTAGACATATACACGCATACCTAAACATTTAATACGGGATAATTTTAATTTGTTAATTTTGTTTAAACAGGACGATTTAAATTTAAGACATGTATACAATGATCATGTGGGTACAGATATGGATTTGTCTAAATTTCGCAACATTTGTATAAAGTGTTGGAAAGAGCCACATAGTTTCATTGTTATCAGCAAAGACAATCAGTTGCAGAACGGGAGATATCGTAAAAATTTTGAAAACTATATATACGTGGTGTAACATTCGGTCCATTCACTAATCGACAGTATCAGCTGTATGGAACCTGTTTAGACCTGTTATGACCTGTTGTAGACCTGTTTTAACCTGTTTTAACCTGTTGTAGACCCATTCGTTCCATTCGCTAATCGACACTATCAGCTGTTTAGACCTGTTATAACCTGTTGTAGACCTGTTTTAATCTGTTTGGACCTGTTTTAACCTGTTGTAGACCTGTTTTGACCTATTTTCTGGTCTGTTTTCTGACCTGTTTTCTGGTCTGTTTTCAGACCTGTTTTTTACCCGTTTCTGACCTGTTTTTCAAGCTACTGCTACAACAATGAATCCTAAAGATAAACATTTAAAGCGAAAACTAGTACAAGTACGTAATAAAATCAAACAGAAATATGATGCTCTTAAACGAGAAAAGTTCTATACCAAAAAGTTTTTACAAACCACGTATAAGCCATTACTTCAGCCACTTAAGGAGATAGTAGCCGACGATAAAAGCAAAACAAAAAATCTTAAGAAAGAAGTAAAACAGCAACCTAAATTATCTCCACCGTCAACGCCGATAGCGTCTCTAAAATCAATGCTGCCAATAAAAAAACCACCGTCTATAACTTCAACTCCGATGAGTACAGTATTTCCATCATCATTTACACAGACTTTTCCCACATCGGTTATCGCAGAATCGCAGCCAGCTAGCGAAGAAGAGCAAGAGTCCAAACAAATTGATGATTACTCTACTACTTTGTTAGATAGCTGTGGTGGCGATTCGTTTCTAAATCAGTACGATCCACTGCCAAGGGAATACGTAGAAAGGATGATACATGACACGACTCATCTTACCGACACGACTTACGGCGTTAAATACGATCCTGAAGCTGATAATTGGAAAATCGGCGATAGTCCAATAGATATACGCGGTAAAAATCTCGTTATTAAAGGTAATGAGTACGAAGGAACACCTGGATTGTATGAACTGCTGATAATGAACAACCCCGATCTTAATTTAATCACTCAGCAAGATAAAGAAAACTATAAACATAGTATGCTAAGTACCAATGCTCTTAGACGAGAATATAAAGCAACAGGCCAAATTAAAGAAACCCGATTACCCAAATACATAAACATTTTAAAACCACTGTTAGATAAACCACCTGAAGGTAGAGGAGGAATAAGAGGAGGTATCATCAAATCAGTAAGACATAAAACGAAACCGCTCTTAGGTGGTTTATATAAAGAGGTTCCTACCTTCATCGAACATAAATATTGGAACAACGTACATGAACTGATTGATGAGTTGCAATTAAAATGGTCTGAAAAATTAATTGGTCATACTGGTCATGATAACGATATAATATCTATAGTTGAAGAATTATACGAAGCCGGTTATATTGAGAATCCTTCGAAAAGCGTAAAATTTTTAAAACTCATGCAACATCATGCCTATGGTAGGTATTGATAAATTTGGACGTCGTTACCATTCTACACCGGGCGGTGGCGTTAAAAGAGGTCCACCCGGAATCGGATTCACTCTAACGTCAGACAATCATTTCAATATAGAGAAACGCAGATTGCTTAATGTTCAACATCCATTGAACGAAACCGATGCGGCAACCAAAAAATATGTAGATAATATTGCGAACGAAATTAAAAACAAATTGGAAGACAATCTTAAAAGTGCCGATAACAAGTTTGCAGACTTGCGCTGAGGAGTCAATACGAAACAAAAACAAATTGCTTAACAGTTAATTCTAATACTGCCAGTTTCGACGCACAATATAAGGTTATCAGTAAAGTTGATGCGCCCAAGAGCGACTATGACGCTGTAAATAAAAAATACATTGAAAGTAAAATTGATGATATTAATAAAGATTTAAAATTATTGGAAAATACGGTTCGTCGATATAAAAGCGAAAACCTCTCTACTGCAAAACAGTATGTAGATGACGCAACATCTAAAACTTTCAAAAAGCTAAGCGAATTATTAGCTACTAAAATACGTGAAAATTGTATTACTCTGGACACAGACGGTAATTATTCGGCTGATAAAAAGAAAATAGTTAAATTAGCTGAACCCGCATTATTTGATGATGCTATTACTAGAAAATATCTAGGTTGGTTTATGGAAGGTCAACTGAAACCGATACAAGATAAACTTCAGAAACTAGAAGAGGATATTGATTTAAAGATTCATCAACATCATTCAAGACTGGACTTCTAATTACATACTCAAGAAGAAGTAGAGTTGTAATGTAACAAGTCATTCGCGAATTATATAAACCAGTTAGACGAAATTTTCCAAGACATAGTAGTAATAAAGGGCTACGATGATCTTTGGCAGAGCCATTTAGCAGAATTTATTCCCTATTCTAGATTCAATAAGGGATACAAATACATTTTACTAGTTATCGATTGTTTTTCGAAATTTCTATGGTGTCTACCGGTGAAGGCGAAAACTAGCGGTGAAATAGTTCGAGCTATGAAAGATATTTTTAAACAAAGCGGTAGAATACCGCGTGATTTGCAAACTGATCTCGGTAAAGAATTTTACAACAAAGAATTTTCAAAATTAATGAAACAACATAATATCCACCACTACTCATCGTACAGTGTAAAAAAAGCAGCAATTGCTGAACGCGTTATTAGAACAATCAAAAACAAGCTGTATAAAAAATTTAGTTTACAAGGTAAATATCGATGGATCGATATATTAGCTGATATAACGAACGAATACAATAACACTAAACACCGCACAACAAAAATGAAACCCATCGATGTTACTCCCAAGACAAAATTATCTGTATATAGCAACTTAAAAATCTTCGGACCTCATCGCTTAAAAGTTGGCGATGTAGTTCGGATAAGTAAATATAAAAATGTTTTTACTAAAGGTTATACCGCTAATTGGTCAAATGAGCATTTTAAAATTGTAAAAATTTCGATAACAAACCCTGTTACATATAAACTGGAAGATATGACAGGACAGCCTATACTTGGAGGCTTCTACGAGTACGAACTTCAGAAAACTCTTCAACCCGACGTTTATTTGGTGGAAAAGGTGTTACGACGTCAAGGTAATAAACTCTACGTTAAATGATTGGGTCAGCATGAACCCTCCTGGATCAAGTCTACCGATATTATGAAGAAAACTCCACTGTCAGGTTGACCGAGCGGACTAAGGTGTTGGATTTAAGCTCCAATTCCCTAATGCGGAGCGTGTGGTCAAATCCCACACCTGGCAACTTTTTTTTTATTAATTAGTTATAAGTTTTGAATATCTTAAGTTTAATGACATGTATCGATAGTTAATCTTAAGTTTAATGACATGTATCGATAGTTAAACAAATAAAATATAGTTTTCAAAAAATATTTTTTTTCTTACCTTTACATGGCATCTCAGCTTACACTTTCACCCACTTTCAGAGCTTCTGAATATAACATCTCATCTTAATACAACCACTGACCATAATTCGGTTTCTAACATTTATCGCGGTTTCCGTTTGCGTTATTTAAAAACGGATTTGAGGTTAATTAGGGAAATATTGGTTTTATCTTTTGATTAAAACACATGGTACATTTTTAATCTAACATAACTTTTGTTTCAAATAGTCACACACAGTGTAGTTAGGTTCCGATCAGCGTCACGTTAACAGCATGGAGCAGCAACAGCAATGGGATTTCAGTATAACTAAGTTTATACGGGAAAACCCTAAACGTGAATTATTTCTTCACCATCCCTACGAAGGATATCAGGTGTGCGAAGAGGTTGATAACAATAACCCCTACGTATACGCCTGGCGTATGGGTGATGAAGGAATATTACACGTAATATTGCTGAAACCCCAGAGGGAATATGCTGAACATTGGAGAAGGCTTCAGCTAGAAATGTTAAATGTTGGAGAATTACATAATACAGAAGACCTGAAGGAAGCAATACGGCTAAAAGTCCAACAATTGCAAACCAGCTTGGTAAATGAACATTTTCTAAGTCGTCGGTTTGGAATTGTTAAAAAAACAGCCTTTTTCAAGGCTACATAAACGCCAAAGTCTTGTTCTATAAAATATATAGGAAGATGATTATTTTTACAGTGTCGATAATACAGCTAACTGTAAAATTACGTTATATTCTCTAATGATAGATGTCTATCTCTCTCTCTCTCTCTCTCTCTCTCTCTCTCTCTTCAGAGCTTGATCACAGATGGCGCGTAACGTTCGTTGTTCGCGCGCTAAGTCCCCTTATCAACTCTTGCTGCTGCTGCGGTTTTTCTTATCGGCTTATTCTCTTATCGCTTCGTGTGTCTGCTGCTGGCTTACGCAATATATTTCGAAATTGCCACACCCCGGCCGTTAATACAGTTTACTGTAAAATGGATTCGGCGCCGGAACCAGGGGGCCGGGGCCGCCACCCGGGGCGTAGCTCCAAAAGGGGGCCCTCGCAGCGCCGGCGTCGACAAACATGGGGGCCCTCGAGGGCGGAGCCCCACAATATGGCGACTAGGGCTGCGCCCCAAAACCGCCTCGGCCACGTAGCTTAGCCGAGTTCAGAACCACCGGAAGTGTCCCAAAACCGGCCTTGCCTATCCACTCACAGCCACCACAGTGAACCTATGGCTGGGCATTTAGGTTTTACAAAGACTTTTTATAACGTCAAAAATCGTTATTATTGGGACGGTTTACAATCCGACGTGGAAAAATTTGTTAAAGGCTGTCCAGATCGTCAAGCCCGTAAAGGTCAACCACATTATAAACCCGCAGGTTTTTTACAACCTATTCCTGTTTCATTACCTTTTGATATAGTGGGAATAGATTTATTGGGAAGCTTTCGAAAAAGTAACAATGAAAATACGATGATTATCGTTGCCGTTGATTATGCCACCCGTTGGGCAGAAATAAAAGCCGGTCCTGTTGCTAACTTTATTTTTGAAGAGATCATTTCACGACACGGAAGTCCACGGTTTCTATTGAGTGATCGTGGTACGACATTTCAATCGGAGGTAGTTCGTGAACTTCTGAAAATTATGGGCGTAAACAGTAATTTTACAACGTCCTTTCACCCGCAATGTAGTGGTCTTACGAAACGTCTTAATAGAACGTTAGCCAACATGTTGTCTTTATTTACAAACACCGAACAAACTGACTGAGACTTATATATTCCTCATGCAATGTTTGCTTACAACAAGTCACAACAAGATACAACTCGAATGTCACCTTTTTATTTAGTGTATGCAAGACATCCAGTGTTACCTACGGAAGCTTCCCTAAAGCAAGAGGTTCAATCCGAAGACATCCGGAAGGTAAGAGACCGAGCTCTCGTTATACGTAATCGAGCTATCGAAAATATACATTCTAAGCAACGAAAGGACAAGGAAAGGTACGATTCCAAACATAGAGAAATTACTTTCAATTTGGGCGATCAGATAAAAGTTTTTACTCCAACTCGAAAAATTGGACGCAGCACAAAGTTATTACTAAGATGGCATGGACCATATACAGTGCTAGAAAAGAAGGGACCAGTGGACTACTTGAGTCGCATGGGTCTTACGAATAATTCTAGAGTTGATGTTGTACACATCAGTCGTATCTTACCATATCATGATCCATGGACTTCTTCCATTGACCAAGAGTCGATCCTTGACGATTCGAATGTATTCAATAATAATCAGGATGCGTAGCACCTGAAATAATAAACTTTAGTAAAGCATTATTTATCTATTCTAGTTGTTAAGTATAAAAATAATATGTAATTTTAAAATTAATGTAGTTTTTTATTCCAGAGAGAACCAAATCCTTTGTTGTTTTCTTTTGTATTGTTAGAAAACCACTATTTTTGTTTTCACAGAACAATCTTATTAGTAAGCTTGAGGCTATGGAGCATAACAGGGACACCAGTAAAGGTTACAACCGGAGCATTTTGGAAACCACTACCAGACACGATAACCTATTCCGCAACCATTCCATTTAATTATCAAACAACGTGGTATAGCACACCGCAGGTAAACCAACGCATTTCGCAGGATCACCTGTGCGTGGATAAAACTCCTCACGTATGTAAAATGAGTACTAAACTTGATAACTTACTTTCAGTTTTTGATAAGGAACTTCAACTATTTCAAAATTCTTTTAATCCTGAACATTGGGGCACTTATACTTCTTCTGTCTTGGATGCTGACCCCACAGATCCTCCAATATCCAAAAAATCTAAGAGATCTCTAGAATTTATCAGTGATTTTTTTTCATGGTGTTGTGGAGTGGCTACCAATCGAAAAATCGATACTTTGAGAACCGATACTCACGATGTGCAACAACTTTTGTTAAAAATCAGTTTAGGGTTAAATAAACATTTACGAGAAGTTGCTAATAATTCTCAAGCTTTCTTGCTTTATCAGCGAGAAGTGGCAGAAAATTTTGCTGAAACTAGAATGAAAATTCAAGACCTTGATCATTTTGATCATAACTTACGTAATTCTATCGATAATACAGCCACACGTCTTGACCTTCAAATTCAACGTTCCATGTTTTATGCGCATATAAGCCCGGTTTCTATTATCGCTGTTAGATTAGTGAGATTATTGAGATTATTGAGATCATGAGATTTGTTATTTTGTCCTAACTGAGAGGACGCGGACTACAGTCAACCCACTGAATTTGCAATTTTTGAAAATAGACCTGCACGATGTTTCGGTTTCATTATTAGCGGGGGAGAAATTGTACAATCTTCCTTCTACGCTTTTCCAAATTTTCTGTTTTTAGATTTATTGCTATACTGTGAGTATCAAATTGCAAATTGAACCCCGTGTGTTCGTCGCTGTCGGAGCAGGATCAGTGTGGCTCATCCGTCCGGAAACGGATGAGGTTTCTTAGGAAGTTGATAGTTAAAAGAGATAGAATTAGGGCAGCATTGGTATTTACATTTCGGAAACGGTGCATCCTCTTCATGGTCACACATAAGCGGCTGCACGTAGAATATTATTGCAGTTCTGATTGGATATGTTTGTAAAGTTGGTTCTTTTGTTGTGCCAGTTTGTAGTATTCGGAAAAATGTGGATTATTATTTTGATTTGGTGTACCGCAGTGAGTAGTTAGAGCGTTGAAGTAACGTCAGGTATCTACCTACAAAGATTGCCTAATGTCAATCCTTATCAAATCACTAAACCAATTTTATTCAAGTTTCAACAACCTCCTTCTCTTTTAGAACAATTAAAATGTTCTAACTTTTGTGAGTTTCATCAAAACATCTGTCAGATCAAAAGAGCTAGCTATTTTTTATTCATTGTAGATAGTGTTAAGTCCAAAAAGATTAGTGAAAATGACCCGATTTTAGCAGATGATGGCGAGCTTTTTGATTTCCAATTTGCCACTAGGAATCACGTCACCAGACTGTTTACTTCAAGTCAAGAAATTGAATTTTTGATTCAACACATAATTGAGAAAAGACGAGTACCTTTATATAATCTAAATTATAGTAATCCGTTTCAAAACGTTTTTGATTCATTAAATTGTTTTAATTCCACATTGGCAGAATACGTTCAACTGGACTTTTTATTGAAGTACGACTGGGAGCGATCATTTTCTAAAATGTGCCAGAACAAAAAACTACAAATAGATTTAGTATCTATGCATACATTAGAATTAGTATTAAGTCTTTTTAATAATAATAATTATATTCCAAGTTTAACATCTTTAGCGTCCTACTACACTTTGTTACGGTATTAAAACAACTTTACGACACCCACCCAAGGTGAGCATCGCACCACGGAATCAGTCCTGGAAAACTGGCACACTTGCCCTGAGATTTGCTAGAAACAGGCTAAAGGGCCACGGCTGGAACGCTCAGGGAGTCGGGCGTGAGTCACACGATACGTTCTGGGCAAGCGTGTTGAGGCATATATATATGGTACGTCAAAATTATGAGGGCGCCACCAAGCCTGTCTTAACTCGAATAACCGGGCCTGGGCGGTTAAACGGGAGCGAAGCATTCAAGACACTCCGTCGATAAGAATTCTTATGAGCTGCAAGCTCAAATAACAATTTCGTACTGGAATGGTAATATTGGGACTCTTTGGCCGAGACTGCGCAATCACTGGACCTACCTGCACGCTCTGATCTCTCACGTCTCGCCGTACACCAATCTTTACACTGTAAAAGGCGCTATCTGAAACAAAGCATGCACAGGTCGAATAGGAATAATACGTCCCTTAACTAAATATGCGTCTATTGAACGCTAATTACATCTGGGCAGCAAATCGTGCCGCCAAGCTTATGTTATTGCTTACGTTAAGCACCAGCTGATGGACGCGCTATGCTAATGAACAACACGCCATGGGTGGCCGGCCGCAGCGGGCTCGACCCCCTACATATCAGAGTACAGTTTAGAAATACGCGCTCCGGCAAAAGGGCGCGTTAGTGCGCGATAACAGACGCCGACCTGCGGCCAACACCCAGGAAGCAAAGCACAAAACCCTCGCAACCACAAACAAAAAAACTCGAACAGATTAGGGCGCGCCAGGCTCAGCACGGCGAGGCGTTAATTCCATTTAGGTATTAATCGGTACAATATAGCGAAGCTCGCGCACCTAACGCTGCTGAATTAAAAATTAGCACATACGTAACACCAAATCGTAGGCGCAGAGTTCTTTAGCTATTTAGGCGATGAAACGCGAAACTCGCGCACATGAACTTACTAGCAGGCTACCAAAGTAGCGTCTTGCAGCATGGTGGCCTCAAACCGGCATTAAAAGCCGCGACAAGCAAGCAAGGGGCATGCATCCGCCCACATAAAGTTGAGCACAAAGCACCAACGCTCGCACAAGTGACAGTTACTATGTTTAAATGGTTGCAATTACAAATACCTTAGTCCGCAGACGGTCCATGAGAGTGGCGTGCAGTCAGTTGGTAGAAGGCGGCAGTCTGTGGCAGCTCAATCGCCAAAACACGGCATTAGGGGTAAACGGGCTGGAATCCGCCAAGATGGCGGCGTTAGGACGCTCTCCTGAGAGCACACTACAGCGGCAAAGAGGCCTACTTCGTCCTGCCTAGAAAGATCCTCGAAACAGCGAGTTGCAAAGGGAAAGCCCCCTTTTTCACCAACGCAGAACTGGCCCCAAGAAGCCCTTCACACACCTACGCCTTGGCGTGAAGACGTGCCACTCACACAACCACACGCGACCTCTTAAAGGATGGCATATTCGACAACATTCGCTGAAACAGCACGAGACGGGAAAAACAGGCTGGCGTCCCCGCAAATAGCGGGAACGCCGCGAAACGGCACACTCTGCGACTTCTTCGATCAACGGCCTGACTTGAACCCCTCAAGCAAGCCGTGTTATGGCCCCTGCAGTGGCGTGAGCCAAACGGCATTGCCACGTGACTCTCGGCAGCCAATGGCGATGCGCTCCATAAAACAAATTAATTCCGGTATCAAAGACAGCCAATGGCGAAGCGCCTCAACGGAGTGATTTCTAGAAGTTTCGGAATTCTTGCGAGCGATAACACCCGGCTGCCAAAGTAGCAGCAAAGGGGTGCTCCAACTGACGAGAAATACTGCGTTTGGGGCCAAATATGTGCAAAATCATTATTATAGAATTAGGCGATGGAGCCAAATAAGTAACTAAAAGGGTTTAGCATACGGGCACGCTGCCCTAAAGCCTAGGTGGCTACTTAAAATACCAAAATGACCTGACAACTTTGCCGCTGATTGAGTGTGCTTATCAGAGGAAACAATGTTGGTAGGCCTCCATGTACCGTTACTACACAGGAATCTACAAGGAATTAGTATGAGAAAAGTTTTGATTCCTAACTATGCATGGGATAATTATACTTGTTCGGTGGACGTACCTACATTCAATCTGGCTTTAAAGGAAGTTAACTCAAAGTGGAATATCCTAGTACCAAAATGTGATCCTTTTAAAGAAGAACTCTGTCTACGATAACGACGCAGCTGGAGTGGCTTGTGTGAAGAAGGTTCTGTCCGGTGGGTCTGTAAAAGAGATAGTTCCGGTATGTCCGATTAAATGCAAGACACTCAATTCTTGTTACCCTTAGAAATAAATAAATTCCTAATTACACATCCTAAACCCCAGCTCCAGATTTCTTGTCCAGATAAAACCTATTTTTTCGCCCTCCGATCCAGATTACGTGCCAATGGATAAAATCAAGTTTGGGCGAAGGTCTTAATTATACTTATTTATGAAAATTGGTTCTTACGAGAGCACAGACGAACTTTCACTGCAGCCTAATTTTTCTAAGCCACTACCGCATCCGGACTTCTGATAAACACTGTAACTGTTATCACGTTATTATAGTTTTAATTGGGACCATTTGCTAACGCATGGATGGTTGCCTAATTTCTGTGAGTCATAAGTTGGTCCTCTTTGTAACAGGAGAATAGGATCAGCTAACGATGTTAATTAAATTTATATTTTATTACTTTTAAGGAATTATGACATACATTAGCTTACTGTCATTGTTTGTCATCAACACCGCAAACTATTAGGATATCAAGATCCGTAGAGCCTAGTCTATCTTTCAACCCTACATATTTATTTATTTTATAATCTAAGTATACATGTGTTCACAGTTGGACCACTAGTCTCCACTCTAGACATAAGTTCGTTGTGGGTCTTTCTTATCCTGTTATCTATGGAGTGTGGTTAGATTAAGTTACTTAATTATTTGCATCAATAGGAGAACTTAGTCAGTTATCTGTATTGCTTTAAAACACATTGTTTATTGTTGTAAAGAACAGTGGCGTATCCTTTGGGTTTTATTTTTTGGTCGCTACGGGGTAGCTTCCTAATGAAACCTGGGGAAAATGTCACGTTCGTGACGTTCTTGTGGTTGCACTTTCTAGAATAACTGTACTTAATCAATATTTGTCACTCATGTTTATTACTAATATTATTTGTCATTGTGGTTCTGTTGCTAAGCTTCTGTGTAACAATAATAAGAAAACAATGACCTGCTTGCATCACTAAGGGATCAACATCTAACAGGATGTTTCTCTCTTATTGACGTCAAGCATGGTCATCTTCTGAGTATAAATACTCTGGAGTCTTCAACTCAGGGATTATTATGTTTGCAACGGTGTAACCTTGTGCCATTGTTCGTGTTAGTCGCAAGCCAGTGTGTTAGGCTAGAATTAATGATGAATTTACTATCTGAGTAAGTAATGCATTTGTATTTACTGATTGTCTATAGATTATACTGATCATTGTCCTAATATGTGTGTATTGATTATCCAATCCCTTAACACCGGGACACAACGGCCTCTTGCAATGCTAAACGGAGCTACAACCCCCAAGTTGTGTCAATATTTCAACATGGCATCACAGGTATATCCAGGTAATGTGTAATAGTGGGCGGGATCTAATCTGTATGTTTTATGACAACTCGCACGAAAGTTTTCGAAAATGTCAGCCAACAGCAAAATATCTGTTTTTAAATATAGCATCGTATAATCTTGAATTGTTTGACAATTAAACTCCTTTCACAAGTAGATAACCAATGTGACTACGGGGACAAAACGTGTCACTGCGCAGGTCGTCTGCGCAGTCTGTCAGACTGCGCATCGCGCAGCGCAGGTCGTCTGCGCAGTCTGTCAGACTGCGCATCGCGCAGGTCGTCTGCGCAGGTGTCGGGCGCCTGGGGCGGAAGGGGGCCCCCCATGCTGCGCAGGTGTCGGTGTCGGGGGCCGGGGGGCTGAGGGCCCCCATGCTGCGCAGGTGTCGGTGTGCAGGTGTCGGATCGGTTTCCAGGGGCGGGGGGGCCGGGGGCGAGGGCCGGGGGCGGGTGCCTGAAGCTGTTTTCAACCCTTTCGAAAATATATTATTATTACAGAAATGAGCACGAAGCGATAAGCTGATAAGAAACCGCAAGAGCTGATAAGGCTGTAGCGAGCGCGCGAGTAACCGCAAGAACTGATAAGCCTCCGAACTGTACATGATGTGCCATATAGCGGTTAAATAGTTAAAGTGTTTATAGTAATCTGTAGGGGGGCGACATCTACTAACAACTACAAAATAAATAATTTAAACAAAAAACGATTGCATGTATGTGAGATACGGGGGCGCCAGATAACCGCAACGGATGTGTTAAATGATAAACCAAGCACACTATCGGCTGCAACAGCGAATCAATGCAAAAGATAAATCATGTTTCAACATAGTAGTAGTTACATATTAGGGCTGATGAACTGTATTGATATCGAAATAAATAAACAAAAATAATTTGAGCTATGAAAGTAATCTGATAGTTGTATTCACATAGTTTGAGTAGTTTATTACCTGTTCATTAACCCCACACAATACAAGAAATAATACATAGAAAATAATGCAGTTTATTTAGCCACTAGCGCGGGCCAAACAGAGATTAACATATTACATTTATGAAAGTAATCTGATGACTGTATACACATAAATTATTAGTTTTATTTGTTCATTAATTAATAAGCGGTTTTACCCAACACAAATAAAATCAAAAACATATAACACAAAGTAATCTGATGGTTGTATTCACATAAATTATTAAATAATTTTAACCAAAATCCACAAAATAATCCGCACAAGCAGTTGCGGGGGGGGGGGGGGTTACCACAACCAATTCAGAAATCCGAGGACGTGTCTGTAAGCGATAACAATAATATAAGATAAAATAACATACAAATATTTTAGGGTGTTGCAACAAGAAGACTATGGGGTACAAAGAGTATTGCTGAAAACATTGTATGAGAGCGAAAATACATACAACACCAACAGCAATATTATTAACACCCCTAAAGAGCAGCGAATGGGGGCACACCCAATTTTGAAATATACGCAATATTATTAATTAGACGCAATATTAAGCATCCGCTGTTTTTAGTTGTTATCAGCAGCTAATCACACAGGAAGATGCACGCGCATGCAACATAAATACAGAATACGTTACTTACCTAAAACTATTTTTCGCCATTGCACCCACGACAAATTGACCCATGCGAAAAATAATAACTGTGTTTTTTACAATATAACATATGTTCTGTGAGAAGATCGGTGGGAACAGGCATGTTTTTGCAGTAGTAATACACATTAGTATAAAATATAACCTACGGTTTGAATGCACCAGCAAACAAATTTCAAATAATATGTTATCAACAAAAACCGCGAACCTAATTTGTGGTTTTTAGCAAAGCGCATATTTCGTTTAGTTATCAAAATGCAACAGCCCATTCCGGATGAATGTAAGAAAACATATTTATTCGCAATTTTTGTATTATTAATTTATATTATAATTTAGTGTGTGACCGGGTGTATGCCCATGTGCGGGGGCGGTACCCCGACTGTTCGAAAACGTAAGTAAATGAGAA